>VDFB02049217.1:131574232-132044037 GCA_007258455.2 Sequoia sempervirens | reverse complement strand
ATGCACCTTGTTTCTTTCTATGATAATTTTCCAAGTTTTGATCACGCCTCTTTTGTTCTTCTTCTTTTGACAATTTTCGTTGAGATGCATTTTTTCTTTTTCTTTGTTGTCCCATTTTCTTCTTCAACTTAAAGATGACTCTAAACAAGTCTTCTACCAACTTAGTTAAATTATTCTCCAAATTTTTCCTTGATTGATAAAAATGAAAAGTTGTTGAGCTCCAATATTTGCCTCCTTGATAAATGTGCAAAAACTTCTCCAAAATTTGCACTCCAAGTGAATCAAAATTATTCAAGTGTACATGGAATAACTATATCCTAGTTTAAATGAATCAAGTAGTAAACAAACAAGTTATTTCATTGTGGAGTTTGTTGTTATTTAATTCATAGGTATGCACAACATATCAAGTAATTTTAGAATTTTTTTAAAGTGTAAAAAATGTACATTAGAGGTATAATTTGAACTGAATTTTCTTAATTATATTTTGAATTGAATTTCAAGTTAGTTGTCGAAATGTATAAGCAGGGTATAATTTGAATTAAATTTTCTTAATTATATTTGAATTAAATTTCGGATTACTTGTCAAAAGCGTTATAATAGCTCCGATATAATTTGAATTGAATTTTCTTAAAATTATATTTGAATTAATTTCAAGTTACTTGTCAAAAAGATTATATCTTGTTCTCAACTCAATGGTTCATGTTGCTTAAGTCATTTTTAAAAAAATATTTATTGTGATCAACATGAATGAATTTAATTATAAAGTGCCATTGATTTCTTTAAAATTCTACTAGAGATCAAATGTATATTGAATATAAGGAAATGTAAGTTGTAAGAGATCATAAAATAAGAAAACATATATGTATATTGAATATTTAAAGCAAATGCATACATATATTACATGTAAACATGTTTAAACCATAAGCAAACACATGTACATATATGTAAAGGGATTCAATACATATAAACATAACACATATTATAAGCAAAGAGGAAAATGTAAGTATATATCATATAAGAAAATATATGTACATATCATGTAAGCAAAATGTAAATTAAATATCATCAAATGTCGAATACTAAATATCAACAAATAAGCAAATGTATGTATATCCTTATAAGCAAATGTAAGTCAAGAGATCATCATATAATCAAATACATGTGGTAAAGATCATAAATCTAGAGTGCATGGCCTAATATGAATGTCTACTCCTAGAAAAATGGCCATCTAAATGACAATGGTCCTGCTATGATGGATGTGCTGAGCCTTGCAAATAAAATTATGTACAAGATGTGTTAAATACATATAATTTATATTAAATAAATTTTATGAAAGTTATTTTTAAATGAACTTGTATTTGTAGACACACAAAATTAACATTGTGCATTCAAATTAGGTTCATTCATTAACTAAACTAGATGTCACATTAGGTCCATTCATCATCTTCATCCATTCATCAGGTAATCTCATATCCTAAGGTCATTTATTTAAAATCAAGTAAACATTATCATCAACCTTTTAATAAATCAAACATCCATTTAAATCAAATCCAAAATCATATTCCATCATTTTCTAATTCAAATAAATCAAATATCAAAGTCCTAAAAATCAAACTCACCTAATCACCATTAAGCTAACCTAATCCTAATTAGCCTAACCTAACCCACCCACTTGCATCCTCTAGATATCTCCACTTGCACAAATAAATCAATTTATTGATTTATTAAAACCCTCATTTTCACTCAACATGACCCTCAAATTTGAAAATCATGACAAGTTGATTTGTCCCTCCAACATTGCATTTATTGCTCTTTTTCTTGTCCCCCTCTCTAAATTTATTGCCAAATTTGAATTCAAATTCTCCCTCTCATGGGCACACTTCCCAAATCTTGCACATCCATTGACCTATCACCACTTGACAAATGTCCTCTTCTCATTGGTGGATCTTTAGTCCCACATTCACCCATTTGGACAATCTCTCATCAAGAAAATCTATAAAAGAAGGCCTTAATCCTCATTCATCCATCTACAACTTTTATGCAAGGTTACTCTCTTGGTTTGAGAACTAATCTTATTCACAACTCCACAAATCATCTCCACAATCACTCATGCAAGGTCACTCTCTTCATTTGAGAAATGATCTTGTCCATCATTATCATTAGCTTATCTAAAGGGGTTGGGAAAGGGCTATTTTCCATATCAAAATAGCACCAATCCCCCCATAAGATCAATTGTTTGTCTTGTTTTAGAATAGGGATAGTTATTTGTGTTTGTATTTGCTCAATTATATCATCTTTTTCCTGGTTTTCTAACAATGCAAATGGATTTTATGGGGAACTCATGTTTTAATCTTGAATTTTGATCTATTAATGTGTTTGTTTGTTCCTTCCATGCAAGTTTGAAATACAATTGACATTTTGGCGCCCACTGTTTAAATCTGTTTTTACATTTGTTTGTAATTTGTAGCTTACAATTGTTAGTAGATTGCTTGCTTTTAGATTTAAGCTCGTAAGAGTCTTCAAAGTGGGCTACGCTGAAAATGGAAGAAATATAAGTATGGGCGAGGAGTAAATGAATTCAGTTTATGCCTATCCCACAAGCATGAGCATTCAACCCTTTGTGTGTTTCTTATTCCACAAGTTAAAGCCAAATCCCCGCTTCAATGTTGTGAAGACTGTAACAAATATTTCTAAACGTGAATGATAGAAGGTTGTTAATTATTGCTTTTCTTTGAAAATCCGATCGCTGTGATATGCTAATCATTATGATTGGCCAACTACCATCTTTTGACAACTGCCATCTTTTGACAATAAATATTGCAACTACAGTCACAGGCAACACACTTGCATTTTTAACTTGCCATTACAATCCCTGTATTATCCATTAAGACATCAATTATTCAATAGTTTGACCGTGGCTTTCCAATCTGAATTAGAGCCTCACCATAAGAACCATGTTGGGCATAGCCAACAATCATTGCATTCCAAGTAAAGGTATTAGGCTTTAAGTTTTCATCCTACATTTAACTGATCAACATCTTAGCCTCGTAGCAAGTAGCCAATGCAGAAGTAAGACCACGTGTTTTTAAGGAAACTTGTCTTATTCATTATGGTAGATATTTGATGTTGTGTTCTTCAACTATATGGTTCTTTTTTATCAAAAATGATTATATTCAACAAAAATATTTATTGAATCTAATGAGATCTAAGCGATTGATTGTAGGGCTTATCAAATCTGGAAAGGCCATAAAATGGCACAACATTTCTTCAGGAATTTGAGGGGACAGACCCCAAGGTCGCCAAGCAAGACAAGAAGAAGAATCCCAAAGGTCATGCTCACAAACACATGCAGTATAACCATCTTCTAACAATAGAGGCCGCACTCACAAACACATGTAGTATCAGGCAGTATTTCCTTTCCCTTTCTATCCCCACACACTGCTACACTAGTATCATGTAGTAAGATGGGTATTCTATAAGAAGCGAGGAATGCACTTCGTGTGTGTCTTCAGCTATAGATATTAACATAAGGAAGTTCCTGGTATTTTCCTAATAGGCAGTAAACTAATTTCCACTTCCAGTCATTAGGAGAAATGAAATCTTTATTGCTTGGCCTACCAACACTTATTGTTTTTGTTGGTGTAATTAAATGTTTTGTACCTTGTCCTAGGTCGTGATTACACCTTAGTTAAGTTTACTTAGGGACCACATAGGAGGTTGTTGGAGATTTTCCACTTTTGGTGGACTTGACATCTCATACCTCATCACTTCCACCTTTTGTGGACACATCATGTGCTTATCTCTCCACCTTTTGTGGGTGATCCACCTTTTGTGGTGATTATCACATTATCACATTTCCACTTTAGGTGGAGTGATAACTTTTCATTGTTGTCACAAGTCATAAGATTACGACACTTGTCATAATATTATGCCCTTCTATGTTCTCACCCTGGCTATATATCCAAGGGGTCTCCTATGTACTATTTGCTCATTACATTCTATCATATTGACATAATACAGTTTATTCTTGTCATCTTGTCTCTACCTCTCTTATGCTTGTGCTTTCTATTAGGCCTCTAGATCTTGGGTGGCTACCTTCATAGCCAATTCTTACATGGTATCAAATCTTTTGGAGTGCCTTTAGTTAGTCATTTGGAGAGATTCTTGGAGGGTTCCATCTTTGGCCTTGTGTTGTAGGTGCATTTTTGGAGCTTGTTGCATCAAATCTGAGCTCGCCATTGCATCCGGAGTGTCTGAGATAGTCAGATTTTCCTTTTGCTTCGTCTCAGTTGGACATTGGAGGCCAAATCTGCAAAGGGTTGAAGATTGGAGGTCGTTGCCAGATCCAGGAGGTAGCTGCCACTTTGGAGCATTTTCACCCGAAAAGGACCTTGCCATCGTGCTCAGAAGGGCCAAGAACCCATAAATCGACTGCCAAATCGTCCAAATCGGAGCAAGTTGTCCATCGAGGCAAATTTTTTTTGTTGGTCGAGCCATATGGCCTAGCCATTATTGCAGTCGGTACGATTTTTTTTATTTTTCAAAATTTTTATCTGCGAAATATTTAAAAAAAAAAAAAATCAAAAATACAAATTTGTATTTTTGCATTGTAAAATTTTTTTAATAAAAAATCAAAAAAAAAAAAAAAATATATCAAAAATTTTAAGTCTGCTGTCGCAGACTATACCTGCAAACCGTAGGTACTAGCACTACTCCACAGAGTACCCATGGCAGCCAAACATGGTCCCCGCCGTCGCCACGTGGCAGGAGGCCACTGGCGGGTTATTACCACGCAGGCCCCTTCCCACTCGCACCGGAGGTGGCCGACACTCCAAACCGGAAAAATAAAAAAAATCCAGCAGTTTTTTTCAAATTCCGGCAGTCCGTCGAAAATCAGTGGACGTCTTTCCGAAACCTGGCATGGATAAAGAATATTCCAGTCGAATCGAATATTCCGGAAAAATCAAATATTTCGTTAACGCAGAATTTTTCTGGCGACTTTTTTTTCTGGCGAGGAGCGACGGCGATGGTGACGGGCATACGGCCATCAAATTTAACATAGTTGTTTGCTGACATCATCAGTGCGCTAGGGTGACGTCATCAATTTTTTGAAAATTTTCAGACCCCTCTCCATTGAGCTTTTGGTTTTTGCAGTTCAACTTCAGAGGCTCATATCTCGGTCGTTTTGAGGCCTTTTTTAGTGCATTTTTTTTTTATTTGGGATAATTTTTCATGTACATCGCAGTGGTGAAGTTATTTTCTGATTTTGGTGCATGGATTTTCCATAAAATTGGATTTGTCTCAGAGCTTGCTCAATTGTCACCATTTTTGCAACTTCCGTGGCTCCGTTCAGGCTCATACGAACTCCTTTTCAGGTGCCGTTTTTTTTTAAAGTGCATGATTTTTTCTGAAATTCATAGTGGTGCTATCAGTTTGTAGTAATTGTGATCAGAAATTGTACTTTCAGCACTTGGTCATTTTTGACCTATTTTGGGCATTTGTAAAGATAAGATCTCAGTTTGGTCTTTTGTATCAGTCATTTGAGTCTGTTGTAGCCTACTTAAGGCTGTTGTAAAACATTGAAAATTAGAAGCCCACTTTTCTTGGCTTGCAAGGGGCCACTATACACGCACTAATTATAAAGTGCCAAATCATCTTTTTGGGGGGGTTCTTTGATTGAGTGAATTTGGGGGGGTGTCTTGAGTGATTGTGACTCTCTCTCTATCTTGTTCTCTTTCATTTTGCTGCTATGGGTTCTCCTAAGTTTCCCTTGTTAACTCCACATAATTATGTTTCTTGGAAAATTGATGCATGGAGTAAGTTAATGGAAAAAGGATTAACTCATTATATTGATGGAACTATTGTTGCACCATCTGATCCTAAAGCTGATCCTACTGCTCATTTGGATTGGCTCACTAAAAATACTATGGCTCTTGGAACATTAAGGAAATATGTATCAAAAGATCTAATCTTTCAAATTGATAAGTGTAAAACAATTAAAGAAGCTTGGGAAAAGTTTGGTCAATTGTATGGCCAAGTTGATGAGATTAAAGGTTATCAGCTTGACAATGATCTCACAATGTTAGATCCCAAGAATTTTGATACAATCCAAGACTATGTCACTAAGGCAAATGAGTTAAGAGCATGGCTTAAGGATTGTGGCATTGATAAGAAGGATGCACAGTTGGTCTACAATTTGTTGGGAAAACTTCCATCAGAATATGCAGCATTTGTTTCTAGCTTCAAAACCCATTGCTTGATAGTAGGTAGTTCTTTCACTATGCCTACATTTGATGCTTTCACATAAATGTTGATGTTAGAACAACCAAAGTTGGTAAGCATGGGGATTCTTAAGTCTTCAAAATCCAAAGCTTTGGTGGCCAATCAAGGGAATCAAGGGACTCAAGGAAAGGGTTCCAATAAGAAGCAGAAGAAATCTAATCCAAAGAACCAACAAGATAAAGCACAATCATCCTCTCCAAAACAAGGAAATTCTTCATCAAAAGGGAATTCAACATCTTCTCCCAAGAAGGGAAATTCAAGCAAGAAGGAGAGACCAACATGTTCATATTGCAAAAGGGTTGGTCATGATGAGCATCATTGCCACACTAAGCAAATTGATGAGTTGACAAACATCATCAAGAAGAATAACATCAATTTGCCATCTGCCTACAAGAAGAAGGATTCATCTCCTTCCACTTCCTCACAATCAAAAGGAAAAGGGAAAGCATTTGTGGCTATTTCAGGTTCTTCACAGCAATGGATACTTGACTCGGGTGCCACTCATCATATGGGTTCTTCAAAGGAACATTTTTCTTCTTTGGAGTAATCTAAGGTACCTCACATCTTCATAGGAGATGATACTCAAGTGGAAGTTGAAGGCAAAGGTTTGGTTGCCATGGATAATGGAGAATTTGAGAATGTTCTCTATGTTCCTAACTTGAGTGCCAATCTTCTCTCAATCTACCAAATCACTCACTTTGGAGATGGCAAGAAAGTTGAGTTTCTACCAGATTCAGTTGTGGTCAAAGAACTTAAGGATGATGCCTTGGTTGCAGTGGGACATGCCAATCACAACACACCGCTTTACTCATTTTCCCACTTTGTACCTAAGTCTCCTTCTACAGCTTTCCTCACTCATTCAAATTCAGAAAGCAAGCTATGGCATGAGCGGTTTGGACATATCAATTACCACTATCTTCAATAGCTTAGCTCCAAGGCTATGGTTACAGGACTACCTCAAATTAGCTTTTTAGAAGGTGTTTGTTCATGTTGTTCCATGGGTAAGCATCCAGAAGAGAAGTTTGAGAAAGGGAAGTCTTGGAGAGCTTTACAAGTTCTTCAGTTGGTTCACAGTGATGTAGTAGGACCATTTCCAGTGCCACCAATTAGCAAGGCTCGCTATGTCCTCACATTCATTGATGACTACTCTCAGTTCACATGGGTCTACTTTCTTGTTCACAAGAGTGAAGTGTTTGACAAATTTCTTGCCTTCAAGGCACATGTTGAGAAGCAATCAGGGAAGCAAGTCAAGATTCTTCGAACAGACAATGGAAGGGAATATGTGAACAATAGACTTGAGGAATTTTATAGTCTATAGTCTTGAGGGGATTACTCTTCAACATTCAGTTGCATAGACTCCACAGTAGAATGGTGTAGCTGAAAGAAAGAATAGAACCCTTAAGGAGATGGCTAGTTGCATGATTCATGCTCGATCTCTTGGTCCTCAATTTTGGGCAGAAGCTATCAGTTGTGCCACTCACATCCAAAATCAGGTTCCTCATAAAGCTTTGAAGGTATGACTCCTTTTGAGGCTTGGTGTGGTAGAAAACCAGTTGTGAGACACTTCAGAGTTTTTGGTTGTCCAGCTTGGGCACGAATACCTCCAGAGAAGCGCAAGGCATTGGAACCTCAGAGTAGGCCTTGCATCTTTTTTTGGATATCCTGAAGGTGTTAAGGCATATAGACTTTTGGATCCAGAGACACATGAGTTGTTCATTGAGAGGAGTGTTCACTTTGAGGAAAGCTCTCCTAGCTTGACCTCTAATCCTCCTCTTCCTTCCTCCATAGTGGAAAGTGATGATAGTGACTCCGATGATGATTCTTCCTCAACTTTGACTCACAAGATCACACCTTCGCAGGGTCCACTTGTAGTTGAGGCACCTCGTCCTTCATCTCCTACTAGACCTCGTTGGGCTCGACAGACTCTTGAGTCAGTAGGTTCTCTTGTTGGGGATCCTTCAGATACTCGAAGGACTCGGTCACAACATCAGAATTTTCCACATGCTTATATTGCTAGTGCTTCAGATCCACAATCCTTTAAGGAAGCTTCAGGCATTCCTGAATGGGATTCAGCAATGGAGGAAGAGTATAGTTCCTTGATGAGGAACAACACATGGGATTTAGTTCCTCTTCCTAAGGGAAGAAAGATGGTTCGATGTAAGTGGATCTATCGGACTAAGTATGCAGCGGATGGAAGTGTGGATAAATACAAAGCTCGGCTTGTGGCAAAAGGTTTCTCACAGGTTCCAGGTGTTGACTATACTGAGACCTTTGCACCCGTTGCTAAGATGAACTCCATTCGCTTGACACTCGCTATTACTGCAACTCATGGTTGGGCTGTACATCAGATGGATGTGAAGAGTGCATTTCTTCACGGGGATCTTCATGAGGAGATTTACATGGAGCAGCCACAGGGATTCATACAGGATTCTTCATTGGTTTGTAGATTGAGGAAGTCTATCTATGGCCTCAAACAGGCCCCTAGGGCTTGGTATGCCAAGATGGATTCCTTTCTTCTCTCAGTAGAATTCATGAGGTGTCATTCAGATCCGAATGTCTACATTCTGAAACAGGATGATTCCCACTTGCTACTTGTGCTCTATGTTGATGATTTGATCATTACAGGGAGTACCTCATCCATCATTGGCAGTGTCAAATCTGCTTTGCAAGACAGATTTGCTATGACCGACTTGGGCCTTTTGCACTATTTTCTTGGGATTGAGATCACACAGTCAGCTTCTGGGATTTCTCTTTCTCAGCCCAAGTATGCTCTTGATCTTCTAGCTCGATTTCACATGGCTGATTGTAAGCCTGCACCGACTCCCTTTCTTTCAGGAGTCAAGCTTGAGGCTAAGTGTTCTACTCCACTTGTTGATGCCACTTTGTATCGTCAGCTTGTTGGGAGTCTCATTTACTTGACTCACACACGCCCTGGTATCTCCTTTGCAGTTGGCATGGTTTCACGCTTTATGCAGGAACCACATGAGCTTCATTGGAAAGCTGCCAAATGCATCTTGCATTACATCCAGGGTACACATCATCATGGGATTCATTATGCAGCAGGTACAGGACTTACCTTGGTGGGATATACAAATTTTGATTGGGCTGGCGATATTGATGATCGTAAGTCCACTTCTGGCTACAGTTTTCATCTTGGTTCTGGCCCCATTTGTTGGAAGAGTAAGAAGTAGAATGCTATTGCTCTTTCTTCGACTGAGGCTGAGTATCAAGGGGCTGTTAATGTCGCTACTGAGGCTATTTGGCTTCAAAATATTCTCACTGAGTTTGGGTTCACTCTTCCTCGTCCTACAATCATTCATTGTGACAATCAGAGTGCCATCCAGATCTCGAAGAATTCGGTTCACCATCAGAGGACCAAACACATAGAGATTCATATGCACTACATTTGGGAGCTAATACAGGAGCAGGTCATCGATTTGCAGTATTGTCCTACAGCAAAGCAGGTTGTAGATATCTTCACCAAACCCTTCACTAAGAGTATCTACCATCATTTGTGAGCTCTCTTGGGGGTGCGGGATGTTTCTTTTGAGGAGGTCACTTGACTTCTTCATTCTCTCTTATGGGGGGGCTTTTTCCTCTTTTGAGGTTTTTCCTTCTCATCTTCTTTCAGTTTTTGTTTCATCTCTCTTTTGAGGGGGAGTTTTTTCCCACGTGGTTTTCTCCCTTTCTCCACTTTATGAGAGATTGTATTGCATTTGTACATGGGTACCTAACATGGCCTAGTAGCTAGGACCCATCTTGCATTGTTTTCTTTTGTGAACATTCTCCCTAAGTTGCACTTAAGGGGGGGTGTTGGTGTAATTAAATATTTTGTACCTTGTCCTAGGTCGTGATTACACCTTAGTTAAGTTTACTTAGGGACCACATAGGAGGTTGTTGGAGATTTTCCACTTTTGGTGGACTTGACATCTCATACCTCATCACTTCCACCTTTTGTGGACACATCATGTGCTTATCTCTCCACCTTTTGTGGGTGATCCACCTTTTGTGGTGATTATCAAATTATCAACTTCCCACTTTAGGTGGAGTGATAACTTTTCATTGTTGTCACAAGTCATAAGATTACGACACTTGTCATAATCTTATGCCCTTCTATGTTCTCACCTTTCACTATATATCCAAGGGGTCTCCTATGTACTATTTGCTCATTACATTCTGTCATATTGACAGAATATAGTTTATTCTTTTCATCTTGTCTCTATCTCTCTTATGCTTGTGCTTTCTATTAGGCCTCTAGATCTTGGGTGGCTACCTTCATAGTCAATTCTTACAGTTTTCACATGAGGAAATGACATCAATTTGATATGATTGTTTCTTCTACTTTTGTGACGGTGCAATAAAAACCCATCTCCTTAAAGTCATGATCTTAGCTGCACTCACATATATCTATGACTTAGGAGTTATGCTTCTCATAAAATATAGCTTTTTCGCTTTCAAGATAGCCAAGAAATTTTCTTAGGACTAGTAGATGTTGACTATGAAGCCTTGAATGCGCTTGATTATGACAGTCTTATATATGGCTGAGTATTGAATGTTTTTGTTGTTAGGAATATTTATTGCTTTTCTAAATATGCTTTTGTTTGTGCTTTGGAAATATGACTGCTGCTTAACTAATGCATTTCTTTGAATCTATAAATAAAGCTATATGAGCTCACTAAGGAGACCACAATCCCTACACATGGTAGCAACGACTTTCACATATTAGAGAATAATGAGAATAAGGTCTACACAATGATTGCATCAATCTGAGTGGTTGGGGATGAATTAAAGAACTCAACTTTACACCTATGATTCGAAGTAAAGAAGTCAGCTCTACAAATTAAATTTTACACGTTATGCTTTAATCAATGCCTATTTTCATGTAGGCAGAAAGGATGCCGGTAAAGGATGTGACTCGCCAGATCAGAGAAGTGAAAGCTGATTTGATTAAAACATCTAGCCAAGAGATTTGGGCAAATCTAATATTTTTCAGCTCTCTGTGCATACACCACATTCATTGCAGCTGCAACTATGACATTTGACAAGATAGCAAAGGAAGAGTCGATGCTAAGATTTTTGAATACAGTTTTACACTTGCCACTTTGTATCCTTTTTAAAGTCTTTGGGCTCGTATTTTCTTTCACTTGCCACATACTTTACTGATAGGTGTAAAGAAAAAGCAAGGAGGGTATTGGTCTTTAATGCACAATTTGGTTTGCTGGAAATTAAATTTTTTGAAATCCTTTTTCTTTTGGCAGATATAGATTGAATGTGTCTCAACATTTTACGATTTATTCAAGTTTATATGTAATTTGAAGGTGTCTTGACTTTTTATCATTTATTCAAGTTTGTGCAAATTAAAAATTTCTTGACATTTATCGTCAATCCAAGGTTGTTATAGGGAACCCATGAGTATATTAAAATTGTGGTAACATTTATCATTGAATCAATTCAATTTTATTTTACTCATCTCTTTAAAGGGATTCCTCCAATGAATAATAAATCTTGTATATACTTTTTTGCAATACATGCCTAACTTTCATTTGTGATGGAATAGGTACAAGGGAAACAAAGGAAAGCAAAGGTGAAAACGAAAGAGGTACAAGGATAATGAAGGTACAAGGAAAGAAAAAGAGGGAAGCAAAAAGGCTAGTGAAAGACCATGAAGGAAAGTGAAGGTGAAATCGACATTGGAATCAAGCATTGCAGTTGGATGAAAACAAAGGCGAAATCAGAATTAAATATTCAAGCATCGAAATTGAAACCTAAAGAGCATTCTTAAATTCTTTGAGCTTTTGTCACATGCCTTAATTTTTTGTTTCATGCTAACTCATCTTTAGTTTTGGACATTAAAACGAAAATTTCAAAATGCTTAGAGAGTTTGTCATATGCTTTAATTTTCTATTTTAGGTTAACTCATATTTCATTTGGTGCTTTAAAACGAATTTCATCATTGCTTTGAGGCCTAAAATGAACATGTGTTTTTAGTGTTTCGTAATCTCTTATTAAAAGTAATCTCATCTAAAAGGGTGTATGCACTTCTCTCGCGCTTCATGACAATCTTGAGAACCAAAAGTATTTTTGATGGCATTAAGTTGATAAAATATTTCCTCCACATTTTGATGTGGGCTTAAAATTGAACAATATTTTGTGCGAGTGTGAGTAAACTTATTGCATGTGTTCTCCCTTTGTTTGTAAACGAAGGTTGATCAAACTATGAATACGTTTGCTCGCTTTTGTCTATCTTAGAGGCCCTGCCTTGGGGAAAAAGTACTCACCCAAGGGAATGACTCAACCAGTAACACTCTAAAGCCAAAAATATTTCTAGCTAGGATATAAATGTGGGTATTGGAAGAAACGCCTATATCACACAGTTGATTCTGACAAGATGGATCCAAAAGGGGAATCTTTCCATTTGGGTCAATCTCCATGAATGAAAAGTCTAAAATAGAACCCTTGTTTTGTAGTGGCCAATTGATCCATTGAGCGAGCTTATCAAAGTGGTGCATTGGAACTTTGATTCCAAGAAGTTACTTCCCATGTCCGATCTTGGTTGAAATATAGAGGTTAAGAATTCATTCTTAATGTGCCTTTATATTTTTTCCTTGGTTTCATGTAAAATCATCTCTTCTACGAAGGGAATGAGGCAAGCCCACTAAGAAAAATGTACCAATTGAGCTAGGACGTCATATATTGATTATGGTTTGAAAACACAATGCTTTTATCAAAAACATTTGAAAACCAACATTCAACGAAGCATCAAATCTCAAACCCTTTAGGAGAGGTAAATATCCTTGAACAAATTCACATGTTATTGCTTTCCCTTGGGATTCGTGTCCTTAGAGGCTTCTAAACATTTGGATTTCATCTCAATTTGCTTCTACTAAAGTCAACTTTAGGCAACCTTTGCCTTGATTTCCTTGATTTCCGCATAATGCACTTTGTGGGATGAAAGGGAATTAGGACATTGGACATTCAATTGAAAACCTAATCAAGAGTGTTCTTGTGGTAAAAATAACTCATTAAGAAAATATTGAATCAATTGGACCCCACACATGTGCTTGGCATCTCTTGGTCATTTGGTTTTCATGTAAACATTGGTCTTTTGATTTTGAATTACTCTTAGAGAAAGGCATGTTCTTCACTATCTTGGCCTAGTAAACAGTTCCTTCCTAGGTTCATTTAGGATCACATCAAAAATTTCACCCATCCCAAACATTTATCATCTTCATCCCCCAAACAACTTTAGAGCTTTGGAAACATCATTCTAATACTTGAGGAAATCATCAAAATCAAAATCACGTTGTTTAGTTAGGTGTATGGGAATGCATCCTATCTCATACATTTAATTGAACTAGCAATCCTTTGAACAAGTTCATCCTAAGATCATATCTAAACATCTTAGGGTTTACAAGTTCATTACACAAAATAAAACCAATCAAAATCAAACCCTAAGTCTAGCATTGATCCAAAGTTCCTAAATGTTCATCACTCATATCATTTTACACCTTTCATCCTTCATCTCGTCATTAGTCCTAAGAACCTTAGAGGTCAATTTTACAACAAGGTCAAAACACAAGAGGAACATGGAATATAAACTTGATCCATACATCATGAGTAATCCAAATCTATTGAATGCCCAAAGCCTTACAATGCTTATTGATTATCAAAACTCACACTTATACAATCCATACATGGGATCATTGCCTTTGAAAAAAATCAATGGTACAACAAGTGTGAGTATTCCCAAATCAAAGATTGGAACACATTTCCCAATGGTAGATCTAAATACAAACCTACAAATCTTTCAATTGAACAATCAAAGCATGAGCCTTCAAACGAACAACGTCATCCCACCAAATCCCTACAAGCCAAATGAGATTGTACCAAGCACAAGTTTTTGAAACATGAATTTGGAAAACTTTGGGATGGATACATTTGCAAATCATACGAATATTCCAAACATAAACAATGGTCAATTTCAACCTATCATGCCAAATCTGAGTGTCATCACAAATCAAAACATTGTCCAAAATCAAACACAAGTACACACTCCAAATCTGATTAAACAAAAGCCAAATCAAGTATATCAAGGGAGTCAAGATCGAAATTAAGAACAAATTTGGTGAGATCAAATTGCTGCACTTACCAAAATAGTTGATTCATTGTGCCAAGAGACATCTCCACCACCATTACCCGTATCAACAACATTCCTTGGTTTAGGGCTTCCACCTTTACCTAACACCAATCCCTCCATCCAAATCAATCCACCTAACACAAATCAAGCCATCACATCAAATCCTTTGAGTATACCATCGACATCACACCAACAAATGGTATTCAATCAAGCAACAATGTTGATCGCAAGAAATCAAAACATGGTCCCTCAAAGACCTATCACCTTGGTCATTCCAACCATTCCTATCACCTCTATCACTCCAATAACCCCTATCACACCCATCATATCTCAAACCCTCACGATCACTTAAAACGTATCTCAACCACTCGTCACTACAACCAACACAATTCCAAATACACCATCACTACCACCAAAACCAAGTGCAATAAGTCAATATCGTAGCATCACACTAAAAGTACATCAAGCCTACCAACAAGCGCTTCAACAATCTCAAGCTACCCAACCAACACAAGCACAAACACAAAAAATGAAAAATGTTGAGAACAAGGAGCACGATCAATCCATCACTGAGCACCTTTAAGTTGTGTCTACTTCATCTGAAGATCAAATCAACATACATCAAAAGTCACTTTTCAATCATGATCAAATTCCACCAACAATACTCGAAAATGATCCAATTCAAGAAATATCAACATCACTTGACTCTATGGTTGAAAACATTCACAATCTCTCCACCACAATTGTTGTTCAAGATCTCTCAATTAAGGAGCATATTGATGATGTTTTTATACCATCCAATGATCAACTCACCATACATCAAGAGCTACTTTTTAGTGATCTATTTCAAGGAGCGTTAGGATTATTTGATCCTATTGACATAATGCACGATCTGTTGACCTATGATCATGTTGAAAATTTCTCTACATTACCTTATGAGATAGAGGACATATCTCAAGAATTTATTCCAAAGCATGATTAATGTCTTTCACCAAAGTCTAGCAATGGTCCTTTCCAAGACATATTGACCCCCTTTGACCTCATGGTTACAAATATTAAGAGAATCCTCAATGTGACACTTGATCCAAGTCCACTCAAATATCAAGAGGATATTGAGCCATTCCCCATGCCTAATGGTGACATACAAGAACCCTTTGTAAGCTTTGAAGCTGACCCATGTCAAGAACTTGATCCAAAGAATGCCGAAAGCAACTCCAAAATCATCCAAGATCAAGAATTTGTATCTTCAAGATACTACAATCATCTAATGGAAACTATCCTATCTATGCAAGATGATCATATCCATGTAGCACATACTCCTCCATCTACCCATGAGATGCTTTCTATGGATGGACACATAGATGATCTTCATCTAGAACAAAATTTTGTTACACACAAAGAGAAAATTATTAACTCCTATAGTCAAATTGAGTTATCAACATCAAGATCAAATATGTCCCAAACTTAGATTGGGGACATCATGAATAAAGATATCCAACATTATCTGCTCAAGGAAACAAAATAGATAGAACATCCAGAGTTTGTGGAGCAGCAAATTGAAACAACGTCACCTACAGTGTTCATTTGTCAGAGCATGTTTATTGAACAAGACATCTCAAAATAGGAAAAATAAAAGTATAAAGGTACTACCACCACCATACTGGGGGAAAATTCATCTCAAGCAAACTTCAACATAGGGAGCATGAAGAATCCTTATGATGAAACCAATGCCAATACTACAACTAGCCACGTCATGAATCTTTATCCACCCATCACCCCATCCACGAATTGGGACCAACGTCAAAAGAAAGATTTGAATCAAAGTACGAAGAATGTTATCAAAGAAAAAGCAGTTGGAAAGCATAGTGGACAAATCAAATACAAATGGATACCAAAGAATACAAAGAAAGGATATCCCTATCAAGCTCCATCAGTCAAAGAAACTATGGGGAAAAACAAAAAAGGGAAATGTATCCGTCAAAGATGTCCACAAAAGCAAAAGAAGGCTTTTCAAGTGGTGTATAAGGCATATCAAGCAGTTGGTCCTAATTCCATGCATACTTTCATATCCACCCATCATTGCTCATCTTCCCAAGTTTAGAGAGTCAAAGATTCCAAACTGTCAACCAATCCATCTTCTATCTCTAAATACACTCCATCCACACCTCCACGCATGATATCGAATTCTCATATTGACCATGTATTGGCAACAACCCTTCATCATAAGGATTCAGAAGGCACTCTATCACGATGTACGCACAAAGACAAAGTTAACCCTGGTATCAATGAAGCAGATCAAGAATCCCAAAAGTTGCATTCAAGTGCACGTATCTTAGCAAAGTAGCTCCTCCAAGCAGGATATTGATGGAACATTATGATAGGTGCATCTACATCAACAACACCTTATGATTTAGCATGAGCTTAAAATCTTTTAGAAAAATCAAAAAAATCAAAAAAATGAAAATAAAAAAAAAATCAAAAAAAGGATTGAAAACAAAAAAGAAAAGAAAAATGTCCTCTAGTGAAAACCACTATGCTGGCACTTTAGGCAAGACCATGACAAAAACCTAGCAAACAAGCGTCATGTGTAGAATCAAGCATCTACATGCGCCAGTTCAGATGAAAGCATCTCATCCCATTCATAATAAATCGAGCATTCCATCCATCTTATCCATAATAAATCCATGCATCCATGAACCATTGATTCAATCCATTTTCATCCATCTCCATACATGGTCTGAGTTATTCTGATCTTGATGAAATTTTGGGGCACACTTTACGCCTGCTTATGGTAAACATCTTGACATGGGTCATTTTCATTGATCCTATCCTACCCTAGCATTATCTGAGCCATGAAGCATTATCCAATTGAGCATACTCTATCCAAACACCTTATCTTATTGCAAGATAATCCATATCCATCCATCCATACACCTATCCAAGCATCTATCCATAACATTCCATACATTGCTAGATACTGGGGGCAGATATTTACATCTTGCTTTAGGAATAAATCTTGATATATATCCTCCAACTTATGTCACGATCTGAACATTGGAAAAATATCAAATTGGTTAAGCATTTGCAATCCAAAATCCAAATCACTAGCCCATGGCATATTTTGATGAGAAGACATTCCTTATCAGCCTTCATCTTTCATTGAACATCGATCCAAATAATCACTATCAGTTGCATCTAATTTTCACTTCAAACATCATGTCAAATCATTCAAACAACTTTTGTTACAAACCAAGCTTCAACAATCTACATAAATTGAATCCAATCAATCCATCATCATCTTGGGTATATCTTTCCCAATCCTTGTGTTACTTAACACCATCCTTGCATTGTTGTGCATCCTCAACAATGTTATCATCATCAATCCTGATCAATCAATCCTTGCATTATTGTGCATCCTCAATAATGTTATCGTCATCAATCCTGATCAATCAATCCTTCCATTGTTGTGCATCCTCAACAATGACATCATCATTAAT
Source organism: Sequoia sempervirens (assembly GCA_007258455.2). Classification (NCBI taxonomy): domain Eukaryota; kingdom Viridiplantae; phylum Streptophyta; class Pinopsida; order Cupressales; family Cupressaceae; genus Sequoia; species Sequoia sempervirens. The sequence goes on along the minus strand of VDFB02049217.1, from coordinate 132,026,121 downwards.
CCTAATCAATCAAATCCTTGCATTGTTGTGTATCCTCAACAATGTTATCATCATCATCAATCCATTGATTTGATCAATCAACCTTAGCTTGGTTTTTAGGAAAATCCCCAAATAGAGCACTGGTAGCATCAGACACATCCTCATCCAAATTGTCAAAATCATGCGAAAAATTAAAAACATTAGAAAACCATCAAAATCACAAAAAACATTCAAAAAATATCAAAATCCAAAAACATTCAAAAAACATCAAAATCACGAAAACATTTGAAAAATATCAAAATCCAAAAACATTCAAAAAACATCAAAACACAAAACATTCAAAAAATAAAAATCCAAAAAATTTGAAAAAAAACAAAAATCAAAACATTTGTAAAATCTCAAAAACACCAAAAAACAGCCTCAAAACATTTCAAAACGTCAAAAACATCCAAATATTTTTTAAAAAATCGATCCATCCCATTTTGATTTCACTCAAAATAATCAATCATCCAAAATAAACTAATCGTCAACTTCATCCTTTGGCAACACAAATAGAAGCAATCAGAGTAGTCAGCAAAAGCAAGCTTCAATCGTAAAATCAAAATCAAAATAGCAAACCATTAAAACAAAATCAAACTCTTGATCATTTTCAAACATGTTAGTCAACCTTATATCAATAGCCTACCAATCAACTTATCAACCCATCCTCATCCTATACAATGCATGTCCTAGGATATATCGTTCCGACAATGGGCATCATTTTGGATATCACCTTGGATTCTTATCCTATCAAAACAAATCCCTTTGGCTAGAGATATGAAGAACATTTGCTTGTTTGTGTACGTGATCTTTTCTTTTGATTTATCTTATTGCGCTCATTCCAAGGACCTCTCGATGATATCCAAATGAAGGATTTATAGAAATAGAAATGGGGCATTGATCATTATCTATTGTTAGTTGTTCTTGTTGGACATTCTTGTAAAATAACTTGGTGAATACTTGCTTTGTTAGGTACGTGCTAGCAAGGTTTTTGTATGTCAAGTGTGAACAAGAATACTTCTATCTGTTTGTTGAGTCAAAGTCCATCACACTAGGTACAATGCCATCTTGGTTCTTTATACCTTGATGCATCATATCTACGTGTGTAATCAAACATAAGGTAAGTAGCCCTTTTAAAATCCCAATCCTTGATAAGCGAATCATCATCATTAGCATCTATCATCATCATCATCTCTAATAAAGTCTCGTCAGATCATGGACTTGTTGGATCCTCTTGTCATCATCTCATTTCCATACTAACATCATCATCACCAATTCACCCATCATGCATCCATCATGCATCCATTGTGCATTCATATCATCATTATAATATAGATCTGTTAGTCTAAGCATCTGCATAAATCATACATTTTCATAATCATAACATATCACATCATCAATCTCATCCATCTCATATCATATCATCATTTAAGTTGTTTAGGATAATATAGATTTGTTATTCTAAGCATCTTGAAATCATCTCATTTGCATCATCATCCATAACCATCCATTTTGAACCTCTTTACCGCGAGATCGACTGTCAAATTGAATCTTTTCGCTCGATCTCTCGAGGGGAAATGTACCAGTGTACTTCTTTCTGCTGGGGCATCCCAAAAATCAATTTTTTTTTGATTTTGATCATGGAAAATTTATTCTTTGAACCAATGCAACAAGTACATTGCTTCAAAGAGGGGAAAAATGTAGACACACAAAATTAACATTGTGCATTCAATCAAGTTCATTCATTAACTAAACTAGATGTCACATTAGGTCCATTCATCATATTCATCCATTCATCAGGTAATCTCATCTCCTAAGGTCAGTTATTTAAAATCAAGTAAACATTATCATCAACCTTTTAATAAATCAAACATCCATTTAAATCAAATCCAAAATCATATTCCATCATTTTCTAATTCAAATAAATCAAATATCAAAGTCCTAAAAGTCAAACTCACCTAATCACCATTAAGCTAACCTAATCCTGATTAGATTAACCTAACCCACCCACTTACATCCTCTAGATATCCACACTTGCACAAATAAATCAATTTATTGATTTATTAAAGCTCTCATTTTCACTCAACATGGCCCTCAAATTTGAAAATCATGACAAGTTGATTTGTCCCTCCAACATTGCATTTATTGCTCTTTTTCTTGTCCCCCTCTCTAAATTTATTGCTAAATTTAAATTCAAATTCTCCCTCTCATGGGCACACTTCCCAAATCTTGCACATCCATTGACCTATCACCACTTGACAAATGTCCTCTTCTCATTAGTGGATCTTTAGGCCCACATTTACCCATTTGGACAATCTCTCATCAAGAAAATCTATAAAAGAAGGCCTTAATCCTCATTCATCCATCTACAACTTTTATGGAAGGTTACTCTCTTGGTTTGAGAACTAATCTTGTTCACAACTCCGCAAATCATCTCCACAATCACTAATGCAAGGTCACTCTCTTCATTTGATAAATGATCTTGTCCATCATTATCATTAGCTTATCTAAAGGGGTTGGGAAAGGGCTATTTTCCATATCAAAATAGCACCAATCCCCCCATAAGATCAAGTGTTTGTCTTCTTTTAGAATAGGGATAGTTATTTGTGTTTGTATTTGCTCAATTATATCATCTTTTTCCTTGTTTTCTAACAATGCAAATGGATTTTATCGGGAACTCATGTTTTAATCTTGCATTTTGATCTATTAATGTGTTTGTTTGTTCCTTCCATACAAGTTTGAAATAGGGTTCACAGTATTTTTAAATATAATTCTAGATCTATGCATACATAAATATATATTGCATGTACATATACACATGTGATTATATAAAAATGTAAAACTCACATGTCCATTGATAGCGGATTCATCCACAAATTCACATTGATCATGCACACGATCTAGACCAAGGCTAGGAGTGATATGAGGTATGTCCACCTCTAACAATATATATACACATATATATAAATTTACATGAATATCTAGTTAAAAAAAAATTAAAAAATAATGAAAAAAGAACTGAAACATGCACATGCACACATACATGCACATCATCTGATATCAGATGACCTAATTCCTCTAAAAAATTTGCCTCCACCATATCCACCAAATGATCAAGTGACAAATCAACATCTGCATCCATTTGATCTATCCCATGTCATGTCATAAATGATGAATGTAGAGGACTATGAAGGTGAGATGGCATTGGTGATGATGAACCAGAACCATTCAACATATCAGTAAAACCCATAGTTTGTGTAGCTGTCATATGAACTGTAGGTGGATCCTGATGCACACTAGTGCTCAGTTGAGAGTGATGGGATCCTAGAACTGAATGACCTCTACATCTCAAATGCTCTTGCAATGTGGGCATATGCCTCCAACAGGTCCTCAACCAAACAATGCAGAGTCATGCGTAACATATCTCCTCTAAGTGCATCAAGCTGTGTAGGAGTAGGGATGTCGACCACTGTAAATGGATCCATGGTTGTCCACTGTGCTAAAAATAGTGTGGATCTAGAATTTTTGGACATCAAATATTGATCTACACGATCATTATATATCCTAGTGGTGGCAGCCGCAATGTCACCTATAGTGTCAATTGCTTCCTTTTGGGAAGTAAAGACAACCTCATCTACTATGGGGGCTAAAGCTAGGTTGAGAGTAGGAGACCTATCACCAACCAATACCCTAAACACTGGGGGTGGTCTATCTACTCGACGATAGGTGGGCCTCTCAGTAATCCTACCACACCTCTGACTAGCATATGGTGGAATTTCCAAGTAGTTAACGTTGAGGCCCAAATGGACCTCAGCATACAACTGTTAAACAAAATATAATGGAATCTAGTCATTTTTTGGGTATAGGCCATGTGCTGTGAGAAATCGTGGGTAGATCAATGAGGCCATAGCATGATCGACACATCTAGTGACCTGGTATCCCCTAACCTTACAAAAAATTTGATAAAATGGAAAACAAGTGGCTTTTATAATTTCTTTGGTGACACTATCTTGTATTTGTTTAAGGGGAATGTCACCATGTACTTCTTCCTGCATGTAGGAAAGAATAGCAATCACTCTATCTGGGGAATATGCACTAGTCCTCTCAAGTTCATCTTTTAGTTTCTCTAGACTATGCAATATTAACATGCATGGTTCACTATATACCCCCGAGTTTGCACCTTGTGCTAATGAATCTCTCAATTTTTTAATCTCATTATTAGTATTTGCAAACAAAGAATCTAGCACAGGTGGAACATGATTTGCATTTTCCATGTTATATATATATATATACAATACACCTAAAAAAATAATGAGACTTTGGTAAATAATATATCTAGATAAAGGGAATAGAAATATAAAATAGAACTTGTAATAATTCATCTACTCATCAATAATATTTTCATACCATTAACAATTTAAAAATAATTGGAAGACAACTATAATCTATAACATAGCATCCTTAAATGGTTCAAATTTTAAATGAAACGATGAGAGAAAGAATAAGAATACAAAGATTTGTATAAAATTATTTGAAAATAATTGGGGATAAAAATATTTAATCTAATATTTGTTAACATAAATGAACTTCAATTATATAGCCAAGAACATAAAAAAATTATAGATTGGAAAGAAAAATAATCAGCCATTTATCATATTTTTTATATGTATAAAGTTTAGATACCATCAAACTATTTAAACTTATAGATTACATAAAGCTATAAAATGAATCGTTAAAACTAATTTATTAAGAATCGAATCTAATAAAGTTTGAATTCATTGCATACTTGTTATAAATATCTCAATAATCCAACCATACATATTATATATGTTAAAAATATTAGAAAATTTATTAGTAAGTGCTAAAGACAAAACAAGTTTTTTTTTCTATTTGGATCTATATTTTTTTTTCCATTCTAGATCTCTTTCTAGCCATATTCTTATTGTAAGATAATAGTAAGGTAGTTCAATAGATTTAATCACATCATTCCACAATTGTATCCACTTACCATTTTGATGAGGTCTAGGAACATCAACCAAAGGGATATTAGGAAAGCAAGGTGATCAATTGGATTGAGGTGGGAAGTGTTGAGCTTGAAGGATAGATTATTAGGTATGAGGAATAAGAAGTTTGAAAAGTTTAAAGAATTGTGAGACAATATGTGAGATAGGTTTAATAGAATCTACTTAAATAAGGGTGTTTGGTGGAGAGGGGATTGTGGAAAGAGAAATAACTAAGTTTTAATCTATCAATACAACTCAGTTTCCCTTAGTTCACCATCTCTTTAGTTGGTCCAAGTGAAATAGTGATGAGCATAAGAATATTTTTTTTCTAAAATAGGATCTAAACCCCTTATGGTATTTCTAGTTAGGATGTAGGAATTCAATTATTTTTTAGAGAGTTTATGAGAACTAAAATAACTTGTATCTTGATTTTTTCCACCATATCATATCATATTTTTTTGTCTAAAACTTACAATTATGACATATTATTATGACATTTAAGAGCATGACTATAGAATATTTACAGTAAAGTATTGACTAGTCAACATTATGAAAAATTATAAGAAATCTTTTAAGAAATAGCAACTGTGTAAAGGAAAAAGATGTGGAAATTTACAAGAACTTTTTTTTTTAAAACAAAAGTGGGAGACCACTTATAATTTTATTTATATATAATATTTTACATATAGCTGGTTCAAGCAAACATACTGGTAGGAAAGAACCAACAAGAAAACCCCTAGTTGCAGTCCAAGTAACAAATTTTACAAAATATCAAAAAGACCAGTGAGGTCCTAGTACAAATGACCAATTGTCTAATTACAACATGTTACAAAAGCACATTGGTTGAATACATCAGTACAAAATCATCAATCTACTCCATGGAAATGGCAGATCTGTATCTATTTAGAACTTGGTAGAGATGTACGAAGAAGTGTCATGCATTGTGGATAATAACATGCCTTGGATTATGTGAACATAGGTCTCTTCTTATGAAACAAAACCTTCTTTCAATAATTAACATTAGAAATTAATACAGTTTGGTGAGCATATTTTATAATCACACTAGAAACCAATAATGGAAGATTGAGAGTCTCAACTAAGAATTCCACCAAGTATAGATAACATTCATACTAGAAGCCAACAACAAAAGACTAAATTTCATAAATAAATTTCATGTGTTATATATCATGCCTTTGAGGGGTCCACAAGTACCATGAGCCTTTTGAAATCCTTCTCCATCTAAATGCATCCATTCCAAGACCATTGGGAGGTGGGTATACAATATGAACCAAGTATTAATTTCTAATGTTAATTATTGAAAAAAGATGAAGGTCCTTATTTACCCTTAAATGACATTTAAATTGGATATTTTAATGTTCAATATAATGAAATGTTTAAAAAGTGAAAGTGACAATAATATTGAAAATAAAAATGTTGAACATGAATGTGAAAATATTGTAAAATTTGATGGAACACCTATTGATAAGAGTAGAATCATAGAAGAAGAAGAAGAAATGCATCAACAATTTCTTGAATAATGTGGATATGAACCCTATGACATTGAAATTGCAATCAATAATCGACTTGTCGATAACAATAATTAAATTGATAGCTCACATGAACCAATAAAACTCAATGTGTCTCCAAATTATATAAGAAGAGAGAACCTTTGTGAAGAAGAAAAAGAAATTCAAAATCCATCTTTTTGTAATGAGTTTTTTAAAATTTAAAAACATTCAAGAACCCCAAAATGGTTTGAAATTGATGAGAATAATAGAAATTCTTGAAGGCAAGAGGTCATCACAAACCATTCGGTTGTGGGCTTCAAAAAATTTCAATGAATGGTTTTCCAATAAGACATTAACCAAAAAATTCCAATTTTTTATACAATTACTAAAGATGTACAAGATGATACCTTTTACTAAATAAATTTCAAAGATTCATGTAAACAAAAAGTTTGATCAAATTAATATTGTTGTTAAAGTTTTTTTTAATGCATTCAATTCTATTGTAAATAATAGTAAGAAAAAAGATAAAAGAGTTGCTCATAGAGTAACAACATCATTAGTAAGAAATTAAAAAAATAAAAAGGCTCAATTATTAAGGTAAACTTGTTTTGAATTAAGCCTAAATCGTAAAACATTATCAAAAGTACTATCAATAAGATCATGATTAAATATTCACTTTTATATAAATGTAGCTGTTTTGGAGAACAAAGCTATAGTATGAATAAGTGATTGACATCGATGGCTATAAATTTCAAGGCGGGGACATTCAATATCATTCCTAAGGTGCTATAATATTAAATTCTTTCATTGTTTAGTTAGTTTTAATCAATGTTGTATGATTTATTAAACATTTTTTTAATATTTAAATGTAGGTGTTTTGGGGAGTAGTAGTGATAGATCTAGCTCATTGAGAAAGGATATAGGTAGCGAGGAGGAGTGACCTTGACAAGGATTGAGACATGGATCATCTCAGGGTAGTAGATATGAGTGGAAAATATCCATAGAGAAGGATATGCTAAGAGGATAGATATAGGAGACTAATACCTTAGGGGCACCTTTTTAGTTGTGTGTATGCTCTACAGAGTGGATTTACTCATGAGTGCTTTGATGTATTTGAAGACACATTTGTATGAGAACATATATAATATGATATGGGAAATATTAGTTTTGTTGATGATGGGTGTGATATTTTATGTGTATGTTGATGATGTGCATGATATATAGTTATATTTCTTGTATTTTGATGCTCATAGGTATGGATGTTCATGAATCTTATGTGTATTTCTAATGGTGGCATGTGGAAGGATAAATATGGATATTGAAAACTTTACCATTATCTTGACAACTAATTATGGCTATATGATTATCTCATTGTAATGAACCTAAATTAATTGGATAGATATTAGTGAAGTTGAATTAGGAAGCATGGATTGTGCTTTATTATACACAATTTATGTTTAAAAATATGGGTCTATTTTTTGCGATATTGAAAGTCAGTTAAATTTCTTCAATAGTATATCCAAGGTATAGGGATATATTAGTGGTAGGAGTAGTGTGGGATAAAAAGGAGAATGTATAAAGAGGGGAAGGTCTAGAAAGGTAATGACATGGTAATGGAAGGAGAAGTTACACTATAAGGTTATATTTTCATAGGATAAGGAGGAATGGTATGAAGAACATATCTATATAGGATAGTGCTAGTAGTAACAATGGTGTGAACACATATAAAAGGATGGGAGATAACAAAAATACTAGTGGAGAGAAAGGTGATAGGACATGGGTGGTGGATCCCATGGAAGTGGTAACTATAGTATGATAGGAGGAATCATTATAAGAGGATGATGGGTAGATGGATGCATGGAGGGTACAACATTATTAAAATCCATTAGAGTGGTAATATTATGAATAGTATTAATTCCCTAAGGATAGCAACCTAATACATTATATAAATTACTAGCCAATGAGTGAAGATTGTAGTGCCCCTCTGTTTCGATCATCTTTGGATCTTGATTGAGTTCGTTTGGTTAATTTGAGTTGTCTTTTGTGTTCGTTATTATATTGTTAAATTTTCCTTTGAAATTTTTGTATCTAGCCTTGATTAATCAATTAAATTAAATTGATTACAAGGTGATTAAGTTAATTGGGGGTAAAATGATAATTAAATGAAGATGAATTTAGATGTAGTGTGACATTTAGAACATACCCAATCTTGGTTAACCAACCAAATGCAATTGTTAACTTTAACTATTGTGGCAGATTTAAGATTAGTTTGTAGGTTGGAGATTCACAAATTTGAATCGCTTTGGTATTTGGTTAACTACATTTATATATGTATATTTATGCATATATATATATATATATATATATATATATATATATATATATATATATATATAAATTATGATGTTAGAAAGTAATTTGAATTCCTATTAATTGTTGATATTTCTCAGTGGAAGTTAAACACAATATTTTTATATTTTATAATATATATACATATAGATAATAGTAATTAAATTATCTAGTTCCGCATTGGATGACGAAACAAATTTTAATGTGAAATTAATTTTAATATTCGGTTGCATATATATATATATATATAATATCTATTTAATTACTCTTTAGTTGAATCAATCTATTCATAAAATTCCATATTTTGTTCTAGCTATTATGACTTCGGCTGGAATAATAATAAATTATAAAATTTCTAAGAGTAATATAAGTAAAATAAAAATAGATAAAGTAAAATAAAAATATTATTATTATTATTGTTACCAAAATAGTATAAAGTAGATGGTTTAGAAAATAAATAAATAAATAAAAATAAATGAATAAATACGTTGTGAATTATCTATTTATTTAGTGATAATAATCTTGTGCGTGCATCTAAGTTTACACCTGTCCTTGCTTCAAAGTATTCCTCCCTCACCCACATGCCATGTCCTTACTTTCACTTTTTGCATGCTTTTCTCGGAAGGACAGTTGTGCTCAAAGAAAAAGGGGATATACATTTCTGGTAGTCACGTCCGCAGAGGGGAGGAGGGTGCCTATTTCTTTTGTATTGGCAGCTAATCAAGGAAGGAAAAGAAATAGCGATATCAGGTTTGAGTAATGTTGATTCACCGAACTAAGTTTGGCTCGTGGTTTCATTTGAATGTGTATAGGCCATAGACTTTGCTTCTTTGCTACATGCATTGTATTTACGGTAGAATTCTGAGTTGAATACTCTGTTTTAAGTTTCTGTTAATAGTGGTTGATGGTTTGCTGTTGATTTTTCCCTTGTAAGGTTGGTATTGTAACAAATTCAAGCCTAATTAGGTATTATGGTTTCTGCCTGACCACAAGTCTTTGAGGGATTCTGTTAATCAGTTCACATGCCTGTTCTTGCGTTCTTCCTGCTGCCATGTTGTTGGGCTCTTCCCCAAACTCTCTCTCTCTAATAATGACCTTTCACTTCTCCCAGTTGGCGAATTTGCAGCCTGAAAGTAAGGCTCGACAAAGGTGTTAGAGCATGTCTATTAAAGAAAAGTAAATTTCAGCCAAGATTATTATGTGCACATCTAGGTCTTAACATCGGGGCACCCTTTATCCTTCCTAGCTCATATCTCAGAGCACCATAAAGGTAAGCCAGCGCACCTAATAATCCGCTATCTATGTAATGCATTAAGGGTCACTATTGTATGAAGTTGTGCAGCCCTCATCCTCTTAACCTGCCAGCCTGCTCACACTGAAAACACAAGCAAAGCTTACAATGTTTAGGATGCGAATCAGTGAGTTTCATAATTTCAAGATTTTAGCGCTTCCTTGCAAAGCCTGTAGAGGTGTAAATAGCCTCTTGATTCCATCGGCAATCTTTCACTGCTGCAGTGTTAGGCCTTTGGAGGGTGTATAAATTTAAATAAAGTCCCTGTCGCCATTTGCAGCCTATCACAGCAGCAACACTTGAACATAGAAGACTGTAGAGGTAAAATAGCCTTCCTGTTTTCATAGGGAACCTGTCACATATGTTGTACTTGAAAATTGAATGTTGTAGAGGTTTAAATAATCTCTCTGATTTCATTGTCAACCTGTCTCAGCCGCCGCACTTGAACATAATAAAACATTTTAAAAGTTTAAAATACCTTTCTAAACTCCGTTGGAAATTGGTCACATCTGCAATACATGAAAATAGCATGTTGTAGAGGTTTATATAATCTCTCTGTTTTCTTTGGCAACCTGTCTCAGCCGCTAAATGAGTATGCAACATCAGTGCATACTTTGGAGCTAACCCCGGTTGCATTTTCAGGCCCTTTATCCTTAACAACCACAATGTCAGTAAGGAGCGATGAATAATTCTGTGTTTTGGAGTTACCAGTCTGCAACTGCAAATTTTGAAACCCAAGTGGTATATGAAAACCCATTCCAGCCTTCACAATTCTGTCAGCCTGTCTCAGTTGCAACACTTGAACATAGAAGACTGTAGAGGTAAAATAACCTTCCTGATTCCATAGTCAACCTGTCACAGCTGAAGTATTTAAGCTTTAGAGAGTGTATAAGTTTAATAATCTCCCTGATACCGTTGGCAACCTGTGATTGTGATCTGTCTTTTATGTAGAAAGCATGCACCTTGTTATGGCCTCCAATCCAGGTATCATTTTAATTCCTCTAGCTTTCATCGATCTCCTTGCACTTATCTAAATACCTTCCTCACCCAATGCTGCGCCATAGAGATTTAGGACGAGGTAATGGTTTTTTTTGTTTTCCTTTACACATGCGTGATCTTATCTAAATAAAGTGGTAGAAAAGAAACAGGATGGGGCTAAGTTAAGAGAAATCGTGGCTACTCATTATTCCATACAATTATACGAATTTATAAAGCCATTCTTTCAAAACAGAATTACGTGATTCCTAAACCATGTTAATAAATCTATAGAAATATATAGAGAGGACTTAATACTAAAGGGGGTAGGGTTATCTTAGGAGTTTCCACGTTAACCTAAATGGGGTCCATTTTAAATATAAAGCCACATTCTAAATATAAATCACTTTATGAAATGTTCCTTCTAGCTTTTAAGAACAAGAATAAAATAAAATAAAATAAAATTTCTACTCTCCCTTGAAAGTTGGGGGGACCGGGGGAGGGGGAAGTTTATTAATGAGTTGGAAATTAGATAATTAAAGAAATTTAAAAAGAATGGGATTTTTGTTTTATTGGAGAAATTATGTGGGAAAAGATTTTAACTAATTTCCTTCCTTGTATTTATTGATAAACCTATGTTAAGTAACTTGATGAAAAATTTGTCCAATTAGATGAATAGGATCCATGGATCAATAATGTTCATAATTTTAGTTGATAATGTTCGCTTATATATTAATGTTTATGTAACTAATTAGATAGTTATTTTTAATAGGATTGCATTTGAAACATGAATTAGCAAATAATGTCTTTAAGGAAATTAACATAAAGATTATTAATTGGACATTAAATGCTCTCATTGTGTATAAATTGCCTATGTTAGATTTTGAATTAGATTTATCTCCTTTTAAAAATGTATATTAAATAGATTTATTTTCAAACGTATTGAAAATCATATTTATTCTCTAGTGCATTAAAACTTAGATATATTTTCAAGTGCATTTAAAATTTGATTTAACTACAAGTTATTTATAGATAAATTTATTTACAAATTTCTTATGATTAGATTGTGATTTGTGTTAGATTTGAATTAGATTTATTCAGTTTAAAAGACTAACAAATGTACATATTACATTTAATTAAATTGATTTATTTGTAGTAAACCAATATACTCCATTTTAATTAAATTTATTATTTTGAAGTAACAAAGGTATGGGTTATATTTTTATCTTAATTATTTAGTGGTAATCAAATGTATAAGTTAAGGAATTTAAATTAAGAAAAAAATTGATGGGTTACATATTTTAGGTTCTCATAGTGCTTATTCTTTTAAAAGATATTATGATGAAAATGCATTTAATTATAGTTGATCATTTTATTATGTTTTACACTATCATTAGTAAGATTGGATTATGTTCCCATTTGAGTGAATCAATGGTTAACCTTTTCATGTTTTTATTAAGTTAGCTTATTTATCAAATTGAAAAGGAATGTTTAAACAAGTCGAGTATGGAATATGCTTTAAGTTTTGTTACATGGAATGGTGTTGAGAAGTTAAAGATTGATTTCTTGTGTTCTCCTGATTGATCAAATTCTACATTGATTCATTTTCTGTGTTGACAAGTTTATAAGTCAAGCCTTGATGTGAGTTTCTTTGGGAACCCAAGTATTTACATACCCTTCAGTTGGGGAGTATATGAATATTGGTGTCATAGAATCCCTTTCTTCTCCCTTTGTATATGCTTCTGGAGGCAGCCACTTTGTAAGTGGTCATTGAGATTGTTGTATGTTATGTTTTGGTTGACCTTATGGTTTGGTATTGTGATTATTTTGCTTGTTTGTCTTGGTCGTGGGTCCTTTCTTGTCATATCCTAGCACGGGGGTTGGGCCTTCGAGTCCACGTGGTTGGGTGAAACGTGCTATGCACCCCATTGGGTTCCCAGGTTGCGTTCGTGATGTAGAAACGGATGCAGAGCCTTCAGCGTTTCACTTGGTTGAAGACCGATCCTCATTTTGTATCATATTCTTCATTGATGTATTATTTTAGTACTTGATGTACTCTTTTTGTTGATATAAGGGAAGCATTATGTAATTTTACTATTGTATCCATGATGTGTTGTATATGTGGAAATATGCTCCACAATTGTACTGTTGAACTATGAATTGAGTTGAAATAAGATGTATTATTTTCCTCTCTTTTAATCATGGATGGTTGAATGTCATCATTATGTAAGCTTGGATTTACTCTCTTTCATTTTTGATAAAAGTTTATGAATTGTAATGACCATTCTATGTACCCCAGAGGACGTGAACAACTTTGTAATTGCATAATTGCTTTCATGTAATGTATGTACATATTCATTGTATGCAATGATTAGTTTTCAAAAAAAAAAATATTGTGGTGTTTGTTGTCCTTTGGGGTTCACATGGCGGGGCATTACACTATCTAGTTCTACATTGGATGATGAAACAAATTTTAATGTGAAATTAATTTTAATATTCGGTCGCATATATATAATATCTATTTAATTACTCTTTAGTTGAATCAATCTCTTCATAAAATTCCATATTTTGTTCTAGCTATTATGACTTCGGCCGGAATAATAATAACTTATAAAATATAAACATATTGTGTTTAACTTCCACCAAGAAATATCAATGTTCAATAAATAGGAAGTCAAATTATTTTCTAACATCATAATTTATATATATATCTATGCATAAATATACATATATAAATGTAGTTAACCAAATACCAAAGCGATTCAAATTTGTCAATCTCCAACCTACAAACTAATCTTAAATCTGCCACAATAGTTAAAGTTAACAATTGCATTTGGTTGGTTAACCAAGATTGGGTATGTTCTAAATGTCACACTACATCTAAATTCATCTTCATTTAATTATTATTTTACCCCAAATTAACTTACTCACCTTGTAATCAATTTAATTGAATTGATTAATCAAGGCTAGATACAAAAATTTCAAAGGAAAATTTAACAATATAATAAGGAACACAAAAGACAACTCAAATTAACCAAACGAACTCACTCAAGATCCAAAGATGATCAAAATGGAGGGGCACTACATCCTACCCTCCTTGGCATCGACTTACTCCTGCAAGTCGCACAATGGTATAAACGCACACAATCACATGCAAAACATCACAAAAAAACTAGTAACTGAACCTAATAATTAAAGAAACAATAATTAAACAATTAAGATTAATCGACCAAAAACCAAATGTTACCAAAATGAAGACAGGGTGACAAACAAATGACCTCATTCAACACAATGACAGGGTGATGGACTAGGATGGGGAATCTTTCTTGTCAACTCCACTTTCAACTTCATTCCCATTGGGTTTTATGACGCTCGCCCTGTCCTGACAATGCAAGTGGAATCGAGGATTGGGTACTTGTAGTATTTTATAAAACCATGTTTTGAAACAACATATATATATCCAAAACAAACACATTGTGAGAGGAAGTTGCAGTGTAGTGGGGCACTCTCAAGCGAGTGGTGCTACACTATCCCTCTCACCAAGACCATAATAGTAAACACAACATCATGTAATATCAATTATATCATTTGTAACACTAATTGCATCATAACCAATGTCTCATAAAAATCACTAATCAATGCATAACCAATTAATTTACCTTCATCATCGAGATCCAAAGCTGACAATCTGAAAACCACAAACTAGGGTGGAAACATAACACATTAGTACTAGTCATTCAAACTGATTCATTACCTTGAAATGCTACACTTCCATAAAAAACACAACATACTCACACATAGAGAGCACACATTTTCCATTAAATATCATCATTTACACACAAGACATTCCTCTTAATTCATTATTCAACACAAAATTTCACCACATATGCAGCAAAGACTTTCTAATAACACCTCTCCAAAATCAACAAAACATGATGTGTCACTCCCCAAGCATAAAATCCCAAGTTTATCATTTCATAATTACTATTTCTATAATTTAACATACATTCTTTACATATGCACAAACTTACATCATCAGGAATCACATCACAAGGCTACATAAGGGTCCAATTGGATGCTAAAAAACAACATACTAATCCGTGATATCAAAACCATGAGCCAAGAGCCAATATCCATCTCACATAATCCATATCTCACACTTAGTGGCTTGATGGTGTTACGCCATACACACATGGTGAGACCATCCAAGCAAGAGCACAATGACCTACCTCTTGTTGTACAAGGTGGTTAGCCTCCAAGAGATAGTCATCACACATAGGTGGGCAGGGGGTCTTAGCTATAAAATAGCCTCACATACCCCCATCCTCAAGGTTCCCTACGTCTGCTTCCTGGTATACACTCACCAAGTCTGCCTCATTAATACTTGGAGAGGAATCACAATACGACACATGGCTGACCTCAATAACAATAAAGATAAACTAGTTTAGCCACCAAAGTCATAAAATAACCATCAAACAAGATTTAATTTCAACAATAAAGCAAGAAATGCACACAATGTCAACACTAAATCAAATGTAACCATGAGGGCTACGGAAAATAAGATCACAAAGTGTGGTTAAGCCTTTACAATCAAACATAAACAAAATGTCAACCTTCAAAGTCAATCTAAAATCATCAATAATCATATAGGAAATCCTCAATCTTCAAAATTGCACAATACAACACTACGTAACTAGATACTAGCCACCAAATGAGGAATGAGGGAACATCCGCCTATAATAGTAGCCCTCATGTGGTGCGGAGTGAGTATGCCATCCACATGACCCAAAGTGTGCTCCTCGACTACACCCTGCCTCACATCGTCACGTGACATGGTCATACGCCAGTCGGGGAAGGCACACACTAATGTATGCCGCATGGCAGTGTGTTTGTGGCTCTGCGAAAGTAGGCATGTGCAGACACACCCCGCATAGCGATACCTAATGGAGAAGGCACACGTAGGTACTCACCGTCGCCATAGGTATACATGGCTAGGACATACCCATATTCTAACTAACCCAAACACTATTGAAAGCAAACATGAGTATCCCTCTACAAGTGTGTGAGGCCCCATTACACTCATCACACAAGTAGGCTATCATAATACAATCTCATAGTGCACCTTCACGTGTCTATGCACATGGCATCATGTCCTCGAGCCTAGCTCGCTACCATCAGCAACACGACATCATCACCAACACTATGTCAAAACATTAGTAGGGGGTGGCATCATATCCATTGCACCATGTTAGAACACGTGTAGATATGGTGTATACAATACATATATGAGTATATCAATATGGGGTTACTTGAGCTTCACCTCTCATACAGATGAGGTTAACTCGCTAATGCTAGCTCAACGTCCCTATGGATAGCCAGGCATAAACTAACAATCCAATGCTGTTGTACTCAAAATTGTGGGGTTTAGGCTAGCACATATGGATCAAGTACCCTAATCCATTGTATGGGAAAGTAGTGATTATGTTTCCTTGGGATCGGTTGAACTAAGACAACTTTGCATTGCAATGTGCGTATGTTGCACACTCTGCCCAAGTAACATTGTGGGTGCCACTACCCCTTCATGGATTGAGGGGCTAGAAAACCAAAAGAAAAGAATCTATGAAACTACCTTTTGGCTACTCTTATATATATATATAGATTTTTAACCACACGTGGGTTGGCCCTCATTTAGGTAACACACATACAAACACACATAATGGTATGGTTAATCCCACACCAAATACAACATATTCTGAATGGATGGGTACACTGTATCACCATCCTTTGACCTGTGGGTTATGGGCCCACAAAGCAAGTATGGGGTAATCACAACACTCAACCAATGCATAGTTACTGGTTTCTCACATATATAGGGTGTACAACTATATACACAATTCCATAAGTACATTTACTTCCATAATCAATGTGATTCATATCGTCACATATATCCATAACTCACCATTAGCTTTTCTTTCACGTCCCTCTTTTCCATATATCACATGATGCTAAATGTAAATTTCAAGATCTTCGCAATCACTTAACAACTCCACTTAACAAAGTCACATTCACTTCCTCAATATTACAAACTAGCTAGCACTACATATACTTAGGGACGAACATATCAAACTCATTTTCTTTCATATATAAAATCATAATTATTCATCATGAGTAGCAAATAATAGAAACTTATCCCAACAACTATACCACTTCCATGTTATAACTAATTCATCAAATGCACTTACTTTTCCATCCTCTAATTAAGTAAGAATTAAATCATTAACCAAATTGGATTGAACCATTCTAACATCTCTATTCCACCCTAATAATTTCATCAATTTTCCCATGAATTTAGGAACATAGAAATTACACCAGATCATGAGATGATAGCTTAATACAAAATGATTACCTTCCATGCATCAAATATATTAAACCACTATCATTGCACTAAATAGGACATTCGGGATTACTTACTTTGACATTTCTAAGATGATTTTACAATGTCTACTTATGCATCTATACATAATTCAAATGAAGCTTTTCACCCAAGACTTATTCTAACTAAAATTCCTTTTACCAAGGAAAAATTATGAAATTTATGCTTAATGATCAAGACTAATTAATCTTGCTAAGAATATTCTAGATTATAGGTTCATCTCATGACAAAGAAGAGAGAGAAGGAAAAATAACATTTTCCATTCCAATTCAATGATCACATCAACAAGCTTTTAAATCCTGAACGCCTTGATCCATACTAAATAAAATTGCAATGCACCCAACACAAATCCATATTTCACTATTCAGAATAGAAAAGAATTTATCTTTTATACAAGAGAGTGGTTAAAATTCCACACCACTCCATGTCATAAATACATACTAACATACTTAAGATCAAGCATCCCATATTCATTCCTAACATAATTAAAAACTATTTAGTCATCTATAATATGAAGAATAGGAGAGAAGAAGAACATATCTTATCTACCTCTAGGGTCAACCTAGTTTTCCCTAAATATAAACCACTTAGTATAGTCAAGGAAAACAAAGAAAGGAATACACACATAAGAGTAAAAATAGCAAGGATGGCCTAGTGGGCTCATGTGAACCCATAGTACCCAGTGTTAGAACTTTGGCTCTGATAACAAAAGTGTAATGCCCTGACGTGTGAACCCCAAAGGAAAACAAACACAAAGGTATAGAAAGGTAATGACATGGTAATGGAAGGAGAAGTTACACTATAAGGTTATATTTTCATAGGATAAGGAGGAATGGTATGAAGAACATATCTATATAGGATAGTGCTAGTAGTAACAATAGTGTGAACATATATAAAAGGATGGGAGATAACAAAAATACTAGTGGAGAGAAAGGTGGTAGGACATGGGTGGTGGATCTCATGGAAGTGGTAACTATAGTATGATAGGAGGAATCATTATAAGAGGATGAAGGGTAGATGGATGCATAGAGGGTACAACATTATTAAAATCCATTAGAGTGGTAATACTATGAATAGTATTAATTCCATAAGGATAGGAACCTAATACATTATATAAATTACTAGCCAATGAGTGAAGATATTTAGGGTGGAGAGGTTCATCAATACATAATTATCAATTTAGGAAAATATCCTGTTTAGCAACATATGTATCTAAATCATAGTCTTGATCATTATTTTTCATCTTCTTTAATGTGGCTCTTTATATGGTTGTCATTAGCTATTATATCAAAAAATGATTCAATTGTCATTTTATTTTCTAGCCATATTAGAGTTAAGATGAAAACTCCATAAAAAAAATTTTAAAGGATATTAATTTAACTAGATAAAAGATCAAGGAAAACACTCTCACACATGCAATATACCCCAATTTCTTAGACAGTGCATATTTCCTAATAATGTGTGCAACTAAAAACTAATAACATGTAATGAATGGATGTAGGTGATAATAATTAAATAATCCTAATTGAACGAGGGTTGTCCCTTTTATATATTTAAGAATCTGTAAGAGCATTGTATGAAATTGTAAGATGGGAATTACTTAGGAAATGTTATATGACACATAAGAGAAAAAAAATGGAGGGTTACACTAGCATATTGATTAGAATTATGAAAATCATCAATATCATCTTAAATAATGGGTTTGACTATGTAAAAAATGGAGTGTCGGTTATGAGGAGGAGGATTTGAATTTTTTTGACAAGATGTAAAGCATTTGCTAAATACATCCTATAAACCAATTCAAGGAATATGGTGTTAGAATTTGTGCCAAATTTGGTGCCATTTTTAGGTCATTATTTTGGCTCATGGCTTTGGTAAACCACACTTGGTTTATGGTTTAAATTTTTCCTATTTATGGGTGCTTGAGATGGAGAAAGCATAATGATTTTATAGGTATCATCATGCTACTAGAAATCACTTCATATGAATCACATGTTGATGATACTACTATAAGGGTATGCACATGAATATTTTATTGTAAATGATATTATTATAAAATAATATAATTGGTTCATGTTTTTGGTTGTGGGATTTTTCTTCCAAGAGGATTTTCCCATGTACATAATTATGTTATAAATTTATAATTTATACATTTTTCTTGTAACTAAAATTAAATATATTTTGCATATTTATCTCTTGAAACGTTAATATGGGAAGTGTTTCCACACCTCAAATTCCTTTTAAAATACTATCCAAGTCTTAATCAGTTTACATCCTCTATCTTATTGTGTAATACCTATAGGTACCACCAGAAATGTGTAGAGATGGACATTTTCAATGTTACAAATGATATAATTTGTGGTTCTATTTGAAATTCATAACTTTATATTGTTTGTTTCCATATGCTATTAAGTTCTTATATATGTTTCACTTGATCTTTCCATTTAGGATCAGGCTATCCATAGCTTTGATTGTTGAAATGGAAAGGAATATTTCATTTACACATAGGACATAAAAATGTATGCAAAATGGGGAAGCAAATCCAATTTGAATTCAACAAATTTGAAAAAAATTGCATCTAGGGTTTCAAAATTTAACAAATAAATGCATTTTGAACTATAAAAAATTCAAATTTCAAATACCTGGTGCGCAAAATGCAAGTCGAGTTGATGAAGTTTGGAGAGACGAAGTTGAGTTTTCGTTCGCTAGAAAGAAGAAGTCAATTTGCTCATCATCATGGTCTCGGTTCACCGGACACACTAGGAAAGCAATTGGTAAATTTACAAAGTGAAAATGACAGTTGAAATGTGAATATTTTTGTTTTTTGTCATATTTAAGGGGGTTCAGTTGAACCCATGTTTGACTGAACCCATTTAAATATTTTTTTATTTAGGGTTTAGTGGTTCAGTTGAACTAGTGGTTCAACCAAACATATGGGTTCAGTTGAACCCCTAATGAGGTTTGGTTGAACCATTGGGTTTGACCGAACCCCTTGAGTTTGGCGAGAAGGAAAAAAATGAAATTTCCTTCCTCATGTAATTTGTAAACCACTATTCTGAAGCCACCCTTAGTGCATATACAAATGTAGATTGGGCTGGATGTGTAGATGATAAAAAGAGTACAAGTGGTGGTGCATTCTTTCTTTGATGTAGATTGGTGGCATGGTTGAGTAAGAAGCAAGATTCAACTATTGAAGATAAGTATATTGCTACCACATCTTGTTGTACATAAGTTTTATGGATGAAACAAACACTGAAAGATATCACAATGCTATATGATGATCCCATTTCTATCTTCTATGATAATAAAAGTGAAATTAAAATTTTGAATAATCATGTGATGCACTCAAGGATGAAACATATATCTATTAGGGTAAGCCCACAAAAGTGGTTTACAATTCGAGTGAGGAAGGAAAAGTTGCAAAAAATGACCCCATGCAAAAAAAATCATTTTTGAGGTTCGAATGAACTTTTTGGTTCAAACGAACCAAAAGAGGGTTCACTACAATGTTGGTTCGAGTGAACCCATTTAATGCAAGGACCCACCATTCCCACCAAAAAATAGAAAGGGAACCTTTTTTGAAAGGGGGTTCACTCAAACCATGGTTTGAGCAAACCCTAGTTCGATCAAACCCCTGGGTGTTCACTAGAACCACCCATGGTTCACTCGAACCCTTGTTTTCCCACCTTCTCACCCTTTGGCACCAAAAAACTCCAAAATTTTGTGCTCCAAAGCTCGGGTTGAGGATGAAAATCATGGAGGAGACATCACAAACCCAATTGGATGATGGTAGTCCTTGAAACGATCTATCCAATGAATAAAATTTTAATCTGTTTCTGCTTTATTATGTATTTGTCTTTTTAGTTTTATTAAACATAGTTTTTTCACTGCAAAATCAAGCTCTTTGTTCTTCACATGTGAAAAAATAGAAAATTATCAAAAAAATTAAAAATATGAGTGCACCAGATATTGAATTCCTTGATCCAAAATTTATTTTTTCAAGACATACAAAAAAAGTTACCATTATATGGTCTGCCTATGTCTGAACTACAATTTGTTTGACTTTGAAATTTGATTAAGGAAAAAATCTTCAATAAAACACTATGAAACCAATCAGAAGCACTACATATTATAGTTACAAATCTAAATTTGAAAGAATTAGAATATTATCCTTCATTGAAAAAAAGTTATGCATTATGCGGTGAAGTCACTCCTTAAAAATGTTGTTTACTTAAAAAAAACTAGTTTTTAAAGGAGATGGAAAAAGAAGTGAAATCTAATTCCAAAATTTTGGAGAAAAATATGTTTATAATCTATAGAAAAAATGTCAAAAATACTAGTTTGCAGGGTATGTGCAAGATCATATG
Organism: Sequoia sempervirens; assembly: GCA_007258455.2. Lineage (NCBI taxonomy): Eukaryota > Viridiplantae > Streptophyta > Pinopsida > Cupressales > Cupressaceae > Sequoia > Sequoia sempervirens. Next base: position 132,004,177 of record VDFB02049217.1, on the reverse strand, counting down.
GAAAAAACAGGCCCTTAAGTGGTAAAAAATTCAGAAAAATCAGAGTTAGGCAACTTGACGTAAAATTTTTAATAAGTTATCCATGTTATTTCAAAAATATGTAAGAATAGAATTTGAAGAAAATTGAATGTAGTTTCCAAACTACTAGGCTAATTTTTTTAATTTTTTAAAATAGATATTAGGTGAAAATTTGAAATTTCAATGCAGTAGTACTTGAATTTGAAGAAAAAAATAAGTAGGCATCTGTCTGACCACCCTAAACACAATAAAATGATAATATTTTTTTATAATATTTTACATATAAGTAGAGGACTCATGTCTGAATGTGATGCATATATTTTTGTAATTTTTGTCCAAGTAAATAATTAATTATGAATTTTTTATTACAAATTTTAAAAAATATAAAAACTCATATGTCTAACCACCTTAACTTGGTCAAAATTTCATGAAACTCAAATTTTCTTTTTTTAAACCTATATTATGTGAAGCATAGAATGTGACACATGTTTCAGATTCAAAAATGTGATACCATTTGAAAGATATAGATTTTTTCCAATTAGCCTATCAATCAGGACATTAGTCATAATTCAAATAGAAAATGAATAATAGCTATTTATTAAATTCAAAGTAAAGTATAACTTATATTGGTGGAAAGCTGAGGATGTCCTTTAGAAACCCTTTTCATTTAATCAATTGTGGGTTAAAAAAATTCGTCGGCTACATACCATACACATACCCATCATATGACCACTTTTTGACCCATCACGATCTTGCACATACCCTACATCATGTTCAGATTCCTCATGGTTTAGATGTTATAGGTGCCTGAAAGTTAAGATTTAGTTAGAAAAAAATATTTTAGTGTCTAGTTTGGCATAAAATTGTAAACCAGTATTGTGAGATCACCCATTAGATATTGTTTCTGGATAGAGAAAGTCATGGAGAGTGAAGTCAATATCTCTGATCAAGAGAAGCTAGGGGTTATTGCCCCTACTTTCATAAACTAAGATGCATTTGGAGGTGCATCAGTCTAGTGGATTCATGGTTCTACCTTTTTGGACTAATGCTTTGGTGGCTACCCTTTAGGGGGAGTAGGTAGTTTTCAAGTGTTGTCATTGTGAGTATTCTATTTTCATGTTAAAGGAATATTCAATGAACATATCATTTTCCTTTTCCTTTGATGTCAAAGGGGGAGAGAAAACATGTGAAAAGGAGAAAAAGCTAATAAGAGAAAGCAGGTAATGAAGAAGATGATCTTCTAAGGGGGAGAAACAAAAAGAAAAATATATTCATATCTGGTATGGTGTCTTTGATGGTTTTTCACATCATGTGTTGCCATCAATGACAAAGCAGAAAATTGTTGCAAGAATAGAGAAAGGAATGTTCAGGTGTTGTAATTGATGTCAACTAGTCTATTGGTTATCTACTAGTTGTTGTTGGCTGCATATATTAAAGATATTGAGAAAATTGTATTTAAGGAAGATTACAAGTATTTAGTTATTGCTCTAATATTTTCCCCTATGTTCATGTGGTTCAGATATGTTGGTCATGATTGTTGAAGGTTGTTATATCTAGATGTTCTGTTGTTGGTTCATTGTGAAGTTCGAGTTGTGTTTGCTAGTTGTGAACTATGTTTCTCTATGTTCTGGCTGAATTTCGGGAGAAAGGTTATTGGTCTAGATTTCTCTTTGATGAAGTATTTTGACTTACGGTTCTAGAGTTAAGATGTTTTGATTGCATTGAAGATATTTTTTGTTTCTAGAAGTTCTAAGCTTAATTTTTCTATGTGTTTTACATTGGTTTGGTTGACTATGTGTTGAGCACTATCTTCAAAGTTAATGAAGTGTGTTGGATCTATTTTTGGATCCTAATGAAAAATATGTTTGGGTCGCCCTCATTCTAATTCCACACTAGGATGTTTGGCACTGACCTAATTTGAATTTGAAGTTGGATTGCCAACTTTATATGTATTAAAAGGTTGGAGATAGTATATATATAGGATGAGCTAGTAATGAATATCATACATAAGAAAATAAGGAAGATAAGTGAAAGAGTAGACATGAAATTGATGCTATTCAAAAAGTATGTGTGAGTTGTGTGTGGGAGATTAGTGTGAAGCTTAATGTTGACTTTACAGATGTAGTGAGCAGAAGGCGAACTCTATCATTCATGCAAGTTGATTAAGTAACTGTGGTGGAATCCTTTTTTGCATTGAGATTCTAGTCTCTTTGTAGGAAATCTTCTTTGTCTTTTTTGTATCTTTGTGAAAGTGAGCCCTCTGGGTTGTAGTCTTGCAAATAGTGAGTCCTTATTTTAGGCAATGATCCTTATCTTAGGAAATCAACCTTGTTTTAGGCAGTGAGCCTTTTTGTAATCGATTTTGATATTCTCTATAGTTTGAGTTAACCCTTTCCATGATTTTTCTCTTATTAGGTTTTCCACGTAAATCTGGTGTTACTATGTTTATGTGTTGGATTTGAGTTTCTGCATTGGTATTTAATGATCAATCATTTAAGCAATTTTATGTATTAGTTATGGTGATTCAATTAAAGGTTAAAATTTGCAACAATTGATTCACCCCCTTCTCAATTGTCCTATTCAACAAGTACTCCTTTTGATTTTCAAAATGGGCACCCATTTTAAAATGGGTATGTATTTTAAAATGAAACAAGTATTTATTTTAAAATTAAATAGCTACCCATTTTAAAATTAAATGGGTACACTCATTTCTATTTACATCATGTGCATGTTTCTTTCTTAAATGGGTATGTGTTTTGAAGAAAATACATATTTCATAGAATTTGAAATTTAAAATCAATATTTTTACTAAACTATGTTGTGATTAGAAACCCAACCCTAAACCTTTTACCTACAAATACAATACATGAATATAGCAAGAGAAAAACTGGTTTTCACATTATGGTTGATGACCCTTTTTAATATTTTTTTGATAAAATTAAAACCCATTATAGATGATTATATCTAGTTTTCAAATATATATTTTTAATGATTTTATAGAAATATTTTTCTATTTATTAACTAACTTCTAAGGAAATTCATTGGTAAACTTAAAGTGACAGGGTTTAGTAAATTTTTAATAACTTTTTATTATTATTATTATTTTTTAAAATGTGGCCAATCTAGAGATCAATCTTTATATAGTAAAATATTGTTATTATTTTATGATTATTTTATCTCAAATTATGTTGGTTTTACATTACAAGTTTTCAAAAATAAAAATTAGGGATAATAAAAAATTCATTAAAATAAAATATTTAAACAAAAATATTAAAATATATCCCAACCAACTAACATCATAATAAAATTATTTCCCTAAAGGGAATTATAAAATAGGTTTTATTCAAGTCAAATTATGTTGGTTGTACATATGGATGCTTTGAATCAAAACATATAATTTTAAAAAAGTGGTTTTTGTACATCATATTCCAAATTAGCTTTGATCATATGGGTATTAGAATAAATTATATATTTTAAAACTACAAACAAAATACTATTTCTAGGCCTTGTTAAGATTATATTTTAAAATGCTTCAATATTTTATTCCAAACATGACAAACTTTGACTTTCAAAAATAAACCTCCACATTTTTACCAAAAAGTGAACCCATTATCTTGCACTTATCCAAGTTTTCTTCCCCAAATCATGTTATATGAATTGCAACAAACTTAGTGAGAATCTATTCATTCAAACATTATGCCAAAATCTTCTATCCTAGCTTCCAACCTTAATAATATGTCATCCTTCATATTATTTAATTCTTTCCTAACTTTTATAGGAGTCTATCAAACAATGGCTAGATTCCTTGGTAAATTGCCTCTTGTTGAAGTGCTCATCATGATGCCACTAACATTATTTTCAAAATAACTTACAAAAGAATTAAAAATCAAAATAATTTTTTTAACTATAGCTTCCCAAGCCCTAGATCTCTATTGTTATAGAATATTTATAATAAATTCATTGATTTGTAACCTTGAGAGAAATTTTTTTAGAAACCCTAATTTCATAAAAATATAAATATACTCTAAATTATCTCAAATGTTTATTTTATTATCTTTAATATATAATTAATTCAGCTTCTAGAATTAAAAGAAAAATCTATTTTATAATCATAGGAGTGAATTTGGTGGAAACCCTAATTTTGTAATAACTCTTTCAAATATAATTCAAATAACCTCAAATATTAATTGTAGTAGCTTCAATATTTTAATCAACTCTCCTAAAATTATTTTTTAAATTTTAAATTGAATGAGATATACACTTCACAATTTGATTTAATGAATTAAAAAAATATTTTATTTCTTACCTTCTCAGTGCTAAGATCATGTTACAACTTATAATAAAATATACTACATAAGTGAATAATATAATAGAAAATATGGTGCAAATACTTGCTAATTCTTGAGAACAATAAGTCACTTCAAGTAGAAAATCCAAAAAAAATTAATATGAACACAATTCTTAATAAGATGATATTAATATCTCATCTACCTTTTATATATAATATAATTATGACAAAGATTCCACCTGAGCCAACTTAATTACATAAATGAGATTATATTTATGATCATAAAACTTGATTAAAATTTGTGGTACTCAAATACCTATCAACATTATATAGGATTAAGGGTGTAGAATATTAATAACTAGAATTTATAGAATGATGCATTTACATATATTTCTTAACATCTAGGTATAATTAAAATATCAGTAATAGTTTTATATTATGAAACATAAGAACTTACATCTATTTGGAAATAATTTTCTAGTAGTTCTTAATTAGGGACAACATATTTTCATAGCATATTTTTATAAAGAAGATCCTTTTGGAAGAAAATTGTGTAATAATTTTTTTTGCAATAGTCATTTAAGAAATTATCCAAAATAACTCTTTATTATGTAATGCTTAAAGTTTAAATCAAATTTACTTGATGGAGTTGAAGTATATTGCACAAATACAAAAATCATACATTCATCAAACTAGTGATATATTATGGAGTGTGATTTCAATTTTTTTTATTAGATTAAAACTGAAGGGCTAGTACCCATTACAAAAAGGCAATAGAGACAAATGAAGAATTCATTAAAAAAACTACAAAAGTTGATTAAAAAACCTCACATCATTATATCTAAAAGGATTTACATTTAATATTAAAGACTGTAAGAATATAATATCTCTAATATTTTAGATATAAACTATTTACATAAAGAATTTAAATAGTAAATACAATCAACCCATTTGAAATGAATTAATTTCATCAATTTATTTCAAATTTCTCTTTCTTATTTAGTTTCTAAATTTTTAATAAGATTATGTACACTTATAATTAAGTTTACTAGTTAAAACAAAGTTAAAATTTTCTTAATGCTTAATCATTCTAATGGTAGAAAGGTAAAAAAATACTTAATTCTTAATCATTCTAAAACAAGCCATTTAGCGATATAAAAGTACTCATTACCTAAAAACAACTAATACTCTTTTATAAAATTTATTAGAATTAAAAATAATAATACTTAAGACACGCTTCATTTCATATAAAGCAATGAAGGTATCATTGAATGCTAATTTATATTAAATTGACACATAATATCAAATGAGTTTATTATTAGGAATGAATGTGGAAAGTGTTAAAGATTTGATAAACAACTTATTCAAAATGAATATTAACATTATTTGTAATCAAATAAAACTTAAAATCCTTATTAAAATAAAAGTATTCAATACTTTAAAATAAGTAGCACTCTTCTCAAATATATTAGAATATTTAGAAATAATAATTTAGAAAAAAGTTATATCATATAGAGTAATAAAGGTTTTTTTAATGTTAAATTTATATTACATAGAAAATATACTAAAATTTATAAAATATAAAATCTTATGTGTTAAAAATATTAAATTCTCAAAAAAAAGTTTTGCGGGATGCATTAAGTGGGAAAGAAAGTTTTGAATAGAGATTGGGTGGGAAGAACTTAGATGGATTATAGAAATCTAATAAGGATGAAGATGGAAATGGTGTTACTATTATGATGTTTGAGGAAGAAATTATGGATGAACAAAATTTATTGATAACCAAAGAAAAGGAGGAAATTTTTTTGGGTTTATGATTGTAATCCTAGTAGCTCATCTCACCTCTATTATTGCAATGTATAATTCTCTAGTAGATGGGTAAGGTTAATGGGAGGAGCTCATATCTCGTGTGAGTTCATGGTTCTCAAAAGTGCCTATTGTATGGCTTCCTCCTTGTAATGCATGTGACATTAGCTACAATGGATAAAGTGGTGTGCTTGGTAGTGGGGACCCCCCAACCCTATTGGTGTATATTTCTCCTAATAAACCCTCTTTCATTTTTTACTCTAAGGATAGGTTGGTGGATTTTGAGAGGAAAAATAAATATGTGTGTGGAGATTGTGGTGTTATACGATGATGGCTCTACTACTCAATACTGTATAGATTAAAAAACTATTATTCAATTCTTGTTTGTGGCTTTTCTAACTATGGCTAATGTTTGTTCTAGCTTGGGGTATCCTTTCTTGTTTTGATATGGTTTATAGTTTCAAAGGCCTTCTCTAACATTTTCCTAATTGTCCATTGAGGAGGACTAGGTCCTTTCCATTAGGATTCCAAACTCCATTGTTGATACTATTTCCTCCAAGCCTAGAAATTTTCCCATTTAGAGGATTCACGGTGCAAGACCTATCATTGATGATTTCAAAAGGTAGACCAAAATAAAATAAAATCATTGTGTTCATTTTAAAATTATGGTTATGGTGAATGGATTTCTTAACTACTTCACAAACCATGGGTATTATGTTAAAAATCTCGTGGATGACCCATGGCTTATGTGAAACTTGGGTGTTTTTCTCATAAAATGGTCTTTAATCTTTGATCATGAGAAGGATTACATTGATGTGGTTCTTATTTTGGTGAAGCTTTTAATATTTCCTTTCAAATATTGAGAGTTGAAGGTCTTACAAGGTATTGCTTTTGTTGTTGGTTATCTCTTTAGCTTTAATCTTGTGAGAAACTCAAGGAAGGATATTTTGTTTGCTAGATATTGTGTGTATGATAATTTGGGTAAGATGATTATTTCTTGTATCATCTTGTTCACAAAATTAGGAAAATAGGCGCAACATATTATTTATAATGACTACAGTTATGGGTCAAAACTAATAGATGATTGGCCACTTCTCCTTTAGGTTCTTGGATAATAGAAGATAGAAAAAGTCTAGGAAGAAAAAATATGTATATTTTTTTAATCCTTATTTTGAATAAAATCCACCCTTTCATATCATTAATGTGAATGAAGAATTTGTTGTGTAGCATTTAGAAGCTATCATGAGGGATCAACTTATAGTCAACATATATTAGTCTAAAAATCATTAGAAAAATGCTTATTACCTTTTTGATGCGCTTCAGCTCTTGCACATTACACCACCTCATAAGTGACATGAGGTCCTAGATAAGGATATGATTCATTTCAATCATCCAAATATTTATTCTATAAAAGGAAAGGTAAAAAAGGAGTTTTAATAATAATAAGAGTATTATCAATCATTTTCTATAGATAGAATGTAAGGGTGATTAGACAAGAAGGAAAGTTACTATAATAATATGTTAGAAGGGCTTGTCCAATTCTCATTTTAGTGGTTTGGATTCAAACTACTATGAGTTTATTGATCCTTTCTGGTCTATGGGTTATACACATTTTTTTGGTTGTGCCCAGCTCCTTTGGTTGAGTTGTTGTTTGTCTACTAATTTTTAGTAGTGTTTGGACTATCTTTTTTTGTTCCTTAATTTTATTTGGGCTAGGATTTATTTATCTTTCTTTTTTGTATAAATGGAAAAGAGCCATTTCAAAAAACTTAATTTCTTACCCATATAAAATAAACTTGTGTTTTCAAAGACTTACAAGATGTAATAAAATATTTTTTAAAAACTGTCATTTAATTTTACTAAGTAAACCATAAAAAATAACTATGTCTAAGATGAAATATTTTTCATATTTCTTCTCAAGTATGATGCCACCTTCTAACTTCCATAATAAAATATTTATAGAAAATTGAGTTATGTATGTATGTATGTGTATATGTGGATGGGTGAAATATTATAATATAATAGAGTTATTTTATATTTATTTATTTAAGAGATTTTCATATATGATTAAAGTAGGGGTAAAGGCCCTCCCCATTAAATTATTTTTTTTAGAGGTATTAAAACGAGAAAGATATTATTTATGTGATAGAAATTCCAAAATGTATATAATCATCATATTATAATTATTTATTTATAAAATATTTGTGTAACATTAATTTTTATAATAAAATATAATTTTCCATTTATTACTTGTTTCCTCAAATGTTTATCTTGAATAGTGGGTTTTCAACAACTATTTTTGTGATATTGGAATGTGAAAGCCTTAAAATGTTTTTTACCATCTTTAGGAAATCAAAATTATCTTCTATAAATTCACATGGTTACAGGGGAATTACAAAGAAGAGCATTGTCTACTTTGAATTTGAAGTGAGGAAGAAGAAAAGAACACAAATATTTTTCCATGGCTGCTACATCAACATCCACATTGATTTTCATGTACTTTTTGTTAGGAGGATTTGTTATATGCAAGTTCCTTTCAATTCAATGCAATGCTAATGCAAAAGGAGATGCACTAATAGATGTGAAGAAAATGTTGCATGACCCACACAATGTTTTTAAGAGCTAGGATCCATCCCTAGTTGATCCCTATACATGGTTTCATATCACCCGTGATGACAACAACCATGTAATGAGGGTGTAAGTCTATGTATCTTTCTTGTATGACATAAAAAGTTTCTATAAAAATGTTTACATAACAAACACAACATTGACTTGCTCTAAGTAATTTATAGGGATTTGCAACTTATTGGCCTTTTTGGTACTCTCTCACCTCGAATTGGTGATCTTCCCAACATACAATACTTGTATGTTTATTAACATACACATTTTAAGCATGAATATGTTTTAGTTCAGGGTTAGTTTTCTTTAAACCTTTATGTATGTGTCCTATTATTTTAGTAATTTATTCCACAACTCATTGAGTGGAAGCTTGTCACCATGTTTGGGGAAATTAAAAAATCTTCTTGCCTTTAATCTTAATGGAAACAAGTTCATTGGAAAAATACCCATCTCACTTGGCCAATTGTCTTAAATCCTTTAGAAAGTATTGATCTTTTTTAATGCAAACATTAACTATCATAAATGTTTGCTTTAAAGATCCTTTGATTTTAAGGGAAAGGGCCCCATAGTGGGTAGGGATACCATGGCAGGTATAGAAGTAGGTCTGAGTGGGCCCCATAGTAGGTAGGCTTGATATCCAATAAACTTACATTTAATATCCAATTTCAAAACACTTTTATCCATAAAGTACAAAAACTGACAAACATGTAAGGCCACATTACCACACCAATAATACATGACTTAGTGACCCACTATTGGTCTCACCTTTTTTTTTGGTTCTTTTTGGATATCCTCACAAAAAACATGTTAATGTGGCCTTGAAACTAATTTTTATAAGTAGGGGACTTGCCAAATAAGCTACTATACAAATTTGGGAGTGATTTGAAATTTTCACATAGGACTTTTTGAAGTGCAAAGTTAGGGTGGCCTACTATGGGCCCCTCTCCCTTTGTCTTTTGGGGATCTCATTCTTATTTCTATGTGTTTTGATCTGTATATTGCAGCATTGTACATGATCCTTAGAGGGAATGTAAATGTAAATATTCTTCTATGTCTGATATTTTTTCTTGGAGTTTGTGGAAATAATGTAGGGAAAAATCAAAACCAATCATTAACCTCCTTTTTTTATGTCTTGAATTTTTCAGGCAATTTTCAAACAATAAACTCAGTGGCCCTATTCCAAGATTGCTCTCAAAATTTGGATACAATAGGTAATTTATTTATTTATTTTATATTTCATTTTCATAGTTCTCTTAGAGTATGATATAATCCATTTGACTTGGTTTTGACTTTTTTTGTTGCATGTTATGTTATGTGCTAAGGTTTTAAAGACAATATAGGCCTTTGCAGTGGCCTTGTGCACAAGCCATGCTAAAAAATGGAATGCAATGGAAAGAATTGTAGCTACGAAAGAGATATACACTATAAACACTATAAAATCAGAAAATAAATATAATGCAAAATGCCATACATTTGTCGGTGCTCATCTATATATGTGTAAAGAAAAATAAATTTTTTTTTAATACTGATTTATAATGTATACATTAATTTAACTCCAATAATTTCATTTATAAGAGTGGTAATTGAAATTGGTAATTGAATAACAAATTGTTAAATTGTTGATCAAAGATCCCTTGTTGGCTTAAGACCTTCTTCTTCTCTTCTTACCTGTTCCCACCGACAATTTGTTGATGACACCATTCTCATGGAAAGATCTACTGTGACTGAAGCTAAGACTTTAAAAAAAATTCTAAATCTTTATGAATCTGCTTCTGGGCAAGTTGTCAACAGGGCTAAGAGTTCAATTTTTTTCATCAATACTTCAGAGTATAGACAATTCAAACTTGCTCAGATTCTTGGGTGTCACGTTGAGCTTCTTCCGTCTACCTATCTTGGCTTACCTCTTTGTTCTAAACCTTCAGAATCATTCTGGATTTCTTTGGTTGAAAAATTCAATAAGAAGCTATTGGGGTGGAAAGGTGTTCTTCTCAGTCAAGCTGGAAAAATCCAGCTCCTTAGGGCTTCTCTGCAAAATCTCCCTATTTATGCTCTCAGTATGTTTAAAATTCCTACTAAATATGCTGAGACCATTGAAAAAATTCAGAAAAGGTTTCTCTAGTTCGGAGTGGAGGACAAGATGAGAATGCCACTTGTCGGATGGGATCTTGTTTGTAGACCCAAGTCAAGGGGGGGGCTAGGTTTAAGGAAAATTAAAGTATTGAATATGTCCCTTCTTGCTAAACAACTTTAGAGAACCCTTGCTTTAAATGGAGAATGGCATGATACTTTAAAAGCCAAATATTTTAATAACTATGAGTCTTCTAATGAGATTATAAATTCTTCTTCTTTACCTCGTGGGTCTGTCTACTGGAATGATATGGGTAGAGGAAGAAAGTTGTTGGAAATGGGAATTGGATGGCTGATTGGAAATGGAAATTATGTTAGATTTTGGGAAGACAAGTGGCTTTTTAAAGATCCTTTAATCAGAATAGAGAATTTTAGTAAATGGATGAATGATTGTAAAAAATAATTTGGAATCTTAGTTAAAGATTATTGGAGGAATGGTGGTTGGGTTGATTTGACAACCATCAGTCAGGATCTTGGTCCTGTTCAGTCAGCTTTCAGAGCCCTAAGACCAGTTCAACACTAGGTGGAGGATCTTGCTATCTGGTTAGACAACCCATCTGGTATTTTTTTAGTTTCCTCTGCCACCTCTATGTTGGTTAGTTCGATGGGGCCTCCTCCCTTCTGGGCTAATGCTTGGATTAATCACCTAACTCTGAAAATCAATATTTTCTACTGGATAATGCTACAGAATAAGATTCTCACTTTGGACAATCTTGGAAAAAGAGGAATTCAATTACCAAACAGATGTTATATGTGTAGGAATGAAGTCGAGACTGTTAATCATCTTTTTCTTCATTTCCCTTTTGTTTCGAATATTTGGGATAAACTTTTGGCGCTTCTTGATGTGGCGTGGATTTTTCCTGCCTCTGTCGAAGATCTCTTCATACAATGGAAAGCTCCTTCAAGAAATCTATTTGTGAGAAAGCTATGGTCTTTTATTCTACCTTTTGTGTCTTGGAATATTTGGAAGGAAAGGAACAACAGAGTCTTTAGGGATAAAGAGATGTCCAAAGGGGACTTGCAAGCTAAAATTGTAAGGGCTATAAAGGAAAACTTATCTTTAATTCCTAAAAAAATGTTAGAGAAAGCTATCTAGTCTCCTTTTGATATTGCTATGACCGAAAAGTGGAATTTAAAATTAGTTTGGTCAAACGTCCTCAAACCTGGTGTTTGTGGGAGAGAGAACGCTAATTGGTCTCTGCCACCTTTGGGCTGGTTGAAAGCTAATTTTGATGGTGCGGCTAAAGGTAATCCTGGGAAAGCTGGCAGTGGGTGTGTTTTAAGGGAAAACTTGGGGGCTTTTATTGTGACTTTTGTTGTGGACATTGGAACTCAAACTAATCATGTTGTGGAAGCTATTGGGGCTTTTCATGCGGTTAGCTTAGCCCTCAAGATCAACACGAAATATCTTTGGTTGGAGGGTGATTCATTAAATATAATAAATTGCATTCTTGGGCTTACCCCCCCTCGTGGACCATCAAAAAATGGATCAAAGATACGAAAACTTTATTAAGTAAATTTGATAAAGTGAAAGTTTCCCACACCTATAGAGAAGCCAATAAGGTGGCAGATTTCTTCACCAATGAAGGGGTTAAGAAGGGTGGGGAAAACACGTGGAGGTAAAATCACAACCTCCATCCTGAAGTGAAAGTGCTAATTTATTATGATTCAGTGCATGGAAGATAAGGTATTCTTAGTCATGATGAAACAGATAAAGATCAGGTACATCGATTTCATTAGATTTGATGGGACCGATGTCTTTTTCTTTTTCAAGAAGAGTCTTTGGCACACTTTATGGGTGTTCAACAAAAAATGCCTAAACGTGACCTAGAGCAACTGTAGAGTGTTGTTTTACAAAGTTCTGAATATGGGCGGAGAAAGAAAATGTGTGGAGCCGAGCAATTTTCAGGAGCATAGAAAGAACGCTAAAGCGTGGGAAAGAATTGAAAAGGGAGGTTTAATCCCATATTTGGAAAAGCTCCATGGTATGGACGAGGGGATGCTGGAATATTTTGTTAAAAACTGGAAAAATGGTGAGATTGTGCTGTTTGGTAGGAATGTTAAGCTGAGTGAGGACTTAATTGGTGAGATAACAGGTCTTTCAACAGAGGGTGTTAAATTCTATCGGGACCAACGATTCTTTGATGAAGTGGTCATTAAATTTCCCAAAAAAGATAAGGAGAAAGCAAAGATGGTTAAGGTTTCCAATAGCTACTTTGATGTTGAGTCCATTAAATCTATATGGAGGAAAGTTTTAAGAGTCATTATGGAATATATCATAGTTGACAGGCGCTTCACCAGAGTTTATGGTTACCACTTTGCCATTCTGAACCATTTCCGTCACAAGGTTCGTATATCTTTGCCTTTTTACTTATTTTCTTCTTTGAAGAATTGCCTTGATGATGTGGAAAGAAACCCTAGTAGGAATGCTATTATTCACCCTAGTCTTGTTAGGCTCATTTTTGAGCATTTTCAAAATTTACCTTGTTTGCCTAAAACTGTTGAAATTGAAGATTTGGATGATGAGGAGATAGAAAGTAGTAGGGAGACCGAACCCCGGGCCCCCCTGCTTGTGTTCTTGTTGGTCATGAAACCACTACTCCCCAGTCCCTGTCCTATCGAAAAACCCTTAAGGATTCTGCCTTGCTGTCCTGTCCTAATTTGTAGCCTCTGCATGAGTGCCCTAGTCCAGGTTTTGCTTCACCGCCCTGTCTTAATCCCGAGCTGTCTCCTGGATGCCCTACTCCGGTTTTGTCCCCTAGTTTTAAAGGTACCCCTATTATAAAACTTGTTTCATATTTTGGGAATTCAATGGAAATCCTCTCTGATAAACCCATGGTCAGTAAGGAATCGGCCCCTAGTGCCCTTGTGTCTGGAAGATTGGGGAATGATCATTATGAATTCCCTATTCAGGATGAAATTAATTCAGCCCTGAATAAGCTCAAGCCTAAGGACATGGTGAGTATAGCAGAAAAAAGTATGGAAGGCCTTTTCACTGTTTTCAAGTGGACCCAGAAAGAAGTCTATGATTTGAAAGGTCGTTTTACTGATCTCAGCAATAGGGTCTCGGACTTGGAGCAGAAGATCAGTTGGAATCATAGAGATAATGAAGGACAGGAAACTCCCTTACCGAGGAAAAGACAACAATCACAGGAGGATAGATTGACAAGTATCGAGTGCAGCATGTCCAAGATTGGCCAAAACATTAGGGCCACTGTTGCGAACAATCACAAAATCGCTAGACATAACACCATTATCATCAATGCGATGGTGGAAAAGCTTGAAAAAAACCAAAAGGGTTCGCTAGTCGTGGATTTGGATGTGAACATGGGAGGCAGCAGATCGGCTGGTGAAGGGATTTTGACTCGTACCCAGGCTAACATTAAGAGAAAGACCCCGACTTCGTCACATACAACTCAAATTCTGAAGCAGGGGTTACATGACATGAAGGATGTTGAAAAGGAGGCTGAGGAGTTACTGAACACCTTGGAGTAGCTTGGTGGTGTTTGTTGCTAGTTTTTTTGGGCGGTCCTTTCTTGGGCCCTGTTGTCTCTCGGTGCTGTCGTTTCTTTTTTGGGACAGCCGTTTGCTTGTTTGAACTTTCCGTTTGCTTGTTTGAACTTTTTCTGTTTTATTTTGTTGTTTAAACTCTATGGTTTCAAGTCCCCTGTAAAACCAGTTTTTTCCTTTTCAAAAACAAATTGTTAAATTGAGAAATAAAATATAATGGAGGATGACATTTAGTTTTATAAATGAAAGCATATCATTTTGATGTAGTTTTAGAATTTGATTCACACTAAGAATGATATGAAGATCTATTAAACATCTAAATACTTCATCATCAATCCAAAAAATTTATCTAAAACTTTAAATGGAACCATAAAAACACAATCCAGAGAACATCAAATTAATGTTTTTGGTTGTATTAATTTCAAAATAGTTTGAGTTTAACAATTCTTAATCTCTCTGACACTAAAACTACTATTTTCTGATCTTTCTCTCCTTTTAATCTCTCTCTGATTTTTGTTTCTCATAAATTATACAAGAAAAAATGAATGTCTTTTATAAGAAAGGAAAGGAAACTTAGAATACAATAAAGGATGAGGATTAATCTATCACCAAAACCTGAGATTACATCATTAAATAATTGAAGCAATATTTATTATATAGCATTCATCTCCAACTACCTAATTTGGTGACACCTTATTTTGAGAAAGACAAAACAACATCTCCTAAAGCACTTTGGAAAATAAGACAGTTGGCACACAATTGGTGCAGATCTAGCAAGCTTAAAAAATTCATTTTTAGTATCTAGGATCTAGATCAAATTATTTGAGTTATTATTACATATTATTATCTGTCATGTATTTTACATAGATTTTTTTAAATATAGATATGTTAGTTATTATTCAGCATTCATCTCCAACTAACTGAATTTGGTGACACCTTATCTTGAAAAGGACAAAACAACATCTCCTAAAGCACTTTGGAAAATAAGACAGTTGGCACACAATTGGTGCAGACCTAGCAAGCTTAAAAATTTCTATCTTTAGTATCTAGAACCTGGTTCAAATAGTGGCATGCTTTCCTAAGAGGATATCTATGGAAAAGAATCATGCCACAAATGGGGAACATGCACCCTCGAACTACTCGGCTTCATGGCATCATGCAAAAACTAAATTAAATAACCCTACAGAGCATTTTTTATGCATAAGACAGTTAGGTTGAACATCGGTCTGCTGCAAAAAAAGCATCATTTATCGCAATAGAAAATATTTGCAATGATAATGATCCATCCAAACATATGCAAATGAATTTGACATTTATGTGTTTCTGAATATTCACATTGCATGGAAAACAAAATCCCATAAAAAAATCATCACTATGACCTTCGTAGACCTCAGATCATCTAACATTTAAAACTATTATAACAGATATCCATTTATTCCAATTTGCCATCAATCTGAATATTAATCATCATAAAATCCCCTAAATTCAATCATATGCATACAAAAGACACAAAAATTTAACGATTTGATCACTTTAACATGATAGTGGGCCTCTTGTGTGTATTAGGCTGCTCAAGATTATAACCTGTCGGACTTTAAATTAGGCCTGTAAAATTTCACTCTTATAAGCCCTATTGCAATTTATGCGGGATTTCAAAGTGATATTGGATAAGCTGAACTTCCACTGAGTGATGACTACTTGAGTTTCATATAAACTTTCAAATTACTCTCTCCACTGAAATCTGTTGAGATAACTGATTGTCTCAACCTGTTTGTATGAGATGGTAACAGTGGAGTTAACTGAAACAATCGATCATGCATAAGGAGCTTTTAATCTGCAGTCCGCGGTGGATGAGATAAGACGGTGGAGACTTAGAGTTAGCTATATCTTGTTCAACGCATGAATGAGATGTGAACTTGTTGTTTGCAGCGGTGGAGGACTTGGGACTGAGCTTAATAGAATGCATGAAGCATATTATCGGTGGTAACTAAAACACCACTTATCACATGGAGTTGTTAACATGCAATGCATTTAGCACGAATGCAGTTAGCGGTGGATCGGAGGTGGTTACATTGTTTGTAACTACCGTCAACAGTTAACTAACCATTTGCATGATAGTTATTTCTCCGTGAGTGTTGACAGTCACCCCTACCTGTCATATGAAAATCTTATGACGGTTTGGTCATTTGAATGTCTGTAAAAAAAAATGGTTTATTTATGAATTTTTATATAAAATCTTTTATAAATCCAATACCTTGAAAAATCATAAAACAATAATAATTATTAGTAATAAATATAAAAATCTACTATTATAATTAACAATCAACAAAAGTTTCTAAGCTCATATTAAAAACAAATCTTGCTAAATATATTCTAAAAGATAAAAAATAATTATATTCTATTTTGAAAAGATTCTAAATTAATATATATTTTTATAATAATATTATAAATTATCACATATATTAATAAAAAAAAAATGATAACTATTATAAAAATATCAAAGTTTCTAAATTCATATTAGAAAATATTCAAAAAAGTTATTTCTATTCAAAATTAATTTATCTTTTTATAATAAAAATTATATATATTATAAATTAAAATACTATATTATATTTTGCTTATAATAATTTTTTACGGTTTAGTAAAAATATAGCAAGTCAAACTATACGTCTAATCAATTTTATAGCTGTAATATACAGTCTAAAATTGGAAAAAGGTCAAATAGACCATCAAATTCTAGGCTGATTCCATGCACTTTAGTTCTGACTTAGCTTTGCTCTTTGTGTTGGCTTCGAATATTGCATGTGATGAAGCCTTCTCTTCATTGTTGTAGTTAAGTATTAAATATTCTATGCCTTAGATTATTGAGGTGATTGAAACTTGCTAATTTCTAAGACACCTTTATGTTGCAAGAATTATCTCTATTTTTGTCGAAGATTGATGAACACCTAGAGAAGTAGAGTGCTGCTATTATACTGTAATTATTTTGTAATTATTTGTTGCTAATAATACAAAGTGCATTGCATTTCTTTTTCTATAAGAATTTAATGATTTGTATGAATTGCACAATCTCTCTCACATAGATTAGTATTGGAAGCATTAATCAACACCTTTGCTTCCTTTCAAAATCTTCAGGTGAAAATATTGCAAGCAAATACTTGTCCATCGCATGATTCCATGTGGTATCCAAACCATATGGCATACTAATAATCATGTCTTTGTGCATTGCTAATAGACTTGAGTCCATGACTAGCCTTGTTCTCCATTATGTTTTTTGCACACAGGATAAATATCATCACTACCTACTTTGTTGTAGTAAACAATTGCAATTTTTAACAAGTTAGCCGTTTGTACTATAATATCATGAGACTCCATATTATTATCTGTAGAATTTAAAAAATAATTTCTGTAAGATTCTAATATTATATTTGCTAGTTAAACAGAAAACGAAATAGGTTAACATGGCTTGTACATTAGATAGTGCAAAAAGCACATTTAGGAGACAGATCACATATTACATTGGAAGTTGACCGAAAATGACAGAGACAGAGGAAGAGGAATGAAGAAGAGGGTAATGATTATCTAAAGAGAATCACACTTAGTGGGCTTGAAAGAGAGCTTATTCTTAGCATTGTCGTAAAGGATATGGAAGTTTTGCTGCTGTATGTTTCCGAAGATGGAAGGATTCCCCGATGGTTCACCCAACATTGCCAAGCACAGGAGATTTTCAGATATTCGAATGAAAAAGTTGTCTGCTGGAAGTTCGTAATCAGCGCCACCTTTGAAGTTGAAGACGAGGGTTGGTAAGCTGATCTTACCGGATACCCGGTAACAAAGATCCAACCCCGTAGAAGAGCCGTGGACAGGAGTGAGATCAATGGCGGACTGAATTGCATTCTTCATAGGAGAGTAGGCAGCTTCGTCCAGATAGGTAATAGTGGTTCCGGAGTCGATGATCATACCTCCGCTGCCGTCCGGTTGCAGATCAAAAGTTCTAGGAGGAATATCTACGGCCTTACCATTGAGTGTGATTCCTGTAATAGGAATGTACCAGAAAGTGGGAATGATGCTGTTCTTAATGAGTGGGATAGTCTTGGCTCCCCTCAAGGAAGCACCCTCGCCGAAAAAGAGAGGGCTTGTTTGTGAAGAAGAGTCGGTGATGGACAAAAGACAGTAAGAGAACTTGTTCTCTGCTTTGGAACCCAGCTGTGAGATAAGTGAGAGACCTCCTCTTCCCAGTCCAACAAGACCGCCGCCCTGAGAGAATCCTTGTCCTTCGTTGTCATGCCCGCATCCAAAGGCAATGCTCGCAACCTTGCTGCCCCTCCCAATTGACAATGTCTCGTAAGCCAGGTCACCGCTGGTGAAGGAACCATCGCCATACTGATACTTAAAGGTACAATCTGGTTTGCATCCGGTTTGTGTATTCCCCAAAGCGTCGCAAAGAGAATCACCGCAGCGAACTGTAGAAAATGTGGAAGATTTGGAAGGGTCAAAGATTGGCGTATGCTGAGAGAAGCAGTCCTCGCAAGGCTTGCACTGAGTCCAAATGAGATCACTCCCCGTGTCCACAATCGCTTCGAACCTCACAGAGGGCGTTCCCACTGCAACACTCATCAGAAATTCTCCATCCCCGACCTGAACGGGCGTTTCAGCGTCTAATAGCCCACTTATCTGCTGCTTTGCAAATGCCTCTATCTTCTTCATTCGTCTTGTACTTCGATCCACAGCCAAACGCAATCTCTCAGAAAAGTTCAACTCTCCCTCTGATCTGCGCGTCATATTCACCCTCAATTTTACATTTTCACCGCTGCTAAATTTTTGCCAAGCACTAAACAGTCTGTCCGAGGAACATGATATCATTGGAAGAGTAAAGCATATCAAGGCCACAAAACCCAACAGCTTTGAATACTCCATTTTTCCTTTTGTTTCCTGAAGCTGGAAACCGTTTTCTGCTCTCATCGACTCCACTCCATAGATTATATATAGAGAGAGCCTTACATCAAAATTAAATTTTAGCGGCATTCAGGGATTGGTGAAATTGGTTTATTATCTAAAAAAAGCGTGATAAAGATTACATTTATTCAATATTCTAGAGGATATTTATTCAATATTCTAGAGGATGTTTAAAAAACTTTAGTGATAAAGATTACACTTATTCAATATTTCAGAAGAAGGAAACATCTGGATTTTTTCTTTTTGAGACGTCTCTTAATCTTTCTAGACAATTCTAGAGATTTCCATGAATCTATAAATAGAGCACTTAAATATTAATATATATAAAACAAGGGGAGAGTTATTATTCTCTAAGTTTCTTTTTTGATTGATTTATTTTGTGATGAAATATTTGACTGCTCTTTGCCATAAAAAATATTAATTATTTATTTGTTTGTTCTTTTTCTTTCATCAAATCTCTTTGATTTGACCTTTTTGTTTCATCAAATATTTTTTATTTGATTTTTTTGTTTCATCAAATCTAAAAATATTGATTAATTTATTTGAGTGCATATAATTAATTCTATTTAGCTTAAACAAGAAAAATTCGGCATTATGTAAATTGCTTTAAAATCTGATTTAAAAGCATAAATCTATTGATAAATGGGGAGAATAAAGAATAAAAATGTACACATACTCTTGATGCCATTATAATAGGCCTGTTGACGTAATTATTGAAAAATCAACAAAGCTCTTCTGTAATTTAATATTTATAAATATATAAAATTAAAGTGTTTCATTTATTTGCTGTCTCAAATATTTTATTTTATTCAATAATTCCTACTTTCAATAGATTCTCCCACTTGTCCAAATAAGAAGATTGATCCCCTTATTAGGATGTGCTTGATTGGATAAATTTATTTAATTTTGCTTTCTCTGTCTGTGCACATCTCAACTCTCGGTTTGTTCTAAAATAGACTACTGCAATTATAAATGAATCGTATTTTTTTTAATTCACACTTTCACTTAGTATTTCCATGCACTCAACGGGTATTCCTATTGCTGCTTGCCACTGAATCTGGTGAACCCATTGAGGTGGAAATTCGAAAAGGAGCTGTAAACCGGGGTTTTTTATATTGTTGTACCTTTCTAAATGCTTTAAATAAGTTTAAATTTATTGTTTTTTCTCAACCAATTTATCAAGCTCTTCTTATTCTCATTATTCTTTGTCTGAGTTTTATAATTCTCTTTTAATTATTTGAATAATTGTCTTGAGTTTTTAAGTTATATAATAAGAATTATTATTGAATAAAGAGCTTATTTAATTTTTCTTTCCTTATTTTTCATATTCACACTTTCAACACTTCTTTTTCTTATTGTCATTTTAAATTATTAATGAGAGCTCTGTTTAGAAATTACTATAATTATTTCAAGTCAAATCTTTCGATATGGGTAAGTTTTGTAGGTGTGGATTTACTTTTTTCCCCATAGATTTGATCTAAGAGATGTCACACCTCTCCTTGATGTACCTTTAAGTTAACTTTTCACTAATTTCCAAACATTGGAAATATTTAAAAACATATTAGGGAGACTAATATATCACTAGGATCAAGTTCTCATAGATCAACCCCTTAGAATTGTTAGCTTTATGAGCTTGGAAAATGTTAGTATAGAGCAAAAAGGTGTGCAAATGTCATTGGATAATTTTTTGATGGAAGTAGATTCATCTAAGTGCTTTGGACAACTAAATCTTTTCTATGATAAATATTCCTTTTTATGCAAATGATTATTTAATAAACTATTGAAGTGACTAGATGATAAATAAATGCATATTGAATGGCTTTAAATATCACTACATATTAATAAATTGCATGAGACATGTATTACACACAATCATGTAAGGAATATATTAACTAGAGTTATAAATTTTGAATTTAAATTGGTAGATATATCAAGTGTTAATTTTGCATGGCATAGGATTGATTCAACACCCCATTATTGACCAAAAATAATGAAAAGATAACACTAAAGTACAGAATAAATACCAAGATGTAAAGGGTGGGTATGGATTAGTAGACATAATAAATTTTACATATAAGCATATGTGTATGAATTGATAAGATAAGATGAATATAAGAGAATTTTTTTTAATCCATCTATCGATATATAATTATCTTAATTAATCCATCCTCTAATAATAGACCCAAAACTAATTGGAATTTGAATGGATATAAAAATTTCACCATTAAATTTTGACCCTAAATCGAGGTGTATGTGAATCCTAAAATAGTCATATATCTCAAAGTATATGGACAATAGAAAATATTGATGAAATTAAATACTTATAAACTTTACACAAATACTTCATGAGAGCCCAAAAAATAGAGAAAAGGTGTATAATGAGTACCTTCTATGTCACAAATTAAATATACGTAGGTAAAATGCATTAACATGTATAATTATCTATATAATTAGGAAGTATGAAGATGAGTACTAAGGTTAGAGAGTTCCACTTCTACAAAAAGTGGGACGATGCAATGTCCTATGATATATCAATACTACCATATCATGTCATAAAGATCTATTTAGAAATCGTGATCGCATGCTTTGTTTGTGAGGAATTATCATAAAGCAAAAATAGTAGATAAAATTTAATGTAATCTAAGGATGAAAATATAAGTAAAAGAATCATGTACATCAAATTTTATGAATTTCTTGTGTAAGAATAATTTACATAATTGGATTGATTGATAAGAATAAAATTTGTATAAATTAGACATAGAAGTCGATGATATTTTTATCCTAATGTTGATAATAGCAAAATTCCTAGGTTTTCAATGGATACCCTAAAAGGCTAATTCATTAAACTAAAACCTAAAGCCTTTGTGCATGGTATCTTTCTATATTTTTATTCCTTCAATGAATTTTCTTTCTTGTTGTTACATTTTAAGTTGCATCCTTTAAGAATGTCCTTAACATCATTTAGAAATTGGCCCCACTGTATTGGCTATTGGCTTAGAAAATTAATTTCATGCTCTTTAATAATTATTATGTCTAATTTTAGTGTTCCTATAGAGTGGTCCCTACTACTCTCCTTTATGGTATGCACATGGTGTATTTTAATTTGAGTGCATCTATCCTTTGGAATGCATCTTCAAAATTTGTGAGCCCTTTAGATTTGTGCTTATGCGTTATACAAATGCATGGATTCCAATAGTTGTAGATACCCCTCTTGTTTCATTCTTGTGGATCCAAAATGTAGGTGAGATTTCAATATATTATTTATAGCACACTTTCTTTGTTGTCGAGATAGGAATACCAATGTGGGGTATACAACACAACCTTCTCCCCCATTTCCATGTGTGCAAGTTAGATATGGAGGATTTAGCCAATAATAGTCCAAAGAAGCAGAATGCAGACCTTAATCAACATCTTAGAGTTTTCAAATCTTAGGAAAGAGGATCCTAGTTTGGGGTGCAGCATGCCCTATATTGGCCAATTCATGCCCAAATTTGTAGTGTAGACTCCTTGTTATCAGATATCAGATCCAAGTTAGTTTTGTAACTTTTCATTTCTATTTGTCCGTTGAATTAATTTTTTATATGTAAGGTTATATGTCAAATAGGCTTGTAAAATCATAGATTAAATTTATCACATACAACTCCAAAATAAACATAAAACCTAGGAGGTTGGATCTCCATTGTGGCAGCAAGTCAATCATAAACCCTAGTTAATTTATGTTTAATGTTGAGTCAAGTGAATAGAAGATAATCTTAGTTATCCTAATTGGATCTAGTATCATTTTTCCTACTCAACAATCACCATCAAGTATGTTGACATTTTAAGGGGGGAATATCACCCAACCCATTTCATTGGTATCTTCTGATATTTTATTTATTGATTAGCCTATTAGTGGTGGTGTTGTTTATAATTCCTCATTTGGTATGGTTATCAATTCTTCTCCTATGACATTAAGAATTGTTATGTTCCCAATGATGTTAAACTTGTGTAAACCCCATGAGGTGATTCATCTCTCATGGCATTAAAATTTTATGCACTCATTGATGCATGATTTACAAACTAGTCCATGGATGTAGCATAATAAAGCTTTTTTGTCTATGAACTTGAGTATTTTTACGTGGCCACCTAGCATAACACAACTTGCTTTCCAATGGAGCCATGTGTTTCATGTGTCAACTAACATAATAAAACTTTCTAGCCTTATGAAACCCATCATATTGCACTGAAACCTAACATAACATAACTTGATAGCTAGTAGATCTATGTAGCTCATCAATTTAGTATTTTTAGATGTGTACATTGTACATTTGATGGGTGATGTCTATTAATTGAGACAACCTTAAATATTAAGGTCTCTTTTCTTTGTCGACTCAATTATGTTTTTTGTGTAATAACATTTTTTGTTCTTTATTCATGTGTGTGTTATGTTTTCTTTATGTGTGTATCATGTTTACTTTATGTATTTTATTTTTGTAGTTCACATGTTTGACTTATTTATTCCATGTGTTTGCTTCATTTATTTCATGTGTTTTCCCCATGTATTGCTTGTATGCTTCATGAATTATTTGTATGTATTGTGTTTGTTTTATGTATGTATGGTATATTATTTCATATTATATTCTATTGATTGGTCTATGTTAATTGAATGTTTCTTATAAAGGAAAAAATAGGTTTTACAAGGACTACAAACCACAAAGTTTACAGATAAAAAGAATAAGCATTAAAGAAACCAATACAAAAAGGTTGTAGAAAGACAAGAGCCTAGAAAGCATTGCAGCCACCATCCCAAGGCTAGCAAGGGACACCAAAAAAATCCAACTAAAAAAATAGCAACAAAAACAACCCGCAACTATCCTAAGGAGTTAAGAGCATCAAAAGGCTCAACTTCAAGATTGTGCATGTCTTGGGTACACTTTTTCAGGGCTTGAACCATCTGGGGCATGGGAGGCACCTTCCTCTTCAGACTAGCTCT
Source organism: Sequoia sempervirens (assembly GCA_007258455.2). NCBI lineage: Eukaryota > Viridiplantae > Streptophyta > Pinopsida > Cupressales > Cupressaceae > Sequoia > Sequoia sempervirens. The sequence continues at coordinate 131,979,881 of VDFB02049217.1, read as the reverse complement.
CATCCTCTTTGAAATTCCAACATCCTCGGTCCTACTTTTGTCGTTATTAGCTTCCAAATCCATGAAAAAAGAACCTTCTTGTGTGTTTTCTAGTTTCTTAGTCATAGCATTAATGATAATGGCATTATGTTTTGCCATTTTTTGATTGTGCTCCATAATAGTTTTCATTGTGTTTTTTATTTTGCCAATTTCAACTTCTAGGCACTTAACTTTACCTTCATTATCCTCAACCCCCATCCTCATCTTATCCTCATTCCTCCTGCCCTTCGTGGTATTAAGGGATATGACTTTAACTTCCAGATCCTCTAGCTTGATGTTGAGGGCCCTATTTTAGAGGTTAAGGTCCTTAATTTCATGGAAGGACCACTTCATAATTTTGAAGTACTCAACGACACCATTTCTAGCGATGGCCAGGATATCCCCCAGAAACTCATAGTCATATTAAAAATAATGATCATAAGGGTTAAGTTCTCTAGGGAATCTTAGTCTATTTTCTTTGTTTGTGGTAGGATAGGATGAGAAAGAATTATTCCTGGCATTAGGGACCTCAGAACTATCCTTTGGGGTGTCCTCATAGTAAGAGAAAAATTTATTAGTAGGGGGACCCTTTTGAATGGACTTCTCTTTCAAAAAAAAGTAGTTGTGCTTTTTGTCTTTCAGAACAGAGCAATTGGGGTTTTTGACAATGCTTGATTTCTTAAGTAGGGGTTTACACTGCAAGGTTTTCTTGCTACATTTGTTAGGGGTAGGAGGAATTTCTTCAATTCGTTTAGAGTCTAGCTTATTAATATCCTCTAACACACTATCTTTAGTGTCATTATCTTCAGAGGGAAAAGGCAAGATAGGGTTGGATAAGGTCAGCATATTTTGAAAATGTTCATAAATAAGCCTAATAAGGCCAGTATGCAAAATTGGGTACTTCTTAGGATCCTTCTTATGATCTTCTAGGCTATTATTCATGGAACAATATAGATAGCAAGGTAATGACACCCTTACCTTGTGATAGAAGTGGTTGAGTAGGGCGAAGTGGTAGTCATAGACCCTGGTTAGTCTAATATCTAGGGTAATGTATTCCATGATGATTTTGAGCACTTTCCTCCATAAAAAATTAATTGAATCAACTTCAAAGTAGCTATTGGAGACTTTTATCAGCTTAGTCTTCTCCTTATCTTTCATGGGGAATCTAATAACTGCCTTGTGAGAGATTTTTCTATCATGAAATAATTTCATTCCCCTAGTAGACATGCCAATAACCTCTCCAATGAGGTTCTCATCCACCTTAACCTGCCTCCCAAAAATAATTATTTCTTCGTTCTTCCAATTTTTCTTAAAGTACTTGGTGGCCTTCAAATCAAGCCCGTGAAGCTTTTCAATGAAATGGAGCATCCAACCACATTCAAGTTTTTCCCAGACCTCAGGTTCCTTTTATGCATTTCATAGCTATTCGGCTCCACCCTTTTCCTATCTCCACCAATTGTCACAAGCACCTCTCTGAAAACTCTACTAGAGCAAGAGTCCTGAAATAAAATGTTGTAGCTAAACCAAAGAGCCCACAAAATGTGTTACCTCTTAATACCAATTAAGATATTAAACATGAGCCCATCAAATCCAATGAAGTTGAAGTACTTGACCCTAATCTCTTTCATCATCAAAAAAACTTATTGATTTCCCATGCTTGATATCATAATTAATTAAGGCCCTTACATTAGTACCGAGACCCCTAAGGTTCTGCCATGTGATCAACCCCTTTTGTTCAACCCCCTCATTAGCAAAAAAATCAACCACGTTGTTGGCTTCCCTAAACGTATGAGATATTTTAACTTTATCAAATTTATCTAAAAGGGTTTTAGCATCTCCAATCTAGGTCTTGATAGAGCATGAGGGAGGGAATTTTCATAGGAGGCAATCAATAATGTTTTTTGAGTCTCCTTCAAGCCATAATTTTTATGATTCTGACTAAGAGCTAAATTAATCACTTGAAAGGCTCCAATAGCTTCAACCACATGATTAGTTTTAGATCTAAGAGGAGTAGCCACCATTACTAAAAAATTACCATTTGAATCCCTAATCACACCTCCACTTCTAGCCAACCCTGGGTTTCCCTTAGCTGCGCCATCAAAACTGGCTTTAATCCACCCACACAACAAAAAACTCCAACACACCCCTATTCAGTCTTTTTTAGCTGGTTTAGAAGTCCTTGACACATCATTTTTAATCTTCCACTCCTTGGCTATCTTTAAGGCGTATGGAGAGAACAACAAAACCTCATTTTTGCTCTCTTGTTGAGGAATGACATTAAAGTTTTCAATAATTAGCTTGAAGGTTTTTTTGAACACATTATTCTCCAAAGTTTCCTTGTCCCTGAAGAGTGTATTATTTTGTTCTTTCCACACACCCCAAGCTATATAAGGGAAAGTAAAATCCCATAATCTTTGAATAAAAGGATCCAAAGAAGGAGCTTTCCATTGAGAGAAAAATTCTTCAATAGTATAAGGAAACACCCATGATATGTTCCAGAGATTCAAAAACTTACCCCATATAGTAGCAACAAACGAACAGTAGAGAAACAAGTTATTTATAGACTTTGCCTCATTCTTGCATAGATAGCATCTATTAGGTATCTAGAAGCCACGCTTACAAAGAATTTCAACCGTGAGTGCTTTTTTTTAAGAAGGATCCAAAAAAATATTGACTTTAGGGGTTAGATGTTTTATCCATGCTTTGGTCTAGAAGGGAGAGGGGGCTTGAGAGAGGGATAGTAGAGAGACAACCAAAGAAATAGAGTAGTTGCCCGAAGGGTTATCTATCTAGACTAAAAGGTCATCCTATTGATTCAAACCCATCCTAACAACCATCAAAGATGAGTGAATTGGGGCAAGCTTCAAGCTAAGCTGGCCTATGTCCACCGAACCCCCATCACACCAATAGTCCTTAACTTGAGTATCAAAAGTCATTTTGCAAATTTTAGCCCACCTATTAATCCTTTCATTATTAATTAGGGGCTCCTTTAGCAACCATCTGTCCTCCCAAAACCTAGCTTGTTTTCTACTTCTTATATTTCATCCAACACTTAAGTCAACAATCTTTCTCCCAGTAATCATATCATTACAACATGTTGATCCATGGGGTAGTGAGGGAGAATCTAGCAGGGCCTTAAGGGATTCACAATTACCCATATATTTACTTTTTAAAATGTATTTCCATTCCCCATAAGACTTAAAAGACCTCCAAATTTTCTTAGCAAGAAGCGTCTTATTCATCAATCCAATCTTTCTTAAACCCAATCCTCCCATATTTTTTGGCCTACAGACAAAGTCCCATCCAATAAGAGGCATTCTCTTTCTTTCTTCAACCCCAGACCAAAGAGATACTTTTTGAATTTTTTCAATAGCATCTGCATATTTAGTAGGGATTTTTAAAAGACTTAAAGTATAAATCGAAAGGTTTTGAAGAGAAGCTTTGAGGAGCTAGATTTTTCCTGCTTGACTAAGAAGAGCTAGATTTTTCCTACTGAACCTATCAACCAATGAAATCCAAAAGGAGTCAGGAGGCTTAAGGCCTAAGGGAAATCCAAGATAAATGGAAGGTAAGGAATCCACTCTACATCTCAGGATTCTTGCTATCTTAACTTGTCTATGATCAGGGGTATTAAAAATGAAAAGAGAACTTTTCTGTCTATTGACAAAATGACTAGAAGCTCTCTCATACTCGTCCAAAATTCTTTTCAGATTCTTAGCTTCATTCATAGTAAACCTCCCCATCATCATGGTATCATCAAAAAATTGTTGATGAGAGCAAATCAGATTACTAGAAGAGTGCCTTAGTCCCACTAGAGATCCATGATCAATCAGTCTTTTCAGGTTTCACCCAAGAAATTCAGCCATAATAGTGAACAAGATGGGGGAGATTGGATCTCCTTGTCTTAAACCTCTCAAATTATGAAAACAATGTGACGGGGATCCATTCACCATAATAGATATAGAGAATGTTGAAAAAATCTGCCCCACCATTTGAAGGACTCTATTGTTGAATCCAAACGTCTTCATTATTTTGAGCAAGAATTTCCAGTCCACATGGTCATAGACTTTCGATATATCTAGCTTTAGAAGAAAACCTTTATTTTTGGATTCCACAAGGGAGTGAATATTCTCATGGAAAGTGACAATAGAATCGAGGATCTTCCTTCTAGGAACAGAGCCATTTTATGGGGAGAGATTAGTGATGGTAGAATTAAGAGAATCCTAGATGTTAGAACCTTTGAAATGATTTTGTAGAAAGAATTACAAAGGCTTATAGGCCTAAAGGTTTCAAACTTCATTGCTCTAGGTTTCTTGGTAATAAGGACCAAGAAGGTAGCATTTAGTTCCTTTAGGAGACTTCTTGATCCAAAGAACTCTTTGACAACATTCAAAAAATCCTCTTTAACAATCTCCCAAAACCATTGAAAGAAGAACATGGGAAATCCATCAGGGCTAGGGGTATTACTTCCTTCAAAGGAAAAGACAACTTTTTCAATTTCTTCTCTAGAATGAATAGAAACAAGCTTGGTATTATCTTCCTCCTCAACTAAATTAGGGATGGCCTCTAAAAGGTAATATTTCTCTTTATGATAATTTTAATTGTATGTTTCTTTGTCTTGCATGTGATATATTTGCTTCATGTTGTCCTAACATTATATATTGACAAGATCCTAAGTTGGGGGCTTTTGCACCCCTAAACTAGGTGCCATCTTGTTTCTTTAGCATTTTAATAGAAGAATTTATTCCTTTAGTGTGAGTATGAATGTAAGTGCATTCTCTCACTAAAGTGGGGGTTAAAAGTAGCATCATAAATTTTCACCCTTGATAATTTTACACTACCTTGACACCATATTATGCTTACAACATTAATTATAATGATAATTTATTTATTTTGGGGCCAGATCATAAAAAATACATTAATTTCCTTGGAACCTTGATAAATTTGGACAAAAATCATGTGAATAGGGTGGGTAGCACCCTTGACCTTAAAGGGGATCTAATTCAAATTTTATTCTTTTGTGTAGGTCTTTGGAGGATTAAAAATATCATAGGTTAGACTACAATCAAAATGATCAATTGGAATGTATATATAAATAAGTTTTATTCTCATTTGAACATTAGAGAAAGAAATGAGAAGAGAATTATGAAAAAGGAGTTATTATGATAAATAATTTCATTATTATGAAGATGTATGAGTTATCCTCTACATTCTAGCTACAACAATCTATTATGTATTATGGACTAACCTATTGTAGGTTGTCAAGTCATTCAATCATCCATTGAATAGCCTTTGGTGTCAACTTATGGTGTGATCATCAATTTGACAAGGGTTCCATACCTAAGGTAACATTATTATTTATCATTTGTCACTTTAGTCAATTATTACTTTTTCCTATTCCCAACTTAGGGCACACCCTCATGATCATTATCATTTGTTGTACATGGAGGTGGAAACACGAAAATTAGGTTTGAATTATGCAAGCCCTTATAAAGCACAAACTTTCCTCTTCTTTTTGTGTGTGTAGATTAGATGAGAAAGTTTCATTAGCATCAAGTCACATGAAGCACAAATTAGACTATAATGTACCATCTAGATTTTGCATATCCCAAAAATTAAATTTTCTAGACAGGGATGAATTTATCCCTAAATTTTAGGCCTAGTTTTTATTCATAGGTTCCTCTTTGTATCTATTTTTAAGATATCCAATCGTTATATCAGTTTCTTCTTTTATCTATTACAAATTACATTTTTAAATCTAGGGTGTATGTTAAAAATAGGCTCATTAAAACATATTAAAAAATTCCATCTTTGCAACTCAAAAGGGCCAAACCTTAGCATATCGACTCTTCATTGTAAAAGATAGCCAATCATCAAAGTCTAGTTGTTTTGTGTCATAATTAGGGATGTGTAGACCCTACTACACTTGTACCAACCTTTAGATCCAAAAATTATACATCTCTAGAATAGGATTTTTTAGTGTAGAAAATTGTACACTCTTGAAACAGAGGCAATTCTACACTTAATTTGGACCTATTTTGGAACCCTTGCATTAATTACCCTTTTTACTCATCATTTATAGGCCCCTAAGACCCATTATTCACCTAAAAATCCCATAAAATCACTTAAAACACTAAAAGTATCGAAAACCCACCTCAAAAAGCTAAGGTGGGATCATTCGCCTCCTTGAGTGAAAGAGTCCGCTTAGGTGGGACCCATTTTCCAAGGGTGGCGAATGAGTCCCATTTGGGGTCTTTTAAAATTTTGAGTAGGAAATTCACCATTTTAACTTAAATTTTTGGTGGATGTTAGCCTTTGAGATCTAAATAATGGTTAATTAGGTTTTAATTGCAAGCTTCTAAGTCATTTTTATCAATCTAATCACTTTGAGCAAGCATTTTTCAAGAGACAAGCATTAAGAATCTTTAAGCAATCTTTCACAAGAGCATTCAAGTTTCAAAAGAAAGCAACGTTGAAGTCTTGGAGCAGCATTAAATTGTTTTTGCAGGTCTTTAAGCTCACTTTCAATCAAGATATAGCATTTTAAAGGGTTGATTATGGTTGTCTATGGTGAATCATGATGGATTCTAGGTTGGGGAGATGCAACTACCATCAAGCTAGGCCTAAAGACTTTGTTTTCTAGGTGATTCCATTCTCCATTATCACTCTACATTCAACCCAAGGAAGGAACAAATATCATTAGAGCTCAATTAGGGAGATTGGGGATCTCCTCAAGTGAGTTATTTATCTTTATATTTCCATTCTTGCATCATATTCTTACACATTAGAATAGGATTACATCATGTTTCAAATTTCTTAGTCTTAGACACACTTAAGGCTATGGTTTTCATACATTATTTCATTATTTTTATCAAGGTTTCACTACCAAACTAGGGGTTTTACCAAGGAAAAGCTCCAATTAGAAAATTAAGTTTATGTTATGTTTCGCAGGTATTTTCATAGATTTAGATCCAGAACTCAAGTTGGAAGGAAAGGGCAGGTGTTGAAGTGTAAACCAATTTTTTTTTAATTAACAAAATAGTGAAATGAGACTGATTTTCCAATAGTGGAAAATGAGTTGCACTGTAGTTGTTTTCCAAATCTATTTATAGATTAAGATACCCTTTTTTCTTGAAATAGACTCATGTCTAGAAACCAGAATTTGGGACTTATTCACCCAGGTTGGTGAACGAGTCCTAGTTGGTCAAAAAAGTTAAAATTTCTAGTATTTTAGAGCTACAATCAATCACTTCCAGATTTCCAGGTGCATACTATCCATCTTTCTACTTTTTTTGTTTTTTATTTTGTTTAGATTTTTAAGAAATTTCATAGGTCATTGCATTGAATTAGGGTTTCATATTACATCTTGCATTTCATTGTATTTTCCAAGTTTAGACTTGGTGGTGAACCCCTCAGTAGATCATATTTAGTCCCTAGGACAACCCTCTTGCAAAATCTCTTTCCCTCTTGCATTGAGATCTCAAGGGTTTTTTCTTGAATGAAAGTTAGTGAAAATTTCTCCTTTTAGGTCCGAAACCATAAAGGTTGGATAACACACAATTTTCCACCTTTCGGGTTTGTTGTTCCCTTGTCATGTCAACTCTACGCCATGTTTATATTCTAGTATCCTCTTCATATACACTTTTGAGTTCTTTCTACTTGTCTTCCTACTCTAAGTTCTTAAAATTATGTTATAGTTTTTTTATTTTAGTATTAATTCACCTAATTCACACATCTTCCACTCAATCATCATAATCACATCCTCCCAACATAAAAGGGGACCAAAACCTTGACCAATTATTTGGCTCTACCTTGAGCATAACAACCAAATAGTCTCTCTTGGTTACTTTTGTGTCCCCAGATATTTTATGGTGGAATGATTTATTAGGTTAAGTCTTTTCCCCATATCCCATTTTGCAATCTCACTCGTCAATTCCCTTTTAAGACACTAGTGAACTTAATGGACCACAATGTAATTTCTAAATAATTATTGATCATATTTTAGGAAACTTTTGAACTTTCAAGACCATAGTGCACTGTGAGGAAACTAGTGCCCCTACACTAATGTCTTGTATGAATAATACTTTCTTGGTAAGATTTATTTAAAAAAATAAAAACCTAGATATATAAGACCTTTCTAAGGGTTTTTTGACTTATTATGAAAATGAATATGACTACACACATTTCTAAGGATTTTAAAGAAATAAATTCATAATTATTTACAATTAAATAATTCACATAATATTTTAATTTAATTGTAATATCAGAAATAAAATTCAAAATATAGTTAATTTCTTAGTTTAAATCCATGTATTTGGCTTCACTAGATCCTAGCCATCACTTATGTTTTAAACAAAAATATCAATCATAACATATAAATTATCATACATTAATTTCTATAATAGAATAACACACATAGTGTAGTCCTATGTATAACTCACAAGAATTACAAATGAAGGTCCCCTAGAAAATTTGAGTTTTTTTTCCATTAAGAAATCGCAACTAGGCTTTTCTATCTCATTATTTTTCTAATCTAATTTCTCAAAGTTTTAAACCCTTGAAAATAATTAAAAAAATATAAATTATAGGTAAAAATTTTATTACTAATCCAAACTAAATAAAAACTATCTCTTTTGTTGTTTTGTAGGATGTGTTCATGATAAAAAATACTTTCCATAATCCTATAAATTAAACTCAAAATCTAGGCCTTAGGATGTGTCAAGCTACAGTGACAAGGTAGAATAATGATTAGATGATGGGTTGTTAAAGACAAAATAAAAGGATTGGGAAACTATTTTGTATCAATAACTTTCTGAAATAACAAATGGTGAAATTATAGGCTTTTGGAAATATAATTAAAGATAAATACAAGATTACTTAGGTTGGTATTCAATTAGTAATCAATCCTTGATGTAGTTGACTAATATACTAGGATAATAGATCACTTTAAGGTCATGTAATAAAAATATTTATGTTTATTATAAAAGTAAATATTAAAAATTAAAGGAAACACATGAGAAACATATTTGTTTAGGAATTCCTTATGGGAAAAATACAAAATTTAATGGACATTCATAATTATATTCTTCAAGCAAACTACATCCATTAAAATAGGCCATTTTCACATTTATTCTTAATCTATAGACTAACAAAATATGACATCCAATCAAGGAATAATAACTTCAAAAATTGACCATAACTAATCTTGGCACATCCATAATAACAACACCATATTATTACCATTGAATCATGATTCTGTCAAGATAAAATGTGCATGTAAGTTTACTTTTGTAGTGTTGGAAAAAGTATCATGTTTTCACACTTAATTTGGGAATAATTAGTAATAAATGAGCGCATTGTTGCCTTGATTTAGTGTTGTAATATGTTTCTCATATTGACATTAAGTTTAAGGGCCTTTTAAATTAAATGGACTCAATTGTGCCTTATTTAGTGTGTTGTAAAGTGTACCTTTAGACTTTCACACTAATCTAGGGATTTATTAATTGATTAAGGTTGATTTTCCTTAATTAGCCCCTTTAATTCAAATCCAAGCCTAATTAAATGAAAATTTCAAGGGATAAAACCCAACATTCATAAATTCCATTATACAACACTTAATTTTGGAAGATATGTGTCTTAGGTAAGTGACCTAGGAGCCATTCACCATAGGGCGAATGGGTCCTCACTTAGACCTAGGACCCTATTTTTACATAATGTTTAACATTGTTTGATTTATGTCCTAAGCAAGTGGCCTAGGACTCATTTTCCCTATGGTTGATGGGTCCTCACTTAGACCTAGGACCCCCCTTTGGAATATGTTTTTGGTGGTATTTTATTTATTTGAAATCTATAATTCAATGTCGGCTTGTGATATTTGGATTTTAGGAATTAATGTTAAGATATATGTATAAATACAAGGTTATTTCACTCACTTTCACCTAGATCTTCAAGTGTTCAAGTCCTAATAGAAATTGAGCATTATCAAGAGCATTTGAGAGCATTTCTAAGGTATTTAAGGCAATATTTGTAGAATATTATTGCAAAAATCAAGATTCCATTGTCATGTGAAAGATATCTTGCATTAGGCATGTTGTTTGAGCTAATGTGGTAATGTAGTGTTCAAGATCAATTCAAGCATATTCAAAGGAATTGTGTCATAACAAGTTTCATGATCAAGATCTACATCCATTGAGGCCACTTCATGGTAGATTCCATATTTGTTTCAAATAAGGTAACATCATTTCATCTCTTCATGTTTCATGGTTTCATCATAAGGTTTAATTACCAAAATGGGGTTTGTGTAAGGAAATCTAGTGGAGCGCATCTAATGAAAAATCCAAACTAGTGCCTTTGATAACTTTAATTTGATTAGGTTACCTCAAAGACACGAACAAATATGTCCAAATATAGAAATAGACATAGTTTATTTCCCACATTGATCCATCTAAGAGAAACACATGTAAATTCAACAACAAGCATTAAAAAATTCTACTACATGAACCAATGGACATGAAAGATGAAAAAGGAAACCAGAACACAAAGATTTACGTGGGGAAAATCCTTTCGAATAAAAAACCCCACACTCCAAAGATCCAGCCATTGTATTTTCAGCAACAAAATGGTTACAATACAATTTCAGGCTCTTAGCCTTTTCAGAGATTACATCTTGTTTATCTCGATACAATTGGTAATAGAAAACACCCCTAGAGAGATCAACCATGGCATTCATGTTCAAGAGAGATTCCAGCAGTACATCCCTACCTCTCTCTTCTTTTTCTTTGTCCTGATGGCCTTGGCCTTTCAACTAGCCACTCAGCCTTCTCTCTGTTAGCTCTGTGTGTCTTCTCTATCTCATCAGCTCTCTTCTCTTCAGAACATCTAATGCATACATATATACATTCATTCTCTGTAGGCTCTATTAAAACATTCTTTTCCAACTGTTGGATCAGAATAGACGAATCATCCAACCCAGCATCCATTGATGTTTCCACTTCCTCATGCTTTTGTTTTCCAACTTCCACACATAAACAGTTCAGGAAACGGTTCACTTCTGCTTTCTCGGATTTTTCCACATCACACCACGTCGGACAGTCTTCACTCGGTCAACAACAATCAACTTGTGTTGCATGTTGGCAAGACACTAGAAGTGTCTCCCCGATGCCACAAGACCAGATTACACATTTTCGCCAAGAGTCTTCTCCATTGGCAAGAGGTTACTTCTAGTCTAGAGAGATATGACTAAGACTTCTCCATGTCACCAAGACCTCACACCGAAGATCAAAAGGTATTCCAAAGAGTTCATCAGTCGGCAAGACTATCGCTCTTCGCCCAGACATTACATCGAAGTCTTCAAGACACATCGACCTCAACATTCTCATCGGTGAGACAATCACCATTCGATGAGACATTACATTGAGCTCATAAGTCATTCATAAGTGTTCCTTAGTCACCAAGACTTTAGTCATTCACTGAGAGATCATACTATGGTTCCAAAGTCATACCAAAACTTCTGACATCCATCGCATTCCTATCGGCAAGAAAAATTCCCTTCGCCAAGATATCACCCCTCAAGTTCCAAGTCACCCCGAGTCTATCTTGTCGGGTAGACTTACTGCTTTCATCAAGACTTCGTACCAAAGCCTTTAAGGCATATTGATGTGTTCCACTATTGACAAGAGAATCAACTTTTGGAAATACTTCTTATTGATGCTTCCAAGTTATCTCGAAACCACTGCTTGCCAAGAGTCACACCGAACCGATGACCCTACATGTTGTCGGTGAGACTTCTGATATTCGATGAGACATCATATTGAAAGAAGTCTTTTGGCCAAGGGTCTCCCTGATGTCTTCGAGTGTTATATTGTCACCAAGACAATCCTTCATCATTGAGACTTCACACTGAGATCCTTAAGTTACTCCAAGTGTCCGTCGGTGAGACATATCACTATCAATAAGACTTCTTACCGATCACCCAAGGGTTTCCCTGAAAGTTCCAACACTGTCGCCGAGACATGTTAGTTTCGGTAAGACTTCTCACTGAGCCACCATAGGTTACCCCAATGACTTCAATGCATATCCCTATCGGCAAGACCTTCCAATGTTGTTGGGACTTCTTCCCGAGTGTTGAAGTCACTCTAAAGCCCCTGGTCGCTATGTGTCTCCCTAACGCCTGATTAAATGGCCTATCAGCCAGAGATCCCCAAGCAGTGAGAAGTTATAATGACAGCTTTATGTCACAATGACAGACTCCAAAGTGAAAGTATTTGGCAAGACTTTTGTAAGGTCACAGTGACCAGAATATTTTAGAAGGTTCCCAAACTGCCAGTCAGCCAAACCAAAGAAATGTCACACTGACTTTGCTCTTATAGAGGTTCCAGCTTGTGAGATTGAGGCAACAATTCGAACAATCTCCCACTTTATGAAGATCACACAGGCACCTTCAAAACAACCAAAAATTGGGACCACACTAGCTCCACCAATTCAAATCCTACAATACTCAAGACACCCAATCAACATGATTCCATAGATAATAGTCCATTAGACAATCTGCAACCAAGACCAGGCATCCAATTGCAACTCATTGTCCAACAAAACAACCGATCCTAGCCTTCCAGGAAACCACATAGATCTCAACATGCTCTCATGCTCTATCAAGAATTCTACTCCAACATCCAAGATGTTCACCATTTAGGAAGCAACCCTTTAATCTTCCAACATGCCACCTATGGAAGAAGGATACAAAGCCAAAGTGTATAAGCACCATTCCAAAGTACACAAGAAAAAGATCCCTAGTGATATCTCCAACAAGATACTACTATGACTTCACTGTGCTCAAATGCTATACAGAAGCAATATCAACTTCAAAGCTTCAAACAGAACACAACAATGAAGGCACTATCTAGAAACAAGATACAAAACATTAGTTAGAACAACAATCAGACTAATTGCTCCCATCCAATTGATAAACCCACATGACTAAAAATAGCACCCATAGCTAGTGCTATACTATTCAATCTCACATACCTCATAGGTATCACCATTAGTAAACTTTTTCCAATCCATTAATAGCAAATGCAAGTTCTAGTGTCAATCAGTTGAAGAACACAAGATACACACAGCTCACACTACCTGAGAAATTTGGATCTGAAAGATTAGAAGGCATCGCAATCCTACCAATACTAGCACATAGAAAATTTAACCCTATAGTACCAAAGAAAAATCCATAATGACATGTACAACTTGCAACAAACTGCTACAAGAAACATTTCTCTCATCACAAACCTTCACAGCCATAGAGAGAAAATCTGCCCATCATCTTCCTATAGAACATCCTCGTACATACACTTCTAATAACCAGCTATTTTAAGAATGATCTTCACATCCCAAAAGAAATCCTTAACAACATCCATCCATTCAATCACCAAGATCAAACTAATTTTAAAAACATGTATGTAGACCTCTCAAAGAAGATCAAGCTAAAATATTTCCCATTTTAGGAAATCAGCCCATACATCATCTCGTACCAATTCCCATCACTAAATGACATAACACAAAAGCTCAAGGAGATAAAATAGATTGTACAATTTCCACTATGAATCCTCTAGAACCATTAAACAACAATTTGAGATCCATATCATGAAAGTAAACATAAAACACATCTGAAAAACATAATGGGCCAAAATACCTTTCAGATCAACTGTCAAGTAGACCAAGAGTGAGAACAAGAATAATCCTTCAAGAGATATAAGCCATCATGACTAATCCAAGAGAAATCTCCTGATAGGTCTCTTATTGAACTCACGTTCAACCTAGGTGTAGTCTTCTCAGACTTTCTGCTAAAAAAATTTAAAGAGAGTAACAAGCAGCAACACTTCTCTCACAAGAGAAAGATAGCCTCACATCATTCTTCATGTATCCATGAATATTAGCAATCGATCATCTCATGCTAAACTTTAACTACATTACTGCACTACCACGAAGTATCAAGCAAATAATCAAAGCACTCAATACACAAAGAATTACCATATCACTGTCAAAGCTCCAATCATATGAATCAGAAACTTATCATGACATCATGATCTACACATCCCCATAGGAGATTCCATGCTTTAAGTGACCTCACCATTGTCTCAAGTACAATGCACAATACAAAATCTCTAATGCACAAGCAAGAGTATACCATGACATAAATAAAATAGACTTAAAACCAACATCACCTGTCAAGCACCACCAACACCTTAGCCAAAGACTCCAAGCATCCTCCATGGTTCCAAGATGTTGCACATCTTCAAATAATGTCCATGCAAAAGTGCAAGAACCCTTTTGTAACACTATAGAAGACCATTCACCACCATGTGATGAATCCATAGTCACTTCTAGAGCTCCCACTAAAAAGTGACATCTGAGCTTTCCAAGCATCATGACCAACTACTTCAGGTTCCCATAACTGACTCTTCAGGTACTCAATAATATCCATCCTCTCATATAAAAAAATAGTCACACCAATGTACAAGTGACCATAGATAAGGCCAGCTAACAAATCTACACCATCAATGAATCAACCTCATGGATAAAGATAGTCCACATCCAAGTTATCTCATTGTAGCCAATGGGTAGCTAATCCACTAATCGCATAACTCGTAGATCACAACGATTGAACATGCAAACCTATTATCACATTGAAAACTACAACACTAAGATATCAAAGAGAATTACTACATAGACAACATGACTCAAACACCAGATCACACCAAATCTAGTTTTCCAATCATGTCCACAATGAGCACCATAATCAAGGAACCCATAAGCATTACCACAAGAATTTTGAGTGGGAAAACACTTACCAACACTCCCATGCAAAGAAAGAGTCATACCTCCTCAAAACCATGCACCAAGCATGCATGCAAACCTGTAATTGTCTCATCCAGCAACACCCAAAAAGACCAGTGTCTAGACAATAGTTTAACAACAACTCCACATGATCACAAGTTTTGCTTAACCATGTAAAACCTGCAAAACCACATAGCCATGCAAGTACAAATCATCCTTAGAAAGAAAATAGTATTTCAAGAGAATTTTAGGCCCCTTTTAGGCCAACTTTAAACCACCACTATGTACATGCATCCAAGAAAGAGAGAAAAGCTACTTCAGAAGCTTGCAAATCATCTAATGATTAACTCCATCGCCTTCAAGCATTTGAGGTTAACAGGAAACACTGCTTTCCAACACCAGGAACTACCCCCTAGCATAAGATCTCTCTTCCATGACTAAGAAACAATCTAGGCTTCTCCATGTCACCCAAGAACCTGACACACAGACGCCCAATATGAAAGCTTTACTGCTACACAGCCACAGAGCAAAGAAAATCCACCTCATACTCCAAGGTTATACCTCTACTAGCCAAGAGACACAGATCACAACATGATCAACTCCCTTTTCCATCTTGACCATCCTTCAAGTTGCATGTTGTCTCAAAATACCACAAGGCTTCCACTCATCAAAGGATCAATACATCAGTCCATTCCTCTGAATTTCTTCCAACCTATCAAGCTAAGAAATCTTCACAGGAGAAATATCCAAAACCAACAACTAGAAGAAGGCTTTGATACCACTTGTAAGGAAATCTAGTGAAGTGACTCTAATGAAAACTCCAAACTAGTTCCTTTGGTAACTTTAATTGGATTAGGTTACCTCAAAGACACGAACAACTATGTCCAAATGCGAAAATAGACACAGTTTATTTCCCACATTGATCCATCTGAGAGAAACACATGTAAATTCAATAGCAAGCATTAATAGATTCTACTACATGAACCAACAGACATGAAAGATGAAACAAAAAAACTAGAACACAAAGATTTATGTGGGGAAAATCCTTTCAGATAAAAAACCACACACTCCAAAGATCCAACCATTGTATTTTCAACAACAAAATGGTTACAATACAATTTCTGGCTCTTAGCCTTTTCAAAGATTACATCTTGTTTATCTAGATACAACTGGTAACAACAAACACCCCCAGAGAGATCAACCATGGCATTCATGTTTAGGAGAGATTCCAACAGCACATGCCTGCCTCTCTCTTCTTTTGCTTCGGCCTCATGGCCTTGGCCTTTCAGCTAACCACTCAGCCTTCTCTCTATTAGCTTTATGTGTCTTCTCTATCTCATCAACTCTCTTCTCTTCAGAACATCCAATGCATATATATATACATTCATTCTCTTCAAGCTCTATTAAAACATTCTTTTCCCACTATTCGATCAGAATAGACAAATCATCCAACCCAACATCCATTGATGTTTCTACTTCCTCGTGCTTTTGTTTTCCAACTTCCACACATAAATGGTTCAACAAATAGTTCCCTTCTACTTTCTCAGATTGGTCCACATCACACCACGTTAGACAACCTTCACTCAGTCAACAATGATCAACTTGTGTCACACGTCGGTGAGACACTAGAAGTGTCTCCATGATGCCACAAGACTAGATTACACATTGTCACCAAGAGTTGTCTCCATTGGCAAGAGGTTACATCGAGTCTAGAGAGCTATTGCTAAGACTTAACCATTTCACCAAGACCTCACACTGAAGATCAAAAGGTATTCCGAAGAGTTCATTAGTCAGCAAGACTATCACTCTTCACCTAGACATTACATTGAATTCTTCAAGACGCATTGACCTTAGCATTCTCATCGGCGAGACAATCGCCATTCGATGAGACATTACACCGAGATCATAAGTCATTCATAAGTGTTCCTTAGTCGCCAAGACTTTATTCATTCGCTGAGAGATCATATCATGGTTCCAAAGTCATACCGAAACTTCTAACATCCATCTCATTCCTATCGGCAAGACAAATACCCTTCACCAAGACATCACCCCACAAGTTCCAAGTCACCCCGAGTCTATCTTGTTGGCTAGACTTACAGCTTTCGCCAAGACTTCATACAGAATCCTTTAAGTCATATCAATGTGTTCCAATGTCGGTGAGAGAATCAACCTTCGACAAGACTTCTTACCGAGGCTTCCAAGTTATCCCAAAAACTACTCGCCAAGAGTCACACCAAATTGATGACCCCACATCCTATTGGTGAGACTTCCAATATTCAATGAGACATCATATCGAAACAAGTCTTTCAGCCAAGGGTCTCCCCGATGTCTTTGAGTGTTACATTGTCACCAAGACAATCCTTCATCATCGAGACTTCACACTGAGATCCTTAAGTTACTCCAAGTGTCCATTAGTGAGACATATCACTATCAGTAAGACTTCTTACTGATCACCCAAGGGTTTCCCTGAAAGCTCCAACATTGTCACTGAGACATGTTACTTTTGGTAAGACTTCTCACTGAGCCACCATAGGTTACCCTAATGACTTCAATGCATATCCCTGTCGGCAAGACCTTCCAATGTCGCCGAGACTTCTTCCCAAGTCTTGAGGTCTCTTTGAAGCCCCCAGTCGCTATGTGTCTCCCTAATGCCCAATTGAATGGCCTGTTGGCCAGAGATCCCCATGCGGTGAGAAGTTACAATGACTGCTTTATGTCACAGTGATAGACTCGAAAGTGAAAGCGTTCGGCAAGACTTCTGCAAGGTCACAACTTCTAGAATATTTCACAAGGTTCCCAAACTGCTAGTCAGCCAAACCAAAGAAATTTCACACCGACTTTTCTCTTCCAGAGGTTCCAGCCTGTGAGATTGAGGCAACAATTGAACAACTAGAATTTATTGAACAATTGAAAAACATGAAAATTGACTGACAAGATTTTTTTCTGGTTGTCCAACAGTGAACAACTAGAATATGGGAGTGCACACCTGGTGGAACAAAATCCAAAAAATAATTTTTTAGAGTGCTAGCCAAGACCCATTCACCACAGGGAAAATGAGTCCTCAATGAGGATTGAAAAAGAATTTTTGGTGAAATGTACACAACTTGCTTACCTTTCTAGATCTGTATTTTTATAGTTAGTTTTTCTAGCTTTCAAATCTTTCTTCTATAGTACACATTTTACACGAAACTAGGAAAATAGGTGCATCATACCCCCCCTTTTTGTTTCATTTTAAAAAACACATCCCTTCTTCTATATTTTAATTTTGTGAACTTGAGTTTGATCATTACATTTTGATTTTGGAGTCCTCTTTTATCCTAGTGTTAGATCTTGTATTCATTTGCATCTCTTTGCAATGAATTAGATCTCATTTAGGGTTTCTAGTTTTCATTTCATTTAAGGATTTTAGGATTGCATATTTTGCATTCTTCAAATATGAAAAATATAAAAGTATTAGTCATATTTCATATTATTTACATATCATTACATCATATAAACTTGCATTTGAAAATTGAAATAAAATTGTTTATCAAACTAGCTTTTCTAGGTTGTCATTTTATCACATTTTGCACTTGCATTTCACAAAAGAAACAAAATTGAAACTTGTTATAAAATACAAGAATCTAAAAACCACTAAAAATTACTTAAAAATCTATAAAATATTGTTTCAAAACCCTCATATAGGACCCATTCTCCCTAGGGTGAATGAGTCCTTGATCAGGTCATAATTTGATTTTCTGGGCATTAAAATATTCATTTCTGCATTTCTATTTATTGCTTTCAAATTTCTATTACTATTTGCATAATTTTTGTTTCATCAATTTCATCATATCTATCTTAATTTGGTAAATTTATTACACTGTGTGATTTCAAATTTGCATTTATAAGACTTCATTTTTAGGTTTCACATAGTGTGATAAAAAATTACCTTGTTTAGAATTTGAAAATTGTATTTGCACATTGCATTTTAGGTCATTGCATTGCACTTTACCCTCTTTCCATTTTGGGTGTGTACATTAAGTTTGTGAAATCCTATATGAGCTTTATAACTTGTCCTATTAGAAATACTATTGTGAGATGCAATTTGAGACTCATGTCCTCCCATGATACACCATTTATCGTGGATCTTGGGTTTTCTAACTCTCTTTCTAATAGTCTTGATAATAAACCCCTATGGATCATAACATGCATGCCTAATTTCCCATGAATTCCCTTCCTACAAATAATGTGAATTATATCTATAATATACCACAAGAAAACATAAGGAGGCTAGATGAAGAATTAATTATTTTACAAAAAATTGTGAGTGTAACACCTCACCAAGAAACCCTAGGGGACAATACTAACTACATGCTATATTAATGGAACGAAAAAATTTCTTTTTAAATAACAAATAACAATAGAATGCATAATATAACATAAGATAACATAATGATATAAACCTAGTCCTCTAAAATTCCTTGACTACGCTACTCACAAATCAAGATGACAAGAAACAAAGGTTACTTCAGTGATCTAACTTTCAAGATTCAATTAAGCATCACATTAAATGATTATACATTAATTCAATAAATTTTTTACTGATAATCAACATTAAAGAACATTTCTAGCTATGAACCAAGATCCCAAACCTACATAAACACAAGAGAAAAACAACATATTAGATCAAATGCAAGTTAGTATCATGATTCCCTGAGAAATCCATTTGAATTGCAAAGGAAAAGGAATGAAATGAAGAAAATAAACAAGCATGAACCAAAGATATTAAATCCTATTCAAATGCATGGAAAAATCTTAATCTCTTGGGGTAGTTGGTGCCAATTTGATGTGGAAATTGGCCCCTTCCCAAATCCTATGCAAGCCTTGGTTATTTGATGAAGATGTGATCCACTTTGTTGATGATTGAAGTGTACTCCAAGATGAAAATATGCATAACCTAGCTAAGATTGGATAAAGATGGAAGAGAATTGCTATGGATTTAAGTATAATAACTTTGCTCAAATTGTGGATGCTAAAATGAGGAAAGAGCCATCTTATTTATAGAATGATAGGATGGAGAAATTCCCAAAATGGAGCAATGTGGGACTAACATTCAACCAATGGCATGGTGCCGCTTGTCCAAATGTGAATGGATGGAGGATGTGCAGATTTTGATGAATGTTCCCATGAATGCAATTAGGTGATATTTGAAAATGGTGAAATGGCATGTAAGAGGGAAAAGAAATGCCTTAAATGCCACCTGACTCAAGGAAAAAGGACTTGTTAGGTGAAGTAAATTCCTTGTTGGAAGGACAAAGTACACTTGGATTTGAATTCAAATTTGAGAGAATATTCTTCCATTATGCCATGTTGAGAGAAAATATAGATTTAATAAGTGAATTAAATCTATTTTCATGTGCAAGTGGTAAAAGCTAGAGGATGGGACATGGACTAGGATTAAATTAATCAAAGTTTAATTAATTTAATGAAGAATTAGATGATGTGACAAATTTGACTTAGATGTATAGGTTAATTTAAATCAAATATGAGAAGAATGTGATACAAAGATTAATTAAATAAATATTTTTGATTTATTTAATTAAAGGGGATGAAGTTAGATTAAACTAACTAACGTTTTAATTTATTTTATTTAATAGGTGGACTTTGGAGATTTAATCAAATAAATTGAATTATTTAATTAAATAGGGAAATAGGGTTAATTACATCAGATTGGTTGATTTAATTAACAAGGGAGAAAGACTTAATTAGATAAAATGATTTATTTAATTATGAGAGGAAAATTGATGAATTTAATCAAATAAGGGTATTCGATTAAATGGTTAGACTAAAGGATGATTCAGGATGAAATGGTGTTAGTAATTGAGATCAAGTATGTCGGCATATTTTACATGTCTAAATTTGGCTCCTCCTTGAAGCAAAGTACTCGTTGCATTGATTCGGAGAATAAACTATCTCTATCAAAAGGAAAAATTTTCCCCACTGCTGCCCCGGCTAGAGAAAACATGCCAATATACTGCCCCCTCGAGAGATGAAATGAAAAGCTTGATTTTTGGTTGATCTCATGAAAAAAGAAGACAAAGTGCTCGGTGGGTCTGGAAAGGATCCAAGAGGTCAAAAGACGAGATAAAATGCAAAAACTGATGCAAAATGACCCTCAGACAAACAAAAATAGGACCAAGGTTCCAAAACCTTAGCAGGAGGGCTAAATGGGGTCAAGAAACCCCAATTTTAAATTTTAAATAGGCCTTGGGGGGGCCACTTCCAATTTATTTTCACATTTAGCCTTAGGAGATTCTACAATTCTAAGATTTGATGCCTTGACAAGATGGCACAATGACAACTCCCAATGCACATTTCTGACTGAGTCTGGATGTACCAATGACTTCCCGACACTAGTCCACTAGTGAGTCAACTTGACCAGAGCTTATTTTCCATTTTTTCATGCTCATTTAATGCTTTTGAGACTAGGTCTCTAGGCGTAGTGCCATATTGCATCGCTAAAAATTTCAAACTCCACCACTCAGTGTTTAAAGTACACTACCATCGCAAGGTGGATCACCACGGTGATGTTTGTAGTTTTGGTATTAAATCCAAATTATGACACTTTTGTAAAATGTACCACCGTGGTGGACTCTAAAACTAGGGTTTCAGGTAAATTGCATTGCTTTGGAAAAGTGCATCACCATGGTTAAGTTAGAGGATTTGGGAGCCCTAGCATTGTAGTTTGCAAATTTCAATCTTCATCGCCTTCATAGGTAGCGATGCTGGGGTGATTTTTTGAATGCTAAAACAAGTTTAAACAAATATTTTTTGATGAATTTTAACATAGTGACTTTTCTTGATGCAAGAGGTGAGAGAGATTTATTCGGGCACGAGCACAAGTCTCAAGATATTTTTGAGTATTTGCGTGATTTGACTGAGAGGGAGAAAGGGTTCCTAGGAGAGATGGGGCTCTAGTACACTGCCTATGCACCGCCCATGCAGACACACCTGGGCATGATGAAAACACTTGCCGAGAGGTGGTATAGTGAGACCTCCTCTTTCCATTTTCTGACTGGTGAGGCCATAATCACATTAGAGGATGTGTGGTGAATTTTAAGATTACCCAACCATGGAGAATGAGTGATCTATGGCATGGTTGTCAAGATGGATGCTTGCTATGCCATCTTGGAGACTGACCAGATTGTATTTTGTGAGGGGCAGATTGAGCTAGAGTGCCACAGGGCCTTGGCCTCACCCTACCGCTTGGTGATTGTTGTGATTATATAAGGCCTTGTTGCCCTAGATTGGTGAGGTTGGTATTTTAGTCCTAGTTGGGGTCTTGCTTGGGAGTTGATGGTCTGACGATGAATGAAACTTTTTGCATGGGGCCCATTTTTACTAGCCTCTCTTTATAGAGATCTCCACGAGTTTTCCTACTTGGATGGTAGAGAACTTGGGGTGGGAGTCATGCTCCTACATATTTGGGCATGGGAGCACATCCCTGTGCTTCGTCCATGAGTCCATACTTGTGAGGAAAAATATTTAGGGCTCTTGGGGGTGATACATACCTGTCCATGAGGAAATGGAGAGCTTTACATAGCTGGTGGCCTAGTCATGGCCATGTGAATAGGAAGAGGTAGATCTAGGAGCCACATAGGCCTACAAAGATTGGTTTAGGTTGCCACTTGGGCTTATAGTTCTAGGTGTACCATTTTCTCAATTGAGAGCCAGAGGGAGGGGAAAGGCAAGGTTAGAAAGCACAGGATCAGGATTAGGGAGGTTGTGGGCCACCACCGGTGCACTAGGTATAGGATTGGGTAGTTCAAGATCAGCCGGTGTCGGATTAGCCGGTGGGAGAGCAAAGGTAAGAGTAGGATTTGGGGTACGATGATAGGGTCCCCACACCACCTAGGGATGGGGAGTAGGATCAGCCCCACCTGTAGCCACCACTATAGCCAGATCCCTGGGATGGGAAGATTTTGCAGTTGTAGGCCCAAGTACAGGAATTGATAGCGAAGAGAGATCAAGCTAGGGCTGAGCAGGACCAAGCTGTTTTGGAGAAGCAGGCTGTAGAGTTATAGGGGGCAACAAAGATGGGCTACCAACAACATCTAAAAGGCATGGCTACCTCCTCCCGAAACAAAATATCACTCTTGGCTTATAGAGAGGCCATCCAAGAGGTCGATTATTATAGGATGCATTACCATCAGACCGTGCCAAGAGCATCTCAAGTGTGGAATTTTTTATAGAGGACCAGACAAAAGCTAGTAGAGCAACACGGGGAGCAAGTAGGTGGTGAGGCCAATAGCCAGCAGGGTTAGGCCTTTATTTTTAATTAGAGACAATATTCTTTTTGCACCCTTTGGGTTTGTTTTTGATAGCCCCATGGGTCGATTGTACTTATTCACATATACACATGTACATTGATTTGATTTTTGTATCATGACAGTATATATCTGATGATATATGAGATGATTATTTTGATGTGATATGATATGTCCTATTTTATTCATTATGGATGCTATTTTTTTATATGCTATGTGTAATGATTCTATCCTATGTGATGCAATGTGATGTATGATGTTATACTATTATGATGTGATGCAATGATTGATGGATGGATGCATTTATTTTTAGTATCTTTTTATGCACTTTTTATTATGATTATGTATGGATGGTGTTATTCTATGTAATTGCTAACACTAACAGATCTATATTTATGTAATGTGTGTAATTCCCTCATGTATGATTTGCATTTTATGATGTTATGATGTTATGGTGATGATATGATATTATGATATGATGATATTTTATGATATGATGGTTATGATATACAAATGGATGCTTATATGTATTAATGGGATGATTTTTATGCAATGTTACAGTATGATAAAAGGTGCTGCCACAATAGTGGTTTACAATTTCTAGGAGGAACTGAGTTTTGCTGAAATCACATATTTTTAGAAAATATAATGATTTAAGCCTTGAAAAGTTCCATTTAAAGAATTCCAATTGAAGATGGCTTGATCAAACTACCTTAAATCAAACCCCCTTGGATAGAACCCCGCTAGTTTTAAACCATACCTATAACAGAGTCTCCTTTACACCTATCAAAATATTGATAAAAAATCACTTTTGATTTACCTTTTGGGGGATCAAATGAATTCATTTAAAATTAAATTTTTTCAATTATGTAGTCCTTATTATAAGCTTCCCAAAAAGTATAATTTTAAATGAATTTAATTTTATTATTATATTTATTTTTATTTGTCGTTAATGTAGGTTTTTCACCAAACATCAAGCTCTTTGTTTTGCACATGTGGAAAATTAGTAGATTATTAAAAAAAAAATAATTAAAAATATTAGTGCCCTAGATATTGAAGTCCTTGATCCAACAAAGAAAAAAAAAAGAATTTTGATACATACAAAAGAAGTTACACATTATACAGTCGTGCTATGTCTGAATTATAATTGGTTTGAATTCGAAACTTGATTAAATAAAAAATATTCAATAAAAAAAATCTAACCAAGTGGAAGCACTATATATTAGAGTTCTAAATCTTAATTCAAAAGAATTATAATTCTATCCTTCATGGAAAAAAAATTATGCGTTATATGGTGAGCGTCACTTTTTAAAAATGTTGCTTTCTGGAAAAAACTAGTTTTCGAGGGAGATGGAAAAAGAAGTGCAATATGATTCCAAAAATTTTGAAAAAAATATATTTAGAATCTATAGACAAAATTCCACAAAACTCTAGTTTGCATCATCTTCAAATTCCTCATGGCTTAGCTACTATAGGTGCCCAAAAGTGAAGATTTATTTAAAAAAAATTCCAATGTCCAGTTTGGCCAAAAATTCTAAACCACTATTGTGGGATCACCCTAAATGCAAATGATATGATGATGTAAATGTTTTATGATGCTATTGGATAATGTTATGATAATGTATGATATGATGATGTAGATATTTTATGGGATAATTCTTTTCATGTCAATATTTTATGGATGCTTTTGTATGATTTATGTGATGCTTTTAGAATAACCAATCTATATGTTTGGAAATGTAGTACATTTTTTTATGATATGATATGAAATATTCAATATGTTGATGGTTTATGGATGCAGGATGGATGGAATGATATGCAAGATATGCAATATGCAATATGCTAATGGTTTATGGATGTAGGATGGATGCAATGATAATGATGATTAACTATCACGGTACCACTATTAGCATGAAAAGCAAGAAATAGAAGAAAGCAAGAGATTCCAACAAGACACAAGATGATGATGATGATGATGATGATGATTTGCTTCAAAAGGAGTTGAGATTTTCAAAGGGCTAATTACCTTATGTTTGATAACACACGTAGATACAATGCATCAAGGTATAAAGAACCAGGATGACACTATACCTAGTGTGATGGACTTTGTCTTGACAATCAAATGGGAGTATCCTTGTTCACACTTGACATACATAAACCTTACTAGGATGTACTTCAGGTACTTCAAACATCTCAAACCAAAATATAGGAAGGAAATCCTTCCTATGTGGTCAACAAGATATCTAAAACACCTTCCATACACACCTAATAAAACAAATATTCATCGAGGTTATATTACAAAGACATCCAACAAGAACATCAAATAAAAGATAATGATCATTTTTGCATTCCTATCACTCTAAATCCTTTTGTTTAGGATATCATCAAGATTTCCTTGGAATAAGCGCAATAAGATAAATCAAAAGATCAAGATAAAGCAAACAAACAAGCTAATGTTCTTCAAGACTGCTAGCCAAGACTAAACTACGATGATGCCTACTATTGACGTCCATTGTAGGAAGGATGCATCCTAAGACATGATGATATCAAATGATTTGACATGGGACTGATTGGATGATAGGCTACTAACACAAAGAGTTGACCAACTTGTTTACATACTAACCTCAACCTTAGACTTTGACATTTTGAGTTTTCCCTTTTAACTTGTGAGACTTGTTTCTGATTGTTTCACCAAAGGTTGGGGATGATGATTGATTTATTGTGAGTGATGTTTATTGTAAGTGAGAGTGAGATGGGGATGTATTTTTTCAAATATTTGGATTTTTTGATGTTTTTAAATGTTTTGAGGCTATTTTTGGTATTTTCAAGTTTTTACAAATGTTTTGATTTTTGGATTTTCCAATGTTTTGGGGTTTTCTGAAATTTTGGCCAAGAGACTAACCTAAGGACCTACCCTAGGGGCCTAGGGGGTTGATCAAATGATTAGCCTTTCCTATGTTATACATGTAGAGACCACATAGTTTGACTAACACAAACTCGATTATTGATGAGAAATGAACATATGAACTATCAGTTTTATTATAACGGGCTCCTAAAGGACTAACCTAAGTGTCTTGGGAGATGATCAAAGATAAACCTTGCCTATGTTCAAGGCTCAGAGACTCATAGTTCAACAATACAACTCTATTTTTCACTTGTTTTTGGGATTTTGATATGTTTTGAATGCTTTTGGATTTTTTTTTTCTATTTTTTTTTAATTTTCTGGTTTTCTAAAGTTTTTGGATTTTTTGATTTTGTGAATGTTTTTGGATTTTATGATTTTTAGACTTCAATAATATACACAAGTCTGATCTGGTGAGAACATGTCCCTAGGTTGATGCAATAGACAAATCCGATAAAGGTAGGACAAACTAACCTTGAGAATGGGCTTAGTAGTACTAGGAGGGATTATAATACAAACACAAGACCAAGCTATGATGCAAATACTGAATGGATGGGTGATGAATGGAGATATGGAATGTGATGGATGATCTAGAACAAGCCATGGAGATCTTGGTGGATGGAAAGTGCTTATTTACACAAGGTACCTATTTTCTAGGTTTTCATCAAGGTACCCCAAAGTGCCATCGAAGTGGTTTTCACTAGAGGATGATTTTTAGCTCTTTATTGGTTTTAATTCTTTGTCTAATTTTCTATTTTTTTTGTTGTCACCAAGATGCTTGTTTGCCAAGTTTTCACCAAGATAACCATTTTTTCAGGACAATTTCTAATTTATTTTAATTTTTTGGTTCTATGCCTTGAAAGATTAGGCATATTTTTTTTAAGATGGGAGCTATTCATGGGCTCTTGCAGAGGCTTGCCTTCGGGTGTTGATAATTGATATGCCACTGACTTATAGCTCGCTGTGATAACACATGGTCCCAAGTAGTTGGGTTCAAATTTTCCTTTGCTGTTTGGATTTGGGACATTCTTCTAATTCTCTTTTAGTACCAGTTCTCTGACTTGGAAACTTGTCATGCTTCTGATCTTCTTGTTATAGATCCTATTGAGTCTATTTTGATAGACTTGAAAATAGTTCAAAGATTCTATATGTTGCTCATCCAATAGCTCCAGCTCATTTACTCTTGATACTCGGTATTCTTCATCTGTGATGACGTTTTATACTACCTCTGATCTGTAGACTAGGGAAAAGGGAGTACCACCTATTGGTGTGTGGATGCTGGTTTGATAGGACCAGAGGGTGATATTTAGCTATAGGTGCTAGTCACGACCTGCATCATTGATTGTCTTTTTGAGGATTTTCAAAATGGTTTTATTGGTAGCTTCTACTTGGCCATTACCTTGGGAATAATATGGAGTGGAAAAATGATGTCAGATTTTGAATTTTTCAGATAGGTCATAGATCTCCTGATTCTTGAAAGGTGTTCCATTATCTGAGATAATAGCTTGGGGAACACCATATCTACATATGAGATAGTTCTAGATGAACTTAGATATCTACTTTCCAATGATATATGTCATGGGGATGGTTTATGCCCACTTCGTAAAGTACTCAGTGGTGGTTATGATGAACTTGTGGCCATTAGATAAGGTGGGAGTGATTTTTCCAATGAGATCGAGTCCCCAC
This sequence comes from Sequoia sempervirens, assembly GCA_007258455.2. Lineage (NCBI taxonomy): Eukaryota > Viridiplantae > Streptophyta > Pinopsida > Cupressales > Cupressaceae > Sequoia > Sequoia sempervirens. The sequence continues at coordinate 131,952,140 of VDFB02049217.1, read as the reverse complement.
TACAAAAAGGGCCATGGTGTGATAATAGGATGAAGTTCTTGAGTTGGAGCATGGATAAGGTCACCATGTTACTGACATTGTAGGCACCTTTCGACATAGGCATGGTCTCCTCTTTCCATTGTAGGCTAATAATACCCCATCCTTAACAATTTCTTGGTCAAGGTCATTCCACTCAAGTGTGAACCACAAATACCGTTATGCACCTCTGTTAAGGTAGTCAATGCCTCCTCAACATTTAGGTAGCATAATAAGGTTCACTCTATACTCCTACGATAAAAGGTGTTTCCTAGGATGACAAACTAGGATGCTTTCTTGATAAATGTTCACTTCAAGCTTGAGGGTAAGTTAGTGGGTAGGGCCCCTATTCACAGGTAGGTATAAATTTCATGGTACTAGGGATCACCGGGACCAACATTTTCACACACAAATTCTGACTCGGGTACCTCGAATGCAGGCACGAGAAGCTCCTCTACCAAGAATTCATGTTTTGAGACATTGTGAGGAATGTCTAGCAAGGATCCAATCATTTCCATGACATCTGCTGCTCTATTCTTAGCTCTAGGAATTTGCTCAAATGTGATATCAATGAATGATTCTTTGAGGATCTCTACCAACTTTTTTTATGGATTCAACTTATCATCCTTAGTCTGGTATTCATCATTCACTTGATTTATTATTAGCTAAGAGTCTCCATATAATTTGAGGTTCATGATGTTCCATTGCACTGCTATTTTGAGACCTATGGTTAAAGCCTCATACTCTGCAATTTTGTTACTGTAGGGGAATGCTAATTTGTAGGATCTAGGTATATAATCCCCCTGTGGGGTGATGAAGAAAACACTGGCTCCTAATCCATGCTGTGTGTATGAGCAATCAAAGTAGAGTTTCCAGTGGTTGGCTATGTTGAGATTGAAGATGGTTTTGTTTAGAAACTCTAATATGAGTGAATTCTCTAAATAAATGGGTGCTTCTGTGAGTTGATCTATGATGACTTGGCCTTTGATTGCTTTCCACTCCACATATTCAATGTCATACTTTGATAGTATCATGACCCATTTATCCATCCTTCTGGTGAGCATTTCCTTTGACAGTAATTACTTGAGGGGATCAATTTTGGTGATGAGTTTAATTTTGTGTGCCAACATGTAATGTCTAAATTTCTATGAAGAAAACACTATTGCTAGACATGATTTTTTGATCAATGAGTAATTTAACTCATGCCCAACCATTGTGTGGTTGATGTAATAAATGGCCCTATTTGTCCCATTTTCATCATGCTAAGCTAGGAGAGATCCAAGGGCTGCTATTGTTGCCAACACATAGAGGATTAATGGCTTTCTTGGGATTGATGGCATGAGGACCAAAGGTGTGAGCAGATATTATTTTATTCTATTGAAGGTTTCCTCACACTTGTCATCCCATTTGAAAGCTACTCCCTTGTGAAGTAGGTGAGAATATGGGTTTTTCTTGTCTTCCAGTTGTGCTATGAATCTATGAATGGATTGAAACCTACCTTGGAGGCCTCTCAATTGTTTCAATGTTTTGGGTGCTTCCATCTCAAGTATTGATTTTACCTTTGTAGGATCTATTTCAATACCCCTCATTGACACTATGTAGCCCAACAAATTTCCTAACTTTACACCGAAGACACACTTCTTTGGATTTAAAGGGACCTTGTATTCCTCCAGTTTGTCAAAAATAGCATTCAAGGTTGCTATGTGATTTCTCTTTTTTCTAGATTTTACTAGTATGTCATCAACATAATCTTCAACAATCTTGTGGATCATGTCATAGAACATCAACATCATGGCTCTTTGGTAGGTGGCCCCAACATTCTTTAGGTTGAATGGCATCATGTTTCAGCAGTAAGTCCGCCATGGACAAGTAAAGGCCATTTTGTGTTGGTCTTCTTTAGCAATCATTATTTGGTTGTACCTAGAGAAAGCATCCATTAGCAAAAGAATTTCATGCCCTTCTATCATGTCAATGTTAGGAAATGGGAAATCATCTTTTGGACATGCTTTGTTTAGGTCTATGGAATCCATGTAGATTCAAATGTCTCCATCAGGCTTTGAGACATGAACCAGATTTAACACCGATTTTGGATAGTCAATTGGTCATATAAATCATGGATCCAATAGCTTTTTTAATTCCATATTGACCAAGAGAACAATTTGAAGGCGCATTTTCCTTAGTTTTTGACTAACAAGTTATGCTTCAGAGTAGACTCCTAAGTGATGGACCACAATTTCTAGATCGAGCCCTAGCATGTCATCATAACTCCATGAAAATTGATTTTTCCCTTTCTCAAGAAGGCTGCTAGGAGCTCTTATTCCTCTGGTTGTAATGATTCTACATAGAATGTGATGTGTGGTGTCTGCTCTATTCCTAGGTTGACTAGATTACATTTTTCGGCTAGGAGTCCTGATGTTTCCTGATGAATAGCTCTATAAGGAAGATTAAATCCCCCATCCACAGGTGCCTCAAAGAGGTTTTAACCATTGGATGTGTCCTTTATTTTTACTAGTTTTGGTTTGGAGAGTGCCACAGTGTGGTTTTCACTCAAGGGCCTAGAGATTATTCTTAGTTTTTTTCTTTTGTGATTGAGGGATTCAATCTTTTCCCCATAATATTCCTGTGTGTCCAACTCGATGATGAATCCTATTTTGTGATCCCCACATGGAATATTATCCCACAGTCCCATGAATTCTGAGAGTGCCTCATTATTTTTGAATGTGTCAAGAATTGGCAGTCCTCATTGGTCATAATCAATGAGTTGTGGGTAGACTAGATAGATTTCATGGTTTTGGTTTTTAGACTTATAGGATATGGTGCTAATCATGAGTAAGGAGGTATCATTAAAAAGTGTTGGATAATTGGTTATGGGGTCCGCATCACTACTACATACATCAGTTATAACGAAGGTGAAGTTTTCTATGACATGGCCAGTGGATATAGGTAGACGAAGGGCAGATGCTAATTGTTGAGGAGGATTTTTGACCTTTCTAACTAGAGGACTTCGGCCACGTATGGTTATACTTGAAGGGGTACATCTTAGGCCAATAGCTTTTAGTCACATTTCTAGAATAATAGGTATTAGAAGCCCATTGTCATTTTTGCCAAGTGTTTTTTTTCTATCATAACCCATTGTGAGCATCATTTTCAAACCTTTGCTACTATCATCCATTGGTAGATTGGTTGTTGGGCTCTTGTTTTGATACGAGAGATGAGATGGGTCCTCCTCTATTACTTCTCGACCAAGATCTCCCCAAGTTCTAAAGTTGGAATATCCTTTCATCGATGTTTGGGATGTGGAGGCTTCATTTGATTGCAGTCTCCCTCTTGTTGAAGGAGATTGTGGTAACTCTCCTACTATAAAGGCATTGTTTGGGATTGTATAATTTCCACACCCATTGTCCTAGATAATAAGCTTGATGTCAGAGATGGTAGGGATGGTGGGAATGGTAGGTGTCTCTGCCACAAAAGTGGAGGCGAGAGTGGTTGGATCAATGATGGCGTAGATGGGCCTTCATCATTTTTTGGCACTTGGAAAATTTTATAGTATTTGGCTTCTAGACTCTTGCAATAAGAGAATGGTTTAGGATCCCCATGGATTGTGACCTCTTGTCCTTGATATATGAATTTGACACATTGATGAAAGGTTGATGCCAATGTTTACATCCCATGAATCCATAGACGTTCCAAGAGAATATTATATGGAAAATCAAGGTCCAAGACCTACAAGTGGTTTCCATTATTGTTGATCCTACTTGGACAGGGAGTTGGATAGTGCCTTGTGACACTCTATATAGATCATCATATGCTCTAATTGTAATGACCTTGCCTTTATCTATGGTATCTTTAGAGATTCCTAGATTCTTTATTAATTTAAGGGAACAAATATTTAACCTTGCACCTCCACCCACCAAAACCCTTTTGACCTTGTTCTTATATATCAGGACTTCTAGATGGAGTGTGCATTTATGGGATGGTTGGGTAGGGAAATTCCTGGTGGGAGAACATAAGGAGGGTTGGAGTAATGATATTGTCGACCATAGCCTGGAATTATTCCACATCAAGATCTGTGGAGACGGTGGATGAGGCTAATGCTCCTTCAAGGATTTTCTTGTGGGTGGATGAAATTTTTAACAACTCCATAATGGATATTTTTGTTGAGGTTGTTTTCAACTGATCAAGGACATTATAGCCATTGGGGATAGATCTTGGGTTGGAAGTGGATGCTCTGTTAGGATGTGATGACCCTGCAATGGTAATTTTTCCACTTGTGGTGACTCCACAATTAGCGTGGGCTCCTTTGATAGTGATAGTAGCACAATACTCATCCAAGGATGCAATGACATGGTCATATACATGATTAACACTTTTGAATGTTCCCTTCCCCTTGTTGTTGTTATTTTTTCCTTTGTTGTTATGGTTTGGCATTGGATTCATGTATATTTTGAGGTTCTGATTTCTAGCTGCCTGCTCCACATTTATGATTTTTTTATCACTGAGGTCTTGGACTAGGTTCTTCAACATCATGCAGTCGTTAGTGGTATGTCCTTTGATTTTTTTAAAGTCACAAAGTTGGTTTTCATTGTACTAGGGTGGTTCCATATCTAGTTCCTGATAATTCTCATAGGTGGGAACCTTGATGAGGTTTTCATTTATCAATGTCTTCATGATCACCTTGAGTGATTCCCCAAGGGTAGTGTACTTCCGCTTGGGGGAGTTCTTGTTTTGTTGGGGTGGCCCTCTTTGACCATTAACATTGTTGATGGTTTGATTGTTTGGCTATTGAGTTATTATGTTATCTTGGTGATTGTTTTGATGGTGATTTTGAGGTTTTTGTTGCAGTTTGGATTTTTTTTTAGATGCATTGATGAAAAATTTAGTGTTGACAACACCATCATTGGTAATGTTTTTTTTTTTTTTCCCCATGTGTGAGGTTTATCATTATAGCTTGAAGATGGGTGGTTTCTTTGTTGATAAGGATATGTTTGTGTCATTAGTTGTGTGGCAAGGGCTCGTTCAATTTTGAGCTCCTTGGAGATCAACTAATCATATGTGGTGATCCCTTGGACTTTGATATGGAAAGAAAAGGTGTCATCGAGGTTGGCGATGATAGTGCTAACTTGTTGTTCTTCTGGCATGGCCCATTTTCTCTTATTGGCCTCGGATCATCATCATTGTAGGAATGAAGTAAATAATTCATTTTTTCCTTGTTTTAGAGCTGATAGTTCCTCTAGACTGACATCCATCCAATATTGAATGTGTAATTTTTGATGAATGCATCTAATATTTCTTTGAACTTTTTGATGATTGGAGGGAGGCGAGAGAAATAGTCCATGGCTTGGCCTCCCAAACCTCTAGGAAATAGCTGCATTAGATAGGTATCATCATATGTGACTTCCATGCAATGAACCTAAAACTCCCTGATGTGATCTTTAGGGTTTCCCATCCCACGGTATTTGTCAAATTTTGGGAGCTCAAATCCCTTTGGGAAAGGTTTCACTACAAGGCTCCTATCAAATGGATAAGGACACAAGTTGCTAGGTGTTTTTGTGGTTCATCCTAACTGAATATCAAGCACTTGTTGCAAGAGAAACTTGATTTTTGTTGTCACATCATTTTATGGATCAGGGGGTGGAATGAAAGTGCTTTGAAGTGGTTCAATTATTGATGGGATGGGTGGATTCATTGGTATGTTGATAGATGGTGTTTGCATGTGTTGTGCCAAATATGCCTATAATTGCTATTGTACCAACAACACTTGTTGATCTTGTTGTTGTTGTGATAGTAAGGCCTATTGCTACATTTTTTGTTGTTGTTGAGCCAAAAATGCTTGTTGTTGAGATGCTAATTTGGTTGCTTCCTACTGTTCTTGATATTGCTTCAGCGCTTGCTGATATGCTTGTTATTGCACTTGTTGTTGTTGTGCAAGATACTATGCTTGTTCTTGTGCTTGTTATGCTTGATGTTGGGCTTGGGATTGAGCATGCGCTTGAGCTTGGGCTTGTGCTTGGTCTTGAGCTTGAGCCTGAGCTTGAACTTGAGCTTGAGCTTGTGCTTGTGCCTATGTAGGTTGTTTTTGTTGCAATAATATTTTGGATCAAGCAAGATGTTGTGCTTGTTGTGCTTATTGAGCTTGTTGTGGTTGTAATGTGGCTTGGGAAGATTGAGTATCTTGCATGGCTTGACCAGCTTGTTGAGCAGCTAGTTGCACAACTTGTTGTTTTTACACTTGCTCGAGTGCCTTTTGATAGGAAACTTACTGAGATGCTTGCAATCCAATATTGTATTGGTTTGATGTGTTCATGTTTGGTGGTGGTGGTGGAAGAGGTGGGTTCAGAATGGTGCTTGTTGTGGTGATGAGAGGCACCATTGTAGTTGATGGTGTGATTGATATGCTTGGACCTTGAGAGACCATGTTTTAAGGGGTGATAGATGAGCATTTGTTTGTTTGTGATGTGGGGATGGTTGCCATCTGTTGTTGCGATATCAATGGAAAGAAGGGAGGATTTGGTATGGTGCCCTAATTGATGGTTGGGAGGGGTTTTTGAATGAGTGGCAGAATCGGTGGTAGTCCCAAACCAAGAGGTTAGATGGATGTTAATGGCAAGGGTGGGAGTGGTTGAAAAGTGAAGTGGTAAGCTCCCTTGAGGAAATGTTGATGATGCTGGATCAAAAATTCCCCCCAGTCCAAATAGGTCACCTTCTCCTTGTGAGGTTGTGGGGAAAGAGGTTTGCGATGTTGCATTAAATGATGATGATGAGTCATTATGAAAGGTGAGGGGGTCATATGGATGTGATGGATTTTTGTGGACAATTTGACCCAAGATAGTGTTTGTATCCAAATTTTGATTGTTTACAAGAGGGTGTGTTTGAAATGCATTGAGAAATTGCCATCCCTTTGTTAGAGATCGGTTGAGTTGGAGAAATTGATGATGTGATTTGGGGGATGGGTTGAGTGATATTTTAAAATTGGGATGTTGATGTGATGGGGGGTGTGGATAATATGGGAAGTGTGAATGATGTTGAAGGTGGTTTCACAATAATGCTCATGTCATAATCAAAAGGGAGTTTAGTCCCTTGTTTTAATTGTTTGATCATGTATTGTTGAGGATGGAGTTTCATCATGATGTTAAAAATCTAGTGATTTTCAAGATTTTGAACTATGCCATTGATCTCATCTTGGGTCATACCATGAGGGTTTTTTGTGAGGTATTCCACTTGTCCATCCTCTTGATGGTCTTGAGGGAGTGAAAGATTGCTTGTAGGATTACTTGATCCATCATGATTCATGTTGGTGTTGGTTTGCTAAGATCACTTGAGGTTGACGTTTCTTTGTGGGATTCCATGTCCTTCTTGTGTTGAGATCTAGTTTGCACCATAAAATAGGGATCAATTTTTCAAGAATATCTGAGATGAACCTTTAATTCTTTAGAATGATATACCTTTAGGTAAAAAAGAAAAAAATTTAGGATGATTTAAAGATCAAAGCATGATAATGATATGGATGTAAGATGGATGTTTGATGGATGATTGGAACTCTTGAGAAAATATTGAAGGGTATGTTAAACTTTAAAACTTGATTTTAAAATTTCCTTTGGGATTGATTTTGATTTGGATTTGGATTTTCATGGTGCAATCATAAACTCTAAGAGGTTGGATATTGTCCTAGAGTAGATTTTGTTCAAAAGAATGTAATTTTTCTAGGTGTGAGAAGGATTCATCTAAGCACACCTATCGAAACAAGATGATTTTGATTGGTTTGATTTTGATTTTTGATAATGAACTCCTAAATCCCAAGTTGTTAGATGTTATCAAGGGATGAATTTGTTCACAAGATTTGATAATTTGACTAAATATGTGGAGAAGGATGCATCTACACACATCTTATCAAACAAGATGATTTTGGATTAGGGTATGTGCAGGATCATCATGGAAAAAAGAGGTCCTTAAGTGGCAAAAATTTTAGAAAAATTAGAGGTAGGCAACTTGATGTAAAAAATTGAATAAGTTATCTATATTATTTCAAAAATATGTAAGAATATAATATGTAGAAAATTGAATGTGGTTTCTAAACTAGTAAGTTTTTTTTTTCTTAAATCTATTTGGTGAAAATTTGAAATTTCAATGCTGTAGTACTTAAATTTCAGGAAAAAAATAAGAAGTAGGTGTTTGTCTGACCACCCTAACCACAATAAAATGATAATATTTTTTAACAAGATTTTAGATATAAGTAGAGGGCTCATGTCCCAATGGGATGCATATTTTTTTCTAATTATTTTTCAAGTAAGTAATTAATTATGAATTTTTTTATTACAAATTATTAAAAATATAAAAACTTATATGTCTGACAAACTTAACTTGGCCAAAACTTTATAATTTTTTTTTTTTTTTAATCCTATAGTATGAGAAGCGTAGAATGTGACTCATGTTTCAGATTCAAAAAGTGTGATACCATTTGAAAGCTATAGATTTTTTTCAATCAACCTATCAATCAGGACTTTAGCTGTAATTCAAATAGAAAATCAATAATAATTATTTATTAAATTCAAAGTAAAGCATAATTTATATTGGTGGAAATTTGAGAATTTCCTTGAGAAACCATTTTTTTTTCATCAGTTTTTGGGTAAAAAAATTTATCAGCCACATGAGCCATCATATAAGTTACATATCGCCACTTTTTGGCCCATCATGATCCTGCACATACCCATTGGTTTCAAATGATTTGCCCAAATTTTAATGTGAAGGATTTTACCAAGATTTTCAAAGAGTTGATGATGAGATGATTTTGGTTTCAATGTTCGAAAATGGATGAAGGTTTGATTTTGATCCAGTGTTTACCTAAAAAAGACACTTGCTTACTAGACATTCATTTTGAAGAACATGATTTTCTCTAAACAAGATGCTCAAACTCTCTAAAAAGATTTGGGTTTTGACAATAATAAAATGAATACAAACCATGATTTTTCTTGAAGCTTTCTTGTAGAAGTTAAAAAGCAATCTTCGTTTGAATTTGTATAGTGTTAAGAGATTTTTTTGGTGATCTTTTATACTAAGAGATTTTACCTTTGGTTTCTTGATCTTTATCTTACGTGAAATCATTTGAAACACATGTGTAGGATTCAATTTTATTTTGTCTTTGCTTAATGAATTTTTTTTACCACAAACACTTCTTGATTACGTTTCAAAACTAGATGTCTAATGTTTTAATTTCTTCTCATCCACAAAGTGTATTATGTGAAAATTAGAGAAATCAAAGCAAGAGTTACCTAATGTTTACTTTGGTAGTAGCAAATTGAGATAAAATTCAAGTGCCTAGAAACCTCTAAGGATATGAATCCCAAGGGTAAGCAAGGGCATGTGAATTCTTTCAAGGATATTTGCTTCTTCTAAAGGGTTTAAGATTTTATGCTCATGTTAAATATTTGTTTCCCAATATTTTTGATCAAGCAATGTGTTTTGTAACCAAGAACAATTACAACCGTATGGATATTTGAGAAAGTATTTTTTTAGTCCCCACTTGGACAAGTCCAACTATGCTTACTTTTAGTGGATGGTTAGATGCTTGACCCCACTAGCTCCCCTCCATGGCTCAACACTTCTTTTAGGGAAGCCAAGCATTAGTACCCATGAATCTCCCATGGCATACCTTCCATCTCTACTAAAATTCATAAAAGTGTGGGGCAAGTTCAGAACGACCATTCTTGCACCAACAAATAGATAGGGATTTTGGCCTTTCTACACAATTGTTTTAATTCTAACTTTTTGTTCATGGAGATTGACCCATACGGCGAGAGACCATTGTTCCCCTTCTCATCAGGACCAACTACGTGATATTGGATTTTGTTCCAATACCCACTTTTATATCCTAACTAGAAATACAGTTGGCTTTAGTGTGTTACTAGTTGGGTCATTCCCTTGGGTGAGTACTTTTTCCCCAAGGTAGGCCCTCTAAGATAAACAATAGTGAGAAAACACATCCATAGGTTTGATCAACCTTCATTTAGAAACAAAGGGAGAACACACACAATATGTTCCACTCACACTCATAAGATATTTTTTTCAATTTTAATCCCAAAATGAAATGTGGAGGAAATTACTTTATCCCAACTTAAGACCACCAAAAATCCTTTTGATTCTCAAGATCGCCGTGAGGCATGAGAGAAGTGCATACATTTTTTCAATGGTGTTAATTTTAGTAAGCAATCATAAAACTAAGTAGCACTTATTCATTTTAAAACCCACAAAGCAAAAAGTGAATTATTTTTTATAGCACCAAATGAAATGTGAAGATTGCCTTGTTTAATTGTTAAATCTGAAAACAAACTCTAGTAAGTTTGTGTCCTAAAGTTAATTTAAGCCCTTTTGTAACAAGAAATTGAAGTGTTTTTTTTAGAGCCCAAAAGGAAAACTAGTAGGTCCTAAGCATGAAAGATAACAAAATTTCCTAAGAGAAAAAAGGCGAGTTCTCTTAGAGTGTTTCAAAAAACACTAGAGTGTTCAAAAACACTTGGTATCATGAAAGCATGATATCATCATGCCTTGTTTCTTCTTTACTCTTGATCAAGCCAACCTATAAGAAAACCAGCCAGATCTACAAACACATATGTCGAGAGATCAGAGAACAATCCAAATGATCAAAATTTAAAAAAAGCACGTGTCATAAAACTAATTTTCACTTTTTACTTCCATTTAGTGGTGGAACCTATGAAGGTGGTGCAATTTAAAATTTCCAGCGGTGCTATATAGCACCGCTTGCCAATCAGCATAGCTCTACAATAGGGAAAAAGAGCATGGAGGTGTTTCTATTTCAACCAATGATCAAGTTTGAAGTTTAGAAAGATTCCAGTGGGTGAAAAAGGCCCAGTGGTGCACTTTGGAAATTTGAATCTTGGGTGGGAAATAGAGAGCATCAAATTTTGGAGTTTGTAGTAGTGTGATACAATAACAGTGGAGTCCCAGTAGTTATAAATTGTGATGTTAGTCTATCAACGGTAGAGATTCCTGTAGAGGAAAAAAAAATAAAAAAACATCATTAGAACTTCTGGTAGGCCCTCCTTCTAGCACCAAAATGTGAACCAAGATCCCAAACCTACATAAACACAAGAGACAAACAACATATTAGATCAACTGCAGGTTAGTATCATGATTCACCAAGAAATCCATTTGAATTGTATAGGAAAAGGAATGAAATGAAGAACATAAACAAGAATAAACCAAAGATATTAAATCCTATTCGAATGCAAAGAAAACTCTTAATCTCTTGGGGGAGTTGGTGCGAATTTGATGTGGAAATTGTCCCTTTCCCAACTCCTATGCAAGCCTTGGTGATTTGATGAAGATTTGATCCACTTTGTTGATGATTGAAGTGTGCTCTAAGATACAAATATGCATGACCTAGCTAATATTGGATAAAGATGGACGAAAATTGCTATGGATTTGAGTATAATAACTTTTCTCAATTTGTGGATGCTAAAATGAGGAAAGAGACCTCTTATTTATAGAATGATAGGATGGAAAAATGCCCAAAGTGGAGCAATGTGGGACTAACATTCAACCAATGGCAAGGTGCCACTTTTCTAAATGTGAATGGATGGAGGATGTGCACATTTTGATGAATGTGCCCATAAATACAATTAGGTGATATTTGAAAATGGTGAAATGACATGTAAAAGGGAAAACAAATGCCTTAAATGCCACTTGGCTCAAGGAAAAAGGACTTGTTAGGTGAAGTAAATTCCTTGTTGGAAGGATAAGGTCCACTTGGATTTGAATTCAAATTTGAAAGAATATTCCTCTATTATGCCATGTTGAGAGACAATAGAGATTTAATAAATGAATTAAATCTATTTTCACGTGCAAGTGGAAAAAGCTAGAGGATGGGACATAGATTAGGATTAAATTAATCAAAGTTTAATTAATTTAATGAAGGATTAGATGATGTGACAAATTTGACTTAGATTCATAGGTTAATTTAAATCAAATATGAGAAGAATGTGATAGAAAAATTAATTAAATAAAGATTTTTGATTTATTTAATTTAAGGGGATGAAGTTAGATGAAAATAAATAAGGTTTTGGTTTATTTTATTTAATAGGTGGACTTTAGAGATTTAATGAAATAAATTGAATTATTTAATTAAATATGGAAATAGGGTTAATTAAATCATATTGGTTGATTTAATTAACAAGGGAGAAAAATTAATTAGATAAAATCATTTATTTAATTAAGAGAGGAAAATTGATGAATTGAATCAAATAAGGGTATTCAATTAAATGGTTAGACTGAAGGGTGATTCAGGATGAAATGGTGTTAGTAGTTGGGATCAAGTATGTCGGTATATTTTCCATGTCTACATTAGCTAACTATAATATGTAGATACATTACTTATAGTACCCTTTACAAGAAGAATTTATCAATAATTGTTGTATCATTATAATATTTACAACAATGCTTCCCCTACATGTAGGAAGATTACATCAGATTATAGTAAATGATACAATGGAAGTACAATCCAATATGCAAATACATGAAAGGTTTTCTTCTCGAAGTGCAACAGGAACTAGAGTCCACGATGTAATGACCAATATCCACACACATGAGCATGCAACAAGAATACACAATGGATGAAAAAAAACAACCTCCCGACCATGTGGAACACTAAGGTCCATCGTCGGTGCTAGGAGATAACACAAGGGCCCACATCCAACAAAAATTTGGGAAACCAATAGGCTAACACAATCAAGGGTTATACATGAATCCAAAAAAACATTGATAACAACTCCAACATCACTTATAACACTTACTTCACTTCTAGAGGCACTCACACATCAAAGGGGAAAAAACAACTAGGGAATGCTAAGCTACAATAGGGAGGAGTGTCATCACATAGCTTGATATGGGTTATCTTGGTAAATCTTCCTAGGCCCTAATTGCCATATTTGGTTATCTTGGAAGCCTCTCTCGATCCCCAACCCTCATACAAAATTATGCAGAATCAACATACCTTTCTTGAGGATGAGGTAGTTGATCTTTCCATTATAAGCCTTCCCATCTCATCTCAAGCCTAAACGAGCACTTGAGCCATGAGTGAGGCATATCATTATCTTGTTTAATGTGAATTATACCCATACCACTAATTCATTATCAAGGTTATCACTAGATTTAGAAACTCTCCAATGGGTTGTACTAGACACCACTTTGGGTTCTGGCCTCCATTGAGAGCCACTCCCACTACTTGTAACTAGTAAACCCTACATAAAGCAAGGCATTTCCCATCTTGCACACTTATCAGAATCACATGAATCCAACCATAGAGCAAGGAATTGTCCATCTTTCACACTTATCATAATCACATGAATACCCGTTAGGACAACATGAACCCATATCCCAACCCATAGTCACAACTCAATCATCATAAACATATAGTACAACACTTATGGTTTGCATTTCCCACAATAAACATATGCATACCCTTCAATAGAATATAATCACAAAATATCATGAATCCATACATAGATAGGAGGGAAACACCCTTAGGATTTACATTTCACACAATGCAAATGACCCACAATATAGCCAAACCACTTCCAAGGTTAAAACATCATAAGGACTATCCATAAAAATATACACCCTCCTAGACCTCTAGAAACCAACATACTAAACACATTTCCCAATGGTGTAGAAGCTTGAATAAACTTACATAGGTGACACCCAACATAAACAACTTCATAAACACTTAAACAAGACACATTGTCTAATACAAGCATTTAGTCATCAAATTATAACCATGAAGAAATTCATGTAATTAAAGCATTATGTCAAATTTCTTATCATTCACTTTAATGTATCCACTTAGTTCAATTAAGAGATTATTCACTACAAATAACAATATTTAAAGGTAACTCTATCATCAACAAAACAATCATCTCTATTGAGCTAGATAATTCAAAACCCTAATATTAAAATTTCAACTTTAATATAGTGCTATAATGACCATATCATGATGAATTATTTCACATAGCAAATTCTATTAAATAATTATAAAAATAACTAACATCCTTTTACTAACTAGATAACAGGGAGTAGTCTAAATCCTATAACATTTAATCTAAATCATTTATCTAACCTACAAACCATTCAATTATCTGTAAATGAAACAAATCAATTCACTTAATTAAATATACAATTGTTTTTCCTATAGCCAATTAGATACTTATTTTAACAATAATTAACTAATTAAAATACCTTATTAAATAACCTTCTTATTTCTTCACTATCACATTCTTTTACTAGTAACCATAATATAATATAATATAATATATAAATAGATAATATATTTTACATAAACGATTATTAAACCAAAAGTAATCATATGAGCTGTGAACTACAGATTAAATTCTTGATCAGTCAAGAAGTAGTTTTACTCATGATATGTCTTGCCACTAATTGGATTCATTCTACTACATTTTGAGTCTGCTTTATCCTCATTTTTAAGAAAACTCCCAATCTATCTTTGACCATTAACCAAACATCACTATCTTTATAATATTCTTGATGATTAAATGAGCTTAACCATTTATTACAAGGTAGTAACTAAAATTATCAATGGTAAATCTAAAGAATCTTACTTTTGGATGAAAATGACACTAGTAACTATTATTTCAAGTCTTTTATGATAACCTAGAAATGATGTCCATTAAAGCATTCCAAAATCTCAGCGACGTGAATTAAATTCAAATAAAATTTGTTCACTGCTATTGTGAGCAATGGCATTTAAAAAACTTAAGTAACAAGCTAAGGTGTAAAATTTGTGGACATTGAATAATTTGGACCTGTGATAGCTAAATGCGGGCATAAGTACACACAAAGTATGCAACATATGAATGAGGAAGTTCAAATCTTGAATGATAAATATTAAAAGCATACCTCAATAATTTCCAATTCCCATGTTGAGCGATCTTGTCATAAGATTTACATCACATAATTTTCTTGATTGTTTCTGCAACCATAAGAGGTAGTTTGATTAAAGACATCCCCATTGTCTTTACGTTGATTTTCCTAGTGCTTCCTGTCTCAACCAAACTATTTCATACTAACAAATATTAATTTTAGGTAAAAATAAACTCCAAGGTTCTCATTCATCAAATCACACTATTTGTTAGGATAAAAACTTATCCAGCATAAAGAATAGATCTGAAACAAGCTTAATAGAAGTCTTGAGGGTTAAGACAACGCCTAAGATAATGGGCAAAAAAGGAGTGGCTGTGAGAGGATATGCTCTTCAACAAACAAAAATATGTAATGACATCAAGCATAAATACTTGAGAAAACTACCAATCAAATCAAGGAAAAATAGAAGCGTACAAGCCACGAAAGATTTTAAAAGTAATGGTCAACTAATGGTTACATCCGTGCAAAAGGTCTGTTTTCGTAAGACAATACACAATTCTGTAGAGAACGTTAATACGACAAGGTTAAACCTGAAATGACACTCCCTAGAAGACCACACCAGCATTTTAATCCATTTTACAAGGAAAAGAAATGTTAAAGAATTAGACGTAAATACATTGGTTGCGCCCAAGAAAAGCTCATAGACCAACGAAGATTTATGGAGACTAAGTAACGGAAAAGATATAGGAATCGTTCCACATTTTTATGTGTTAGAACACCAAAGGGCTACTGCACATGATAAATATAAAATCAATTATATTCATTCCAAAATGATAATGATCATGTTGATCGCACCTCTTAGGCATAACCAAGGGTATTTAATATGACAATGTTGTTTCCCTATTTCTAAGAAAGTTACATAGGAACCACATCTACTCGAAAAAATTATATGAAATAAGTATTGTTGATTGAGCAATAAACTTAACTCATATGCATACTGCAACGGAAGTGATGTGTGCCAATAATAAGATGCTTAACAGAGGGAAACATAAAGGAACATTTAACATTCTAATCGAGGGTAAAGGACAAAAGGGGTTCACTACAGAATAATACATGGATTAGATTACGAAGAATATGAAAGATGACAAGAATATTAAAAGATAAACAATTAACCAAGCATATTTGAAAAGACATCAAGCCCTTAGCAACCTGAAGGTGCCGGTACAAGTATTCTTAAATACCTAAAAAGCACAGGCATCAATAGATCCAACGAAAATTAGAGAGAAGAAGTGCACAAGATAAAGGCTGAGGATGAAGTATAGAGACCGAGCAAGCAAGAAAGGATAAATGGTACAGTTGCGGGTTCAACTGCCTAGTTATGCATAACCAGAGACGCAATATTCAATCATTGTTACATTTAATTCTCAGGGGGAAAGACCTGCTGAAACAATGTTTATTTTAGAAGGAGGATTCCTATTATATTGCAATTGAACTAAGGAAGGTGGAACCGACTATAGCCAGTTATGAACTCAATATAAATATAGGCTAAGAAAGCTCTGAGAACATGGCACGAGATACAGTAAAACGATGGCCGCGTGGAAGCCATAGGATTAGATTAAGGATTATAACTTACCCCACGTCTCCTAACCAGTTTCCAATGATGGATTTCTTTTCTATAGACAAATTAACACAAAACAATAAGTGTTATAGGCACTTTAAATATTATCTTGCTTGGAGCTAGCACATAGAAACTGAAACTGCAAAAGTAAAGACTACCATGATAACTTTAGTTGGGACAAAATCTTACTTGGCCATTGGAGACAACAGCTTCACCGTCGTCCCCATCTGATGAATGAGTTAAGCCCTTCTACAGTAGCGGCAACAACTTCTCCTCCCCTCCCCTATCACCAACCTCAGGCACACAACTTCTTAAACCTCACAGATTGAAAGCATGCAAGACATCGCCTGGTACCCTTGTGTTATGCTCTAACTACATAATGAAGCGATGTAGATATATTTGAAGAAGCTTCCAAATTCGTATCATCAAGAAGACCAGTTTGATCACTGAGGAATTTATTCTGAAAATAATCCCTTTTGCCATTTTCCCAATTCCTCCTTCACCTTTGACTATAAGCTTGCAATGCTATGTTACCAGAAACGAGAAACGGAAACCGCAACGGCAACGGAAACGTGACGAGAAACGGGATATTTAAAGGTTGCGTATAAGAAACGGATTACTTACATATATATTTTCAAAATTTCAAATATATATATATATATATATTATGTATGCATATATGTATGTGTTGTGTGTGTATATATATAATTTAAATTATAAAACATATTTTTTATATTTTAAATAGATTTATATACATAAATACATTAAATAACTTCAATTATATATATAACACTACAATTTAATTATAAACACAACCAAAAACAAAAACCAAAAATGGTTAAAAAACTAATAGCATTATTAATTATACTCCCCGAGTTCTACAGTTAAACAACTGAGCATTTATTTTACTCACCGATTGTGCAGTTTAACTAACTGACAGTGTATTAATTCGACGGCAAAGAATTTTGCAGGTTAACTGAAAGTGTATGTTAATTCCCGGGGAGCCTAAGAACACCAGCAGTTTTTATTTTTTTTACTCCAACGCCTTAGAAACGGCTCGACGGGTTGGAAACGACCGTTGGCGACGGGGAAACGGGTTTCAGCCGTTGAAACGCGAAATGGCGCTTTGCCGTCGCATTTCTGGTAACATAGTTGCAATGTCGTTCAGATCGGATACCTAATTTCCGAAGCCAACCCCCATCCATCATAATTAACAAAACTTCAATTACTGAGATGACGTGTCATTCCATTCCATTTTCTTCCCAAAAAGAATCCCCCTTCCTCTCCCCAAAACCAAAACATTTACCGGAGAAGGAAGATGTCCGTTGTACAGGAAAAACCAAACTATCCCGACTGACTAGTTAATTTTGATTTAATTAATATATTGAATTAATGGTCCATTAAAATATTTCATTTAAACTTCATAATTACAATAGATGCCCAATTCACTCAAATGGGTATAATCATTTGCCCCCATTTATTAAATTATTATAATTAATTTCAGTTCTCGTTGGTTGAAAGATTCAGCAAGAAGCTTGCAGGCTGGAAAGGAGCCCTGCTAAGTCAAGCCGAAAAACTTCAACTCCTCAAAGCTTCTCTCCAGAATCTGACTATCTATGCCTAAGCCTATTTAAGATTCCTACTAAATTTGTTGATGCCATTGAAAAAATTCAAAAAAGATTTATTTGGTTGGGTGTTGAGGAAAAAAAAAAAAGACTTCCCTTAATTGGCTGGAATCTAGTTTGTAGACGTAAAAAGGCTAGAGGACTTGGTTTAAGAAGAATCAAAACCATCAATAAAATCCTCTTAACTAAAAAAATATGGAGAATCTCCTCTTCTTTTGGGGAGTGGATTGATATTCTGGCTAGCAAATATTTAGAAAACAACTACTCCATTATAAAGAAGGATCCCCACCTTCTTCCAAGAGGGTCTACATGCTGGAATAATATAATCAATGGTAAAAGGATTATGGATGATTGTATTGGATGGCAAGTGAGAAATGGTAATCACACTGGATTCTGGGATGATAGATGGCTTTTTATGGAGCCCATTATAAAAATCAATTCCTTCAGTGCATGGGCAGAGATTTGGAAGGCACGGTTTGGAACTTATGTGAAAGATTACACAGCGGATGGTAATTGGGTGGACTTGTGCAGTGTTAGTCAGGCTTTGGTTTCTATCTAGTCTTCTCTGATGGTTGTTAGACTTAGTTCTGAGCAGCTGGATGATCGTACGGTTTGGATAGATGAACCCTTTGGCAATTTTTCACTGTCATTTGCTTTTGCCAGGATTACTTCTCCTCTGGACCATCCTCTCTTCTGGTCTAAAGCTTGGTTCAAACATTTGATACCTAAAATTAATATCTTCTTCTGGATCCTTCTCCAAATTAAGGTGCTCACGATTGATAACCTGTGTAAACACGGATTTCAAATTCCTAATAGATGCTTTCTTTGTAAGATGGAGGCTGAATTTGTGCATCATTTATTTCTTCATTGCTCATTTTCTGCTTCTATCTAGGAAAAAATCATCAATTTATGGCACCTTCCTTAGGTTTTCCCTTCATCCATTGTAGACTTCTTCACTCAATGGAAAGCCCCAACAAGAAATCCTATACTTAGGATTTTATGTGATTTATCCTTCCCTCATGTTGCTTGGGGCCTCTGGAAAGAAGCCTTTCTAGATATTGTCTTTGATAAAATTGTCGGATCCTTGAAGGAAAATTTCAATGCCTTGGTTCAGAAGGACAACATGCCCATGAAAGTGGAGCATTCACTCTATGACTTAATTGTTGCTAAGGATTGGAACATAAGTCTAGATTTGTCTAGAACTATAATAAAGGCCAAGAAGGACAGAGAGGGTGTTTGCTGGTCTTTTCTACCAAATGGTTGGATCAAAGCTAACTTTGATGGTGTGGCTAAAGGAAATCTGGGGGCGATGAGTTGTGGTGGAGTTATAAGGGATTCCTTTGGCAATTTCATTGGAGTAATTGCCTCTCCTCTTGGGTCTCAAAAAAATCATCTGGCGGAGGCTATTGGTGCTTTTCACATCATAAATTTAGCCCAAAGTCTTAACATTAAAAATTTGTGGCTTGAAGGATATTCCAAAAACATAATTGACTTCCTCTGTGGCAAGTCTCCCCCCTCGTGGATTATTAAATCATGGGTTGAGGATGCCATATTGACTTTGGCTAAATTTGAAAAAGTTAAAATATCACATACTTATAGAGAAGCCAATGCTGTTGCATATTTTTTCACTAACAAAGGAGTTAGGAGTAGAGATGTGCGTACCTAGCTTAATACTAGCGATCTAAACTCTAATTTATGTGCCCTATTAAATTATGATAAATCACACGGAAAAGTGACATGTTATCCCTTAATGAGGATAGGTTGGATCTTTCACATCACAATCATTAGAGTGCTTGGGACTGAGCCCAACAGCTTAATCTACAAGAAAAATCTGCATGCTTTGTGGGTTCTTAGATTTGGCGAGGCCAATTTTAGTAAAGCTTTCGCTTGGGTCTACCGCACTGTGTCAGCTGAAATGGGAGGAGACAAAAAGTGGATTGAGCCGGATAGCTATGATACACACATGAAAAATGCCAAGGCTTGGAGTAAGGTTAAAAGTGGAGGGTTGCTTCCTTTCTTGGAGAAGCTCCACGGCTCTAACCAAGAGACTATGGATCTCTTTGTTAAAAAGTGGAATAATGGAAACTTGACCCTATTTGGTAGGAATGTGGAGGTCAATGAAAATCTTATCGCTGATGGTATGGGATTATCTACTGAAGGGAAGAAGTTCTTTAGGGACAGGGCTTTTTTTTTATGAAGTTGTGATCAAATTTCTTAAAAAGGACAAAGAAAGGCTAAGTCTAGTTAAAATTGCAAATAGCTACTTCGATGCAGACACTATAAAGGCCATTTGGAGAAAGGTTTTGTGGGTCATCATGGAGTACATTATGGTGGACGGGCGCTTCACCAGAGTCTATGGTTACCATTTTTCTCTTCTCAACCACTTCTGATACAAGGTTAGGGTCTCTATCCCCTATTATCTTTTATGTTCCTTGATGAAAAGCTTCGAGGATAATAAGAAAAACCCTAAAAGATTCTCCATTCTACACACTGGGTTAATAAGGCTAATTGTTGAACATTTCCAAAATATGCCTGCTCCCACTATTCTAGAAAATATCCCCAATATTGAGAGTGATGACACAGAGCCCAGTGGCTTGGAGTATCTACCTAACTCTAGTTTGGCTAGAAAAGTCCTTAACTTGCACACTGTCCCTTTTGGGAATTCTGGTAAAATCCGCGCTAAGCTTGAGCTTGATAGACCCTCCCTTAAGAACAGTTCTATTGATAAGAAACCCCAGGCCAAAAGCCTTGTTTCCTATTTTGAAGAATCCTCTGAGATGGAGGAGTCTGATGCCAACAAAACTGAGCTTTTGTGCTAATCCTCTGCCAAATAAACACACTAATGATTACTCCCTTGTTATTGCTAACCCTGAGAAAACTTGTCCTAATACTGGAAATGAGCCCTCTCTAGATGTTTTGAACCTTTCCAAAACCAATTCTAAGTCCCAATTCAAACTCTTGGAATGGACATTCATTGAAATTAATGAGTTCAAAATAAAAAATTGGGCCCTTCAAAGAAAGATTGAAGAGTTGGGTGCAAAGATTGCAGAGATTGAAAAGAAAGATGTGGATCATAGTAAAAAAAATATAGATTCCAAGGTTGAGAACATAAGGAATACTATCAAAACCATTGCTAAGCAAACCAACTATATGGCAAGACACAATGCCATTATCATTAATGCGATGATTGAAAAGCTAGATAAAGCCCAATAGGGTTATTTGGTGGTGGATCTGGAGGAAACAAAGGACAAAAGCTAGGAGATAGATGCAGGAATTTCCAGAAGAACTAGAGCCAATCTGAAGCACAAGGTCACCCCTACTTCGAAGATGATTCAAACTTTTAAAAAGGGTGTCAATGATATGCAGAATCTAGAGGCGGAGATGGAGTCTATCCTCAAGACTCTGAATTAACAGCTGGGGTTTTTATGGTGCTTACTTTTCTATTCCTTTTGATTTGACCTTTCTCGTCTTTTTCATTTGGTTGCTATTGATCTTTTCTCGGTTAGTTGGTCTTTTTGGTTGGACTTTGGTGTCCTCTTTTCTGTTTTGTTAACATTGTGGTTTCTGGTCCCTGTAAAACCTGTTTTACCCTTTTATCAAAAACATATTATAATTAATATTATAACCCAACTTTATAACCTTTTTTACTTATTTATTATATTATTATTTATTTATTTATTTAATTTTAATATTACATTACAAATTTATTTTATTATAAACTATGATTACTTATAAATATAAATATATTTTTATATTTATCAAAGTACCTATTTTACTTAATTAATGTATATAATAACCAAAATCATTTATCAAATCATTTTAAAATTAAATAAAGCCCAATGCCAATTAATTACCTAAACACTAACCAAGGTCAAAAAGCGAGACCTCAAGCAACACCAATTGACCATAGAAAAAATTGACAATACTGACAAGGTGTCAAACCAGATACTCATCCTCTTCAAAAATGATGGATAGGGTAGGGGATCAAGTGCTATCTCCAATCAACTATTCCATTGGGTTTAAGACACACTCAAACCCACCACTTTAGTTGGAATCGATGCCTAGTACCTGCAACCTGCAACACAAAAAATGGTCATGCATGTACATATCCATATAAACAAACACAATATGAAAGGGAATCATAGTATCACAAGGTAGTCACAAGTGAGTGATCCAACATTCTCCCTTTTACTCAATCACATTAGTAAAACAACACCTAGTAATTGAATCATCTTGCATAACAATCAACTACATAACAATCAGAATAAGATTAGTCACATGATAATCACATAAGAGTCATGATAGGGTTAGTCCTCATAATCAAATAAAACCATATACTAATCATAACATGTGCATGAAATCTCAAGTAATAGAAGTGTCATCAAAGTATCATCATAGCAATAAGTCCAATATCATATAATGTATCATAATGTCTCATCATCAAAAAAATCAACTGTGAGTCTAATAGAGAAATATTATGAGAGGAAATACAGTGAGAACCGAACCTATTATTGGTAATACTATTCCTCTCATAGGGAACGTACGAAAAGTTCTTAAACATAAAGAAGGTATATAATTCATGTGCTTCTTGGTACATATCATTTGACGAGACTTGCCTCCTCATTAATCGCCTTCCAATACATCTCCCATGCATAAGAGAAAAGAAACCACAATTTTAGATCATTTTACTGCTCCTAACACATCATTTTATGAGAAAGGAAACAATTTACAATTAGAAGAAGAAATTGATGACAACATAGTAATCAAAGCAAAGAAAAATAAACCAAAATTACATGCACACCAAAGACTTCAGCTGCAAAATCTATATGACACTGCAACTTCCTATGATCTATTACAAATGTCTAAGATTGAGAACATCTTTTACACCCTTCTATATTGGAAATTGATCGAATTTCCACCTAAATGTGAAAATATAATTGAATGTCAAACTTATCAAAATAAGCCATATTGTGCTTATTATATATTCTTTGGACATCACACCGATAATTGTCATGTTTTAAGAGGAATATTGGAGAAATTTGGATCCCCTAGGGATCCACCTTGACTTGAAGCATGCTCTTTTGCTCCTTGCCATGTAATAGTTATAGGATCTTAGTATTCTCACTGTTACATATTATATATTCATTGCAAATCATTCTCTTTATTGCAAGGAGCTCATTCTAACCACCTTTCTTGTCTCATCCTTGTCCTACACTTAATTGGGGGAAAGGGGTTAGATAGCCTTATCCTAGATCTAGTGTACCTGATTTTTTCCCTTTGGCTAGTTTCCTACCTTCTACATATACTGATCTAGATTGGGATGTAGACAACCTACTATAGGTTGACTCACATGTGACTTACTAGTCTTTTGCATTTTTTTTTGTTTGCATGTTTCTTTATGTTATTGCATGTGTGTTATGTGATCCCCCGTACTATTCTAATTGATGTATCTCTCTATCTTTTTGTGCATTTCTCTATATGTACCTATATTCTTCTCTATTTTGTCAATATATTACCTTTTTTCATTTGTCTTGTGTTTTCCTTTTGGGGATAACACATGCCATTGAGACATTTAGGTCTCTTCCATGTTGGCCTAAAAGGATTTTTCTTTGTTTTTTTCTCTTTTTGTGTCATTCTTCCAATTCTGAGGATTCTGGAAATGATGACATTTCTGAGTTCTATAATGTAACATTGTAGCAAAGACATAATAATGTCAAATCCCTTATGTATTTATGGGGGCAACCCCTCCCTCCCTTTTTTTGGTGTAGCTTTATTTTAGAAACATGACTTGTCATAGGGACTTTCTGAGGAAGCTCTCATGTCTTAGGATTAAACATTGACTAGTTTCATGGTGTGATTTTCTTTTTCTTGTGATGTGTCCTTTTCTTGGCGGTGTCATTGGGTTTCATATCCTCCAAGAGTGTGATATTTCATAGTGTATGACCTTCCTCTTAGTGGTTATGCTACACACTGTATTCCCTAAGTTACAAAACTTTACTCTTTATTTATCCTCTCTTGGAGACATTATGTATAATTTTCCCTAAGAAGAAGACCTTAGACGAATGAAGTAAGATCCCCTTGAACAAAAGCCATATATATACACACACACACACATGTAAACACACATATATATGTATATATATAAATTTCATAAATATTTGGCATAATGTAGCTTGCTAAACTTGTGAAACTCAAACACTAATAAAGCCCACCAAGCATAACATGCCTTTCTTTCTTGTGGAACCTTCCCAATGTTCATAAGTTTTTGGCATAATGTAGCTTGTTAAGCCCTATGGAGATCGAAATCCTAAATTTAAGGCCACCTAGCATAGCACACCTTGCTTTCCTATGGATCCTTGCCTAGCATTGTTGTGCCTTATTGAATTTTTTAGGAGGATAGTTTTGATATGGTATGGGATCCTGATATGATTCTCTCATTTTCCACCATTTTGGAAGACTCACCTAGTAGACAACTTGAAGTTCCACTACCTTGGAGTGAGCACAAACCGATAGCTTCGATTTGTTCCACATCATGTTGGATAGTCTAGGCTTGATCTTTCTCGTCTTTTATGTTGTATGATTGTGTATATTTTTTATTGTTGCATACATAATTGTCTTGAATGTCTACTTTAGTGTGAGTTTGACATGGGGTTATACTCTCACTAAAGTGGGGGAAAAATGTAGTGTAGGAAAAAATATCCCTTTTTCACACTTAATTTGGGAATAATTAGTAATAAATCAACCTAATATTTCCTTGATTTAGTGTTGTAATATGTTTTTCATATTCACATTAAATTTAGGGACCTATTAAACTAAATGAACTCAAGTGTGCCTTATTTAGGGTGTTGTAAGGTGTACCTTTACACTTTCAAACTAATCTAGGGATTTATTAATTAATTGAGGTTAATTTTTCTTAATTGGCCCCTTTAATTCAAATCCAAGCCTAATTAAATGCAAAATTTTAGGGGTAAAACCTGACATTTATAAATTCCATTATACAACACTTAATTTTGGAAGATGTGTGTCCTAGGTAAATGACCTAGGACCCATTCACCATAAGGTGAATGGTTCCTCACGTAGGCTTAGGACCCTATTTTACATAATGTTTAATATTGTCTAATGTGTGTTCTAGGTAAGTGGCCTAGGACCCATTCACCCTATGGAAAATGGGTCCTCACTTAGACCTAGGACCCCCCTCTAGAATATGTTTTTTACGGTATTTTAATGATTTCAAAATCTATAATTCAATGTCAGATTGTGATATTTGAATTTGAGGAATTAATGTTAAGATATGCATAAATACAAGGTTATTTCACTTAGTTTCACCTAGATCTTCATGTGTTCAAGTCTTAATAGCAAGTGAGCATTATCAAGAGGATTTCTAAGGAATTCAAGGGTATATTTATAGAAGATTATTGCAGCAATCAAGATTCCATTTTCATGTCAAAGATGTCTTTCATCATGATGGAACCTTTAAATTTTACAAATTTGATGTGCCTATATCTCTTCAACACATCAATAGAGCATAGGTTTGCATCGTGTTGAATATGCCCCAAACGCCCTCTTTGTCAATTAATATTTTGCAACTCAAAGATCATATTGCAAATCTACTTGGTATAATATTTTTTGGTACATATGGTAACATGGATGCTCAGTTTTGAGCCTCTAGGATAAGCTCTAATGGGTTATTTAATTATTTTCTGAACGTGGGAAAGCTAAAATTGGTGTTCTAAAAAAGTTTCAAATTTTTCATTTCTAAAGGAAACCCATTTCTTTTTTTGGTCCAAACCTTCTCTAGCTCCTTTTTCATAAAAAATGGAGACCATTTGATGCACTATTTTAAAGTTTTTCGAATGCAGCAAACACCTCTTACATTCCAGTTTACAAAGGAGGTAATAGAAATCTTTCGGAAATAATTTTTTTGAGGAAATAGGTTTTCTCTAAATAATTGATAATGTCCTTATAAAAAAAATCATGGCTCCAAGTGTTCCCGTTTGTGAGCAACAAATTTTCACCATTTTTCCAAAAAATAAATTGTTTTTTCCCTTTGCAACTTCCAAATTTTGTGAAATTTGGAGCATTTTTATTGTTTTTAATGTTAGGCAGGGACTTGAAATGAATTTTCAATGTTTAATACTGAAATATAAGTTGCGAAAATGCTCATAAAGCCTTTCCCTGCCAGCACGCTAGTGGAAAAGGAAGGGTTTTCAGAGGGGCGCAGGATAGCGGGGAAGCCATTTTTATGGCTCTTTTGAGGCTTCCCAAAGCTTTTTTATGGGTTAAATAGGTCTCCCATCCATGTTTGAATGCTTTGGGGAGGTTTTGAAGCTTTCAAATGGGTGATATTTGCTTATTTTACCATCCAAAAAATTCCTACAACTCCTTTCACGCCCCTACAATTTTTTTATTATTGTTTGAAGCATTTTTAAATGCTTATCAGCAAGGAAAATGCCATCCCACTCCTTCCAATTCCTAAAAAAACATAAATTCCTTTGCATCATTGAAAATGATTTGAAATGATCCTCTTATTTGCTGAAGTTAAAGATCAATCACATTTTTTTAATTTGGGGCAAAATTTTGAAATGTTTGTAGGTTGACTATGATTATTTCTTGATCCTGAAGCTTTTCCAATCCATTTCTCATGTCCAGGAAGCATTTTGGGAAAAAAATTATACATTTTTTTCTTACTTGTGAGGGAATAATGATTAGCAATTCATTATCACAACCAAGAAATATTTTTAAATACCTCTGTAGTATTTTCAATTTTGTTATGAGCATTTTAGAAGGCTACTAAAATGAAAATATAGGTGAGCAGGATCATTGTAAATAATATTATAGGTAAAATGGATTACTAAGCAATTTTTTGACAAAATGTCAAATAAGGTGCAGTGTGAAATGGGAGATCTAAAGGTTAAAGAGCAGGATTCAAATCATTTTTTAAAATTTCAGCTTAGTTGTAGGGGATCAAAGGTTGAAAATGAAGACTCTATGCTTAGTTAAAAATGCAAGTTAAATGAAAATTTAAACTACTAGTAAGTGGTTTTTTACCTAGGAGTGAAATTTTTCACTTGCAAGTGAAAATGGAGTTAGTAAATGAATTTTTACAAGCAAGGTAAATAGATGGCACAAGATTTATAAATGAAGAGTGAAGAGGAATTTTCTAAATGCCATTATGTTGAAAAATCAAGGGAGCTAAAGATTCCATGTTCCAACAGTGGATTCTTTTTAGGGTTTCTATCTTCTCTTCTCTTTTCTCTTGAAATGTAATTTCTATCATTATTGTAAGGGGGTTCCAGTTTCTCCAGGTTGAGAAAATATTGTAATTTCAATATAGGATTATCTCTAGGTAAGATTTCTTTAAATTTTAGAGTTCCAATGCTATAATCCATTTCTATTAATAACAAGCAAACTAGTTTGTAGATTGTGATGAACAATGTCATATTTGTAATGTCTGCAGAATGTATGCATTATATTTTCAATCAAAGTAATCAAAGATTATGATGGTTTTTGTTGCACATTTTTTGTAATAGGTGTTTAGATTGTTGGCTCCTATTCAAAGAATGGGTTAAATGTGCTCTCAATTAAATACTAAATATATTGTATTGCATTCAAGATCAATATGAATATTGTAGATATGTCCTAAAGAGGCCTCATTATTGTAAGGCAATAATGTCTTAATGGTCACTGGTTTTGTGTTTGGGCTATTACTAGATGGGTATTTTATTTTAACTTTGTTATGGAGAATGCACTAATCTAGTTTTTTATTTTGTGCAAACCCTAGAGCGAATCGCCATTTAAAATCTCAATGAATCTTTTCCATTTTCATGTCTAATTTATTAGTTTTTTTATATCTTCATGGAGATTAAAGAACACAGGGGTTATGATTGAGAATGATTCTCTTATATCTTCTTTGTGTTTTTGAAGTGAAGATATCTCTTAATTAATCTATTCATAGTGTTGATTGAAGGTGCAAAGGGATTATTTCTAAATGTAATGAAGTGTATAACATCCTTTATACATTTATCTAAGAACCATCCACATGTTAGAAATCTACAATGTGTTGTTTAGTGAAAGTTTCATTAAATGTGTATATCATTGAATAGGAACACTCTCCTAAGTTAAATTATGGAGCTGAAAGTGCAGAAGGCTGATTATAGCCTTGTTCGTTAGCCTTTCTTGTCCCTAATGTGTTTGGTGTAGGAGCACCCTTAAACAACTTTTGTCCATTTAAGATGATTCCAAGTAGGCTTTAGGAGTTTGTCATATTTTGAGTTTATTATGCTAAATAAGGTCTCAATGACCATTTTTAATGATAAATAGGACAATTTGATGGATCTTAGGAGGTTTTGAGTCTTGGGGTTACATTAGAAAAAGTTGCACAAAGGGATGTAATGTTGTTAAGTTCAAAATTGTCAAACACAACAAATGGGAAATATGAAGGGTTAGGGTTTTCAAAAGCTAGTTATAGTCATTTGGAAGGTGAAAACTAATTGGAAAATGTATAAAAATCCTCCTAGGGCTCAAACAAAGGTGGTTGAAGTTTTGGGATCAAATTCAATAATAATACAATGTTTTCTCTGTTATTTCCTATGTTTTCTAAACTTTATTCTTTTTGTACGGCCCGCACAGACTTAATCACACTTTGAATTCTTTAGTGTTTTGAAGAAACATACATTACCTTCCATTTGATACCATTTTTAGAGGTTAATATTGAATTTGGTGAGAGATTTCTTTGGTTTTCTTGTGACTGCTTTGTTACATAAGAATAAGGGTTTGATTGAAGTTTAACTCATGAAGTAATCAATCCACCTACTTTCAGCCCTATAGCATAGTGGATTGATTTTTTTTATGTAGGAATAGGTTCTTTTAATGTATTGAAGGCTATGGGAATGAGTTGTAGCTAAATGGATGAAGCCCTAGGGTCTAAAAGTGAATGTTTCCATATCCAAAGGGTATGCTAACGAAGGTTTTTTGTATAAATGGTGAAAGAATGACTCACGTCTTGGTTTTTTGAGTTTTTAAAAACCATTTGAAGTCTATTGCATGTAATTTTAAGGTAATCTAAGCTTAGGGTATGTGAGGTCCAATAAACCCTAGGGGTTTGTGTAAAAGTAGGGTTTCTTGGGGCAGCATGCTAAAATGCCTAAATCTATAAATGTGTTTGTGGTTCTGAAGTTTTGTGTCACAATTCATGACTTTCAAGTGGTTTTGGGTATTTTCAAGAGTTTAAGAGGTAATCCCTTCATAATTTAGGGCTAATTGACTAGCCTTGGAGTAGGGAAGGTTATTGGTTCTTGGTGTTGGGTCAAAGAAACCCCATGGAGACTTTTGATATGTTTTTTGGGAGTCTATAGTGAACCTTTGAGGAATTTTACAAGCCACTATACGGCCATCACTAAAATTTATCTCCATTGATTGGGTTTTGAGGGATACAAGCCATAAAGTGGGTGATTGAGTCAAGTTGAAGGATTTTTTGTTGTGAGGAGTTGTTTTCTATTTGAGTTTGGTCATTTCTAAGTTGGGGAAAGACTTTTTTCCACCTTCCTTGCATCAGTGTTGATAGTGTAAGACCTTTTTCTTAGCCTCTTGATCCTTTGGTTTAGGCATTGTGGTTTTCCTTAGGATTGGGGGTTGCAAGAAAATACACCTACACATCATACATGTTGTTTGGGCTAATATGGTGATGTAGTGTTCAAGATCAATTCAAGCATATTCAAAGGCATTGTTTCACGTCAAGTTTCGTGATCAAGATCTAAATTCATTCAGGCCAAGCT
Source organism: Sequoia sempervirens (assembly GCA_007258455.2). Lineage (NCBI taxonomy): Eukaryota > Viridiplantae > Streptophyta > Pinopsida > Cupressales > Cupressaceae > Sequoia > Sequoia sempervirens. The sequence continues at coordinate 131,922,219 of VDFB02049217.1, read as the reverse complement.
AAACCCCTATTCCCTAAGAAACAAGATTTTTCTCTCTTTTATGTGTGATTAAAAATTTCAGGTTGAAGATGATTTGAAGAGAAAAATTGAAGAAAGTTGCAAAGTTGTCAAAGTTGCAAGGAAAGCTATCAAATCATAGAAACTGACCTACAAGATTTTTTTTTAGTTGTTTGATAGTGGACAACTGGAATTTGGGAGTGGAAACCCAATAGAATAAAACCTAGAAATTGATTTTTTAGAGCCCTAGCTAGGACCTATTTTCCATAGGGCAAATGATTCCTCAGCGAGGAATAAAAAAGAGCTTTTGGTGAAAACTACATAGCTTTCCCACCTTTCTAGATCTATTTTGATAGTTAGCTATGTTAGTTTTTAGATCTATCTTCTATAGCACATATTTTGAATGAAAATTGGAAAATAGGTGCATTATACCCCCCTTTGTTTCATTTTAAAACAAACACATCCCTTTTTCTATGTTTCAACTTCTATGTATCAATGATCACCAAACATAATAATTTGATGTTACTCATAATTGGTTAAAGTATCTTTACCTAGTTCTCCTAAACAATGTAAATAATTTTCCATAGTACAAAGAAAAAATGATGATGATTCAAGAAAAAACGTTGATGATTTATAAATATCTTTGGTAAATCTAAGTATCTCCCAAAAAATTACTATGCTATTTATTTTAATCTCATGTACTTTGTTGGCATCACAAGTTGACTTCCACTCTCATACACATTGAGAAAATATATCTAACATTTTTTATGGTTGTGTGTTCTCCTCAAAATGAATTATAGTCGGTAACATATGAATACTAGATATATAAGTCTCTATCTTACACCAAAATACCTAAAACTCATTAAAACCTTGGTATCCTACTATATATATATATATATAGTAATATACTTGAAATTTTTTACTATGAACTTAGAGTAATATATATCTACTTCATTCACTAGAAACCTCATTAGGACGTTGATGTAGATAAATATCATATATTTTTTCTTATAGTATCCTACCTGATACTCACATGAGAACTTATAGTATCCCAAGAATTCAACCTTATGTAAGACTCTAGGATAAACCCATATTGTTCTTGCAATACAAGAACTTAGATTTACTCATAGTTTTTGTCAAATAACTCCACCTAAATGTTAATTTTACTCACATGTACCTTCCTTTTATCAAAACTATCATTTTGAATCAATGTGAATCTATATATTTAATTCAATTATGATAAACAATATTCTTAGCTAGAAAACTTTCAAAGTATGAACCATTTAATATTATTGGATCTTAAGGCCAATACTCTTATATGTTCATTATATATTACTTAGAACTTCATATAATGTCTTTAAAATCATTTTTTTCACCAAATACTCTAATTTATTTATGTAATTGATGTAAATATTTATTGTTGGTTACTCATCCTACTTATTGCTACTCAAAAAATAGTAAATCCATATCAACTACTTGATGTTTGGTTATCCAAATCTCCAACCAAATTAGAAGATAAAACACCTTATATCTTTAACACCATGCTAATATTATTAGTATCATGATAACGCTAATAATAATATATAGCTCTTTTGAAGTATTAGAACACTCTCTTAATCAATGTGAACATTATCATGTTTTAGGATAGTTTAGAACTTTCAAGATGATAGTGCACTTTGAGGATAATAGTACTCCTACACTATTCTTAGCGAGTTAAAAAAAATAACTTTCTACTTTTTTGCAATCCCATAATTGACATAATATTCTAATATAATAATAAATTAATATTAATAAATATAAAATATAGTTAATTTATTGGTTTAAAGCCATCTATTTTGCTTCACTGGGTCCTAGCACCAAGGTTTATAATGAAAATTAATCATAACATGTAAATTATAACACATTCATTTCCATTAAAAATTAATACACATAATGTAGTCATATTTAACTCACAAAAATGATAAATAAAGGCACCTCATAAGATTTAAGTTTATTTTTAAATAAGAAGTGACAATAAGGTTTTCTTAACTCATTATTTTTCTAGTTTAATTTTTAAAAGTTTCAAACCCTTTGTAGTGTAGAAAAATGGATCCCTTTTCATTTTCACACTTGTTTGGGCCCTCGTTGTGGATTTTTTCTTTATGTTTCCTTGATTTAGTGTTATGATGTGGATGAAACATTCACATTAGGTCTTGGGCCCTTTTGAACTAATGGATTTTAATGGCACCTTGCTAAAGTGTTGTAAAGTGTTGTAACTCACTTTCACACTTTTCTAAGGTTTTATCAAGTGCAAATTCTTCACCAATTTTTGCAGAAATTTAAGATCCATCATCATGGAAAGGTTATAATTGCATTACTTCATGTTCATGCTTCATTATAATATTTATTCATTTGGTTTAATTACCTAAAAGGGTTTTGACCAAGGAAAACCCCTATTCCCTAACAATCAACACTTTTGTTGTCTCTCTTTGTGTGATTGCAGATTTAGGTGCTTTAAAGAATTGAAGATCATTGAAGATTAGGTTACAAGATTGTTGGAGTTTCTCCCTTACTTGCAAGGTCATAATATTCACTAAAAGGTCGCCTATAACCCCAAATGAGGGTTTCAGATCCAAGAATGTGTAGTAGATTGAATAGACTAAGGAGAGAAGATTTAGACTTTGAATTTCTGAAAAGCTAAACTAGAATCATTTTCCACAAGTGGTGAATGAGTCCCAGTGTGGGTTTTTTTAGATATTTTTGCAAATTTGGATACCCATTTGCTCGAACACCACTTCTGTACAAAAATCCAAACCTGGGACTAATTCACCCAAAATGGTGAATGAGTCACACTAGGTCAAAATTTTAGGTATTTTAGAATTTCAGAGTTGTTTCCAATCATCATCAAGTTTCCAGGTGCACATAATTCATTTATTTTCTTTTTTATTATATTTTTCTTACATTTCTAAGGAATTTCCTAGGTCATTGCATTAAATTAGGGTTTTACATTTCAACTTGCATTTCATTGTCTTTTCAAAGTTTATAATTGGTGGTGAACCCAAAATTTGATCCTAATCATCCCCTAGGATAGTCCCTATTGTCAGATCTCTTACCTTTATTCAATTCTTGGATTGAGATCTCTAAAGCATCCTTGTATGGTAATTGGAGAAAAGTGATGTTCTATGTCTTAAACCATAAATCACCCATTTTTCAACTAATCATTTTGGTGAATCTACATTTAGAATACATTCTTTTCTAATTTGGAGTCCATCATCATCCTAGATTTATCTTACATTAACTTTTCACTGGGATTTGTATTGGTTAATTTGCATCTAGGGTTTCAAAAAATTTGCATTATTGAAAGTGCAGATAGGTTGCTTTTTAACATCACAAATAATCAAAAATCATTTAAAAACTACATTTACATTTAGGATACACATCATACAAACTAAAAAGTATAAAAATCAATTAAATTTTTTGGAAAAAATCCCTACTTGGACTCATTTTCCACCTTGGGAGAATTAGTCCAAGTGCACCCCTGAAACTACCTTTTACAAAACTAAAAACCTTGTTTCTACACTTATATTTGCTTCCATTAACTATCTATTTAAGTTGGTTGAGTTTTTTTTACACACATTTCACTAAATCTAGCTTAATTTAGTCCATTGCATGCATTGCTCAATTCAAAATTTGCATTTATAGTATTTCATTTTTAGAATTTTGCATAGCATAATCAACAAATTACCTTGTTTCAAATCTAGAAATTGCATTTCACCTTAGGTCATACAATAGCACTTTCTTTACTTTTCCATAATAACATGTTTTATTTTAAGAGATGTGTCTTTGATATGGTTAAAAAAAGGATTTTATAAGTACAACATCCCCTCTTATGAGTTTAATTTAGATTACAACAATGAGGTCATTAAGAAACATGTTAGTTATCCTTCTACTATCTTTCATAATTATGAGAACATCCTAGAGAAAGTGGATAAACCCATTGACACAATCCTTAATATTGTATTGCCCATTGGTGAGGATGGTAGTGTTGACAATCATAACAATCATACTTGTTCTTCTCCCGATACCTCTCCTATTAGTGACAAAAGTATCTTGGTAAAAGAAGATATAAGCATTGAGCGTCTTGATTATCTCTCTCCTCATCCCTGTTTGGAATATATTAGAAAAAAACAAGATGATATCATAGAAAAATTTACTAAACATCACCTTACCTAGTCTCCATTCATCCCTTTCTTGTGAGACTATTTTAGTGAAAGAACATGATATCATAGATAGCCATGATAATCAAAATTTTTCTTCACCTAATATCCTTCCTCAATGTGAAGAGGATAGGTTAGTGTTAGAAGATGCACCTATTAAGATTCATGGGAATATTTTTCCTCCCTTCCCTAATGCTCCTACCATTTGGGATGATCTATTTGGTAAGCATGAAAATCATAGTTATCCTTCTCTTGATGCCCCCTACTTGTGATGAAGCTACTTTACAAAATCTAACCATGGATAAACATCTTACAAGATCTCCTACTAGGATACATAACATTGCACAAAAGAATGAGAATTTAGAGAAAATGGACAATCAAATAGACCCTTCTCCTAATATCCCTACTAGTGATAATCAAGAAAATCCAACCATTGATCATTCCCCTACTTGTGATGAAGTCATTTTAGAAGAACCAATCCTTTAATGTTGATAACATTTGGTTTTTAGTTCTCCTAACAATATCCTCCTAGGGAGAATATAATGGTGCAAGAAAATGACAACTATAATAAGGTGGCTTCCCTGGGTGATGAAACATAGGTGATTCTAGATTTCCCTTTATTAGAAATACATCAAACTGAGACTGCTGAGGTTATGAATGCACAAGTTTCCATTAGATCCCTCTTGAATATTGGACCTTCTACATATCTCATGGGACATCCTAGGAATCCTCTAATCCATTAACCACCTTCACACAAACCTCAAATTGAAAACCAACCCAAACTTATCCTTTACCCACTGGGTATGTGCAGGATCATGATGGGCCAAAAAGTGGTGATATGATGGGTATTTGGCTGACGAGTTTTTCTTTACCCAAAATTGATGAAATGAAAATTATTTTTAAAGGATATTATCAGCTTTCCACCAATATAAATTATGCTTTACTTTGAATTTAATAAATAGTTATTATTTATTTTCTATCTGAATTATGACTAAAGTCCTAATTGATAAGTTAATTGAAAAACATCTATAGCTTTCAAACAGTATCACATTTTTTGAATTTGAAACATGTGTCACATTCTATGGTTCACATACTATAGGATTAAAAAAAATTGAATTTCATGAATTTTTGACGAAGTTAAGGTGGTCAAACATACAAGTTTTTATATTTTTTAAAAGTTGCAATAAAAAATTCATAATTAACTATTTACTTGGAAAAAAATTACAAAAAGATGTGCATCATATCTAGGCATGAGTCATCTACTTATATATAAAATCTTATTAAAAAATATTATCATTTTATTGTGTCGTTAGGGTGGTCAGATAGACACCTACTTCTTATTTTTTCCCTAAAATTTAAGTACTACTGCATTGAAATTTCAAATTTTCACCAAATAGAATTTTTTTTGAAAAAATAAACCTAGTAGTTTAGAAACTAAAGTCAATTTGCTATAGATTCTATTTTTACACATTTTTGAAATAATATAGATAACTTATTCAATTTTTTTATGTCAAGTTGCCTAACTCTGATTCTTCTAAATTTTTTGCCAATTAAGGGCCTATTTTTTCCATGATGATCCTGCATATACCCCACTTAAGAATAATGTGTCACAATAGTTGATTTTTAATACCTTTTCTCATACATATAATACTAGAAACAATCCACAACTAGGAAAACCAACCCAAACAACCTTACCTTGTCCTAATCCTATCTTACCCGATCCTCTTTGTTTTCCTTTGCATAGTGGGAAGGAGTATGATCTTGTTGAAAAAATTAAGAATATTCCTACAAAGATATCCCTATGGAACCTAATTTAGAATTCACCTAATTATCACACTATGCTTCAAAAATAATTACAAAAAGTTTCTATCCCTTGTAATGTGCAACCAAATGACATAGAAACTGTGATTCAAGGAATAAACACTGACATTTTTCTCCACCAAAGTGAATTTCCCCCTTTATAAATGCAAAAACAAAATGATGAGCTTTCATGCTCATAACTTAATACAATATAAAATGGATAAAGAAAACCCTCATTGACAATGGCTCTACCCTTAATGTGAGTAGCATATCCCTCTTGGATAGGATTGGCATAGATAAATACAAAATTCAACCGGTTTCTTTATCTATTAATGGATTTGATAATGTTGGAAAGGAACTGTTCAGTGTGATTACTTTGCCTATTACAACAGGAAAATCTACATTAGAAACAACAATCCATGTTATGTCCAATGATCTTTGATACAATCTTCTTTTAAGAAGACCTTAGATTCATGAGATGCATGTGGTTCCTTCTACTCTTCATCGTAAATTGAAGCATGTATACAACACAGTGTACACACGTGATGTTGATCATGAGCCTTATAGTGTCTTAAAACTTGAGAAAGAAAAGAGAATCCTTTGAAAACATTGACATCAACTACACAAGTAGAACCCATGCCAGAACAACAAAAATATAGGTGTCCTAAACCCTTCACAATGATATCACTAGATGATTTCGGATCATTGGATTTTGAATCACCATTCATGGGAGAATACAAGATCATAAAAAAAAAATATGGAAAGGGAAAAGAAAAAGAAATAATCTCAACACAAAATTTGGAAGACCCTTCACAAGCATCCAACTCAACCACTTTAGAACAAAACACAACAAATTACACAACAAACTTTGATAAAGTTGAATGTCAATAGCCGCCAAATCCAAAAGAGATGAAGAATCTTTATGGAAAAGGTTATGAAATTATGAAACAACTTGGATATAGTGGAAAAGGATGTGGTGCTAGAGAACAAGGTATCCATGTCCCTATAGAGCCTAACATGCAAGAAATGACTGATGGTCTTGGTAACTGTCCTTTCATAGAAATCAACCCATCAAACAAACCTACAGTTAGTAGCAACACTATTACAAAAGGTTCCTGGCAAGAAATGAAAAAAAAAAGAAATTTTTAGTTAATTTCAATGTCATCTCAAAAAACAACAATGATTTGAATCCGTTAGATTGTACTTCCTCCTTTCAAGGAGAGAACAAAATCTCACAATCTATAGAGTCTTGCATAGGTATGAAATTTTGTACTAAGCAAGAGATATCTTTGTACCAAAATAAAGGAACATCTTCTACCATGGATCAAGAAGGTATCTTGTGGGGACTCCTCCATGATCATTTTATATCCCTCCCTCCAAGAACATGCAAGAAATTTTACTACAAGAATTCATTTTGTGCATATGATAGAGTTCAGGGTCATGCTACTAATGAGTGTAAGGCTTTAAGTAAAAAAAATCAACATCTCAAGGAGTGTGGTGCTCTTCCTTGTGTTGAAGCACCTGATTCCCTTAATTGATACTTATTTTCATCCTATTCAACTCATCCTTATACCGCATTAAATGGGGGCAAGGGACTAAATATCCTTTTCCTCGTATGTCACTTGTTGTTGTCTCTTTTGGCTAGTTGATCACCTTTAATGTACATATAAGAGAAAGCTTGGGATGTGGAAAACATGCCTTAAGTTGGCTCACATGTGACATACTTATCATGATGTAGTTTTATTCAGAAACATATGACTTGGCATAGGGATTTCTGAATAATCTCTTATGTCTTCTTCTACTTTAAAGTAATTTCTCACAGTAGTGGTGTTAGCAACCAATTGGGGCATACATCGAGACTCATGTTTCATTACATGCAATTTTTTTCTTGTGATGCATCCTTTTCTTGGTGGTGTTATTGGGCTTGATTACCTCCAAAGAGCATGATATTTCTTTGACTTGTCCTCTCTTGGAAACATTAGGCACAATGTTCCCTAAGAAGAGACCTTGCATGAACTAAGAAAAATAACTTTGAACATTCCTTACTCTATTTTGCATTTACAATGTCTATGAGTTTCAAGCATATGAAGTTTTGCTTGCCTCATGGAGCTTGAAAATCATTTTTTTTGCATGACGCCTTATGAAAGTTATCAGGAGGTATAACTTTGGTATGGTTTGAGCAAGAATCGTGACTGAGGCATGAATTTCCCCATAGCCACTCACATGTGTGTGTGAGTGCATACCAACCATGAGTGTATGATTCTCACATTGGACTTCTCACTTAGTAGACAACCTAAAGTTTCATTGCCTTCAAGTGAGTATGCATCTTTTGAAATAACAACCTAGATATGATCCACATTGTGTTGGAAAAATGGTCGAAACTTGATCCACCTTTTTCTTTTTTCTCATTTTTATTTCTCTTCCTTTAAATCATTGACATGACATGATCATGTATCTTGTTCTATTGCAAATCATACACATTGTGTGTTTCCTTTTTTGCTTATGTTAGTTTGATGTAGGATCTTGGATCCTGGGGTCTTGACCATGTCCTTGATCTTTTTTATCAAAGACCATCCACATTGGCACATTTGGACCCCTCTTGATTGTCTACTTTAGTGTGAGGTTGAATTAAGTTCATCCTCTCACTAAAGTGGGGGCTAAATATAGTGTAGAAAAATAGATCTCTTTTCATTTTCACACTTGTTTGGGTGCTCCTTGTGTATTTTGGATTAATGTTTCATTGATTTAGTGTTGAAATGTGGATGACACATTCACATTAGGTATCGAGCCCTTAGGAACTAATGGATTTTAATGGCACCTTGCTAAAGTGTTGTAACTCACTTTCACACTTTTCTAGGGTTTTATCAAAAAACTAAGAATAATAAATATAATTTTAATTGTAATCAACCTTAATCTTTCCTTATTTCAAGAACGTTATAAAGTGTAGTGACACACTTTCACACTTCTCTAGGCTTCTCATTAATAATTGGGATTTCTTATGCATTAATTGGCCCTATTTTGCATCTATAAGCCTCATTTATTGCATCCTTTTGATAATAATCCTAACACCAATCAGTAAACAATCATAATTCAAGTGTTCTTGGCTTGTGTGGCCTAGATTTAGTGTCTATGACTCATTCACCACCTTGGGCGAATGAGTCCCACCTAGGCCTTTTTGGCCCTAATGTAGGTTTCACACATTTCTAAGCACTTTTCATTTTTTGTCCCATACATTATGCCAAATGAGAATCATTCACCATCTTGGGAAAATGAGTCATGTGTGTCCCAAAATCAAGATTAATTCAAAAGGCAGTATTTTATTCTACTAGATCTGATGTCAACTTGTAGTTTTGTATTTTTGGGAATTCTTGCATAATTAAGTATAAATACAAAGTTAGTTCACTCATTTTCACCAAAGACTTTTGTGAGAGCAATCATAATAGGAAATTGAGTTCACAAGAGCATTCAAGCATTCACAAGGGTATTCAAGTGTTTTCAAGGAAAGATTCTTCATCAATTGTTGCAACAATTCAAGATCCATCATCATGGAAAGGTTCTAATTGCATTACTTCATGTTTATGCTTCATTATCTTATTTCCCCATTTGGTTTAATTACCTAAAAGGGGTTTGATGAAGCCAAACCATTATTCCCTAACAATCAACAATTTTGCTCTCTCTCTCTCTCTCTTTGTGTGATTGCAGATCTATGTGCTTTGAATACTTGAAGATCATTAAATATTAGGTTACAAGTTTGTTGGAGGTTTCCCCTTATTTTCAAGGTCATAAACTTCACTAAAAGGTCACCTACAACCCTGAAATCAGGGTTTTGGATCGGGGAACCTAAAGGAATAGATTGAATAGACTAAGGAGAGTAGATTTAGACTTTGATTTTGTAGAAAATCCAAACTAGAATCATTTTCCGCAAGTGGAAAATGAGTCCCATTGTGGGTTTTCTTCAAAAAAATTTGCAAATTTGATACCCATTTTCCCAAAACCCGCTTCTGAGCAAAAATCCAGAATTGGGACTGATTTGCCCAGAATTGCAATGAGTCCCACTAGGTCAAAAAATTAGGTTTTTCAGAATTTTAGAGTTGTTTCCAGTCATCATCAAGTTTCCAAATGCACATCATTCATTTCACTTATTTTATATTATGTTTTTCTTACATTTCTAAGGAATTTCTTAGGTCATTGCATTAAATTAGGGTTTTGCGTTTCATTATCTTTTCCAAATTTATACTTGATGGTGAACCCCTCATTTGATCATAATAATTCCCTAGGACATTCCCTATTTTCAAATCTCTTACCTTTATTCCATTCTTCGGTTGAGATCTCTATGGAATCCTTGAATGTTAGTTGGAGAAAAGTGATGTTCTATGTCTTAAACCATAAAGCATCCATTTTTCAACTAAACACTTTTAAAAAAATTAATGAAATAGAAATTGAAGCTCTTACGTGTTCAAATTTCATCACTAATTCAAACTAAAGAAAAATATAGTAATTCTTTGGTTCTTTCAAATAGTATACTAGATTTCATCTCCTACAAATAACCCTTGATTTCTAATATTACCATTATTTTAAACTATTTTAAATTCATTGATTCTCTTATGTGACTCACTAATACAATTTTAATATTCAATATAAAAAAATCACCATTACCCATACTTCAAATAAAACTTACCATTTTTCCTTGATGCAAATAGAAAATTTTATCACACAAAGTTTTCTACACCTTTAAAATGTATCCTACATATTAATCTCTCATCTAAGAATTTTTTTTTTTTTTTCATTTGAGAAACCAACTCAAAATAACTCCCTTTTTTCATTATCACTCATCTGTGCATCTTATATGACATACAAATAAAAACCACACCAATGCAAAAAATATATTTGTCAATGCAATAATTTTGAGATTGTTTATCACCCATACAAGAAATACTCTAGAATACTTGACTCAAAAAATTAATTGTAAACATTCATTGTTGAATTAATAAGAAGTGCCAAAAAATTAAAACTATGAATAATATATTGTTGTACTTAGGACACAAATACTAAAAATTGAAGCTATAATAAATATGGATTCCAATTCAAATAATTTTTTAAAGAACCTTTAAACAACAATTTAACTTTCACAACACCTTCGAATAGATTGAGATAACTACTTTGTTAGACTTTTATTTCTAAACTCCATGGAAATAATGCAATAATAGAGATGGGAGAAGTGATTGATACAGTAGATGATACCATCATCTACTTAGAAACATTCAAATGTGTTTCCCAACCATACAATTTATTGAGAAAAATGAGTCAAACTAAAAATTGATAAATATTAATATTTACATGACTTGTATATCAAACATTGAAAAAATCACACACAAGTGATGAGATCACATATTATATTCAAAGTTGAATGAAAATGACATAGTAAGAGGAAGAGAAAATGACAAAGATAGAGCAAACATAAGAAGAATTTGGTGATGCTAATTTATAGAGAATCACACTTAGTGGGCTTGAAAGATAGTGTGATTTGATTGGATGACTTAAAATATTTTTATTTGTGTGTATTATTTAATTTATCACAAATTAATTACCAACAATCAAGAAATTAGTTTAAATTTCTAAATTTTATAATTCCAACTCTGATATATTAGACAATTCGGGGCCTAAATAGGATGGATAGGTGTGCTAGCACACTAGTGCAGACCTATTTTGGGGCCTTAAGCATTGGTAAATAAATATTAACTTGTTATTCCCAATTAAACTTTATATTTTTAAGATCACTATAAAATTGGAAAATTAAATACACAATTGGGTACAAGCGCATAAGGGGGAGCTAATCTTAGTGTGAAATTGTCAAGGGAAAAAAATTATGATGCTACATTTAGCCCCCACTTTAGTGAGAGTGTGAGATTATACTCAAACTCACATTAAATTAGTGTTAAGCCAAGAAAAGTTCAATTATTTGGGCATTTGTTTTGTGGCCTCATATTTGTAATGTTGAAACAAAGTTCTTCTTTGAGTTTGGCAGCTTCTTGTAAAATGGGTCACATAGATCCTTCTTACTCATTGCATGTGAAGGATTTGGAGCATCTAAATAAATTTTTGACTAGGGATGGTTCTCCTTCTAAGAAATGATTTTCTAAAATAAAGAAGGTCAACATCTTTTTGGAGAAAAACAAAGAACCTCTCTTGGTGATTTAGCCTAAGTCTATCTCAGAGGATGTTACCTATTTGAGTAATCATGCTCTAATTTAAAAATTCATTAGTCTTTGACTATCATTACTAGTTCTTGAATCTTGGGATCATCAAACTTGGAACCCTAAAGGTGATATGAAGGTAATGATGGGTGCTAATAATTACTTTTTGGTTTTGTTTACATGCATGGCAAATAGAAATAGGTATTTTGAGGGAGCGTCCTATTTTTTAATCATATTGGTCTCTTTATGAAACCATGGAATGTGGGGTTCAATTTGACTGAGGAGCTTCCTTTCATGGTTATCATATGGGTTCACCTTCCTTGACTTCTACTTGAATTTTGGAGAAGTGACATTTTGCACATGATTGTTGTTTTTGTTCAACAGCCAGTTGGTCCATTTCAACAAATGCTTGATAAGAAGGTAATCTCGTATGATTGAATCTATGTTGAGATTGACTTAACTAATCCTAGATACCAAATTCTTTGAAGATATGTAGTGGATCTTCTTCTTATAATCAACATATAGACTATGAAATCCTTCCTTTCAAACGTCGTATTTTCCATGAATATGAGCATCTACAAAGGAAGTGCCCTCAATTCAATCATCCAATTGCTACAACTAGTAATCCCACAAATTTTTTTCCCAAGAATGATAAAGGGAAGGATCCTATGGTGGTGAGGAATATGGATGAGGATGGATTTGTTCCTATTAAGCCTAAAAATAAAGTGAGAGGCCAAAAGAGAACTCTTAAGGATAGACAAAATGATGGGATCTTTAACTAGTTTGATGCTTTGGAGGATTTAGTTCAAGAAGAGGGAATCCAAGTCATTCTTCCCTCCTATGTTTGTTCCTTGGAAGTGGTTTATTAGAGGATGGAGACAATGTTAATCAAAAATTTTCTGTGGAAAATTTGTAGGATGGTCAAATGGAAACAAATGTACCTCCCCAGTTATAGGATCCTAGAGAGTCTTTGGTTCCAAAGGGTGATGGGCTCTAACAGTTTCTATTCCTTCTCTGGTTTAAGAGTATTTGGATTATAGAAGACATAGTGGGGTTGTGCATGCTCTAGTTTTGTAGTAAAAAATCCTTAAAAAGGGGCCTCTAGAGAAATCTTCTAAGGTAGGATGTAAAAATGACCTCAAGAAGGTCAAATTATTGGGGGAGACACTGGTAGATTCTAGGTTGGTGAAAACCTTATACTCCTATTTCACTCAAACTCATAAATTATTAGATCATTTCATGAAATGTCAAGGGCATGAATAGAATCCCTAGAAAAAAATATATTCATGAGATGATCATAAGTCATTCTCTTGATATTTTATTTATCTAGGAAACTAAGTTGATAGTGGATGGAATGTTAAATAGAGCTCCTAGTGTCTAGCCTCATGGTTTTTTCCGGTGTGTTGTTGCCTTTAGTAGCTTGGGTGGTGTGGCCTCTATTTGGGATCCAAGAAAGGTTGTTCCTCTATGGTGTATCTTCATTCACTCTTCTATTACTATGATTGATTCTAGTTAAGGAATCTAGTCAATCTTGTATTTTCACTAATGTTTAGGTGCACCTACTAATCTTATGAATAAATCTCAACTCTAGAGTCATATTAGTTATGTTCGATCTCTTTCTTTTTTCCTTCCTTGGATTGTGGTAGGTGACTTTCATGTTGTTGCTTATTTGGAGGAGAAGAGGGGGTATTGTTAGGAACGACCCTTCTGCTAACCTTCCTAGGGATAGCATGGATTTTTTGAATTTAATTGATGTGAAACTAAATAATGGTACCTTCACTTTGAAAAATCAAAGGTTTGGTGATGTATCTATTTGAGAGAGGTCTGAAAGGTTTCTTGTCTCTTGTTTTTGGGTTAGGGATAGTCGGACTACCAGCTCTGAGATCTTGGATTGGAGAGGTTTTGATCACTAGATAATTAAACTTTCAACTAGTAATTTTAGAGCTCATAAGAACCCTTCTTTTAAGTTTCAACTCATGTGGTTACATGATCTTTCACTCCTAGAGTTGATGATTGATTGGTGGAATAAAGGGAGGCCTACTCATGGTACGACTATGTACTTATTTCCTAAAAGTTTGCAATATGTGAAATATAGTACCTTAAGAAGTTGAAAAAGTAGTGTTTTGGGAATCTTCACCACAATAAAATGGCTACCTAGGATGATTTGTACTTTATCACTTTCCAAATTCAGAATCATGGTATTTCAATTGAGTAATTGAGTGGAGATGAGGTAGTGGCAGCTAAGGTCCTTGAGGAATGGGAGCTAAGAGAGGATATTTTTTGGAAGAAAAATTCTCATATTGATTGGCTTCAAGAGGGAGATAGAAATATTGTATTCTTTTATAACTCTATTATAGTGAAGAGAAATGAAGTTTTTCTCACATGTCTAATGTCCTTGAAGGTGACTCAACTTTCAACCAAAGAGGAACAACCTTCCTTGGATCCCAAAAATAAGTGATACCTCCTAAATTAACATGATCTCCAACACACTAACAAGAGCCACAAGACTAGATGCTAGTAGCTTTATTCAACATGCCATCCACTAACAATTTAGTTTCCTGAAGGAAGACAATATTAGAAAAATGAGCACCAATCATATCACAAATAACCTTTTGTCGAGGGATGCTATTCATACCCCACATTCTAAGAGATAAAAATAATTTATAAGTTTTGAAGAAATGGGAATCAATAGTTTTCACCAACCTTGAATCCACAAAATTCTCAGCAATCAATTTAACCTTCTATAGGTCTTTCTTGTGACCTACCTTGGATGACTTCTCTAGAGGCCCCTTTCTAAGGGAATTTTGTTGCAAACCCAACGTGTCCAAAGACCTAGTAATTTTCCTAGCATCTAAATCATCCTTCACTTGAGGAAGAACTAGATCAACCGATCCATCAACCACCTGCAAGACCATTGGTCCACTTGGTTCTGAACCAACTGGTATGGGTGGGTGCACAAAGATGGGGGACAAAAAAGTGGACACCCCTTTGAATTTTTTTAAAATCCATAATGCACTTGTGTTATGGCTTGGAGTGATCAAGCCTTAGGCTTAGCCACTCCCAAGCTATACCATGTTCACATTATAACACGAGCATATTATAACTTATTTAAATTAAAAAAAAAAAAATCTCATTCTATTTTTTTTCCACAACTATTCTCCTCTATGGCTTAAAACCCATGTACAATACACTCACACTTTTAGAAGGTAAAAACCACTTGAATTATTCACTGTATCTTTGTGAAAATATTTCCATAACATTAGGGAGGTTGAAGAAGTAACTAATTTCTATTTTTGTGTGAGTTTCACATCAAAGAGGTAGATTTAATACGTTTTTTGATGTAAATTTACTTAATTTTTAGGAAATGATAATGCACCTCCAAAATGTCCTCAAAATACTCCTCAAAATCCTAAATCCTATTGAATAATACCCCAAAACCTCCAATAATTCCTCAGCATACTCTAAGAACTCAATAAAATTTAATGGGGAAATTTGAAAAAATAAAAATAAAAATTGAGTTAATTTCAAGGTTGAAATATCTTGCAAGCTCAACCTCGCATAGAACCACAGTTGATCAATCACTTGAATCAATAATATCACATGTACATTCAATTAAAAAGGAAAAAATTAGTTGGTTGAAGAAGAGATGAGAGTTTAGAGAAATTTATGTAGATAAATTATTGGTATGTGCAAGATCATCATGGAAAAAATAGGCCCTTAAGTGGCGAAAAATTCAGAAAAATTAGAGTTAGGCAACTTGAAATAAAAGTTTGAATAAGTTATCTATATTATTTCAAAAATATGTAAGAATAGAATATGTAGAAAATTGAATGTAGTTTCTAAACTACTAGGTTTATTTTTTTCTAGAAAAAATCTATTTCATGAAAATTTCAAATTTCAATATAGTAGCACTTAAATTTTAGGGAAAAAATTAGAAGGAGGTGTCTGTCTAACCACCCTAATCACAATAAAATGATAATATTTTATTATAATTTTTTATATATAAGTAGAGGACTCATGTCCTGATGTGATGCATATTTTTTTGTAATTTTTTTCCAATTAAATAATTAATTATGATTTTTTAATTACAAATTTAAAAAAATATAAAAACTCATATGTCTGACCACCTTAACTTGATCAAAACTTCATGAAATTCAATTAAAAAAAAATTAATCATATAGTATGTGAAGTATAGAATGTGACACATATTTCAAATTCAAAAAATGTGATACCCTTTGAAAGCTATAGATGTTTTTCAATCAGCCTATCAATTAGGACTTTAGTCATAATTCAAATAGAAAATGAATAATAATAATTTATTAAATTCAAAGTAAAGAATAATTTATATTGGTGGAAATTTAAGAATATCCTTTTAAAACCCTTTTTTGTTTCATCAATTTTGGGTAAAAAAATAGTCATCAACCACATACCCTACAAATATTGATGATATCACCAATTTTTGGCCCATCATGATCTTGCACATACCCTTATCCTATAAACAAGTTAAAGATGAAGAAATTATAAAATTTGACTTGTGTACACTATTCAGAAACCCTAGCATAAATTAACCATTACATCCTTATAGCAAGAGGTTCCCTATCCATTGGTGCAACCCCCGAGGGATAAATAACACTTTTTGGAGGAGGTGGTGGATGGTTTGTAACCATCCTCCATGCAACAACAATGAGGTGCTACAATGTTTTTTGAGGAAACTCTACTGTGATTTTATCCTCAATAAAATCCCACTATTTTGACATGTGAGACTTCTATGGTAGAGATGGAGGCTCCACATAAGATAGAGTGGGGGAACATATCGATGGACAATGGCCAGTGAGATGAGCACTCACTAGACCAATGTATGAGCTTGTGACTATCCCTTTTGTTGTGATGGAGAATGGCTAGGTCAATACATTGTAGTCAATTAGTTCCCTTACCTAAAGCCTCATAAATACACACATAAAAACATAGGATTATCTAGTTCCCCTAGCTAAAGTTCTTTTAGGCTTAGGATTATCTTTAAATCGAGCTAGTTAACACACTTGTTTAGGATCCTAACCACAAATTCCTAACTTGTTTGGGATCTTTGGGTAGATGCACCAATCTATGACATAATTTTGATGCCAAATTGGAAAAATTCCCAAAAGATGTCCAAATTGAGCATTTGGTGCACTCCAAATTTGACACTCATAAAATTTGGCATGCACCAAATGTAAAAGTAGAATAAAAGTCCCAAAATGAATTTTAAACCTAATTTTCATTCCAACCCATAGATTGGCTTAGATGATTTGAGCTCTGAAACTCAAGCTCACCAAATCTCATCCATTTTTTGCACTCTTCACTTGCAATTCTTCATGAGGATGCTGCCAACACATTAGAGAGGTAAAATATTGTGAAGAGGTATGCACTTTTATTTTATTTATTTTTAATTTGATTTAGAATTTAGATTGAAATAGGTTTTTATAACAAAAATTTGTTTTAATTCTTAGGGAATAAATCTCCACCTCAAAACATTGAGAATTCACAATCACCCCCTCACAAAGAGCCTCCTATACAAGAACAACATAAAACCTCTCCATAAATTCATAAGAATTCTAAAGGAACACATGAAAATATTCTAAATGAAATTGAAAACAATTAAAGAGACATTGAACAATTAATTGGAAGATTAATCAAGCATGCCAAAGCCCACCCTTATAGGAGAGGGATCACCGAATCATTGAAGTCAATTGTATCTCATGTAGGAGAAATGAGCGAGAAAATAAATTTTTGGTCAAATAAGAGGCATGAGATGAGGCAATTTTATGCTGGTGGTTTTTCATATGCAGATGTGAAAAAACAAATAAAATAGTAAATCCTACTTGTGTGCCCTATTTATAGACCCAATAATGAACACACCTTTGTCTCATGCATGCAGGAGTTTCTGCATCCATTGGTGCTACCGTGAGTTAATAAAAAAAAAATTGGGAGTAGTGGTGGATGGTATTTGACCAACCTCCATGCAATAACCATGAGGTAACACAATAATTTTTGAGGAAACTCTATTGTGAGTTTTTCCTCAATCATTGCCAATTTTTTTTGACATCTTAGACTTTCAAGGTAGAGGTTGGGGCTCCACACATGATCTAGACCTGTTGCACGAATTAATCCACAGTTAGTACCGAGACCCTTGGTCAAACCCATGGTGGAGCATGTTGTCATTCCTTCCATTCTCAAGGATAGTGCATAGGTGGACACACTAGAGTTTATTAGCTCACTCACCCTAACCATTATATAGTGTGTAAGGCCTCTAGTAGAGCCTGATGTGGAGGAGACTTGTAGGCCCTGAGCTCCACCCCACCATTGTGGTGCTTGTGGTGTTTTTTGCACATATGATTATTAGAGTGCTCAAGATCTAGCTACACAACCTACAATAGTTGCAGAGGTGATGAATTTCACAAATGATTTGCTAAATGATACATTTGGCATTGACACACAGGTGAAATTTAGCAAGTTCATTTAATGTTATTTATTAAATTATATTTTGAAATTTAAGAATAATTAAAATAGAATAATTTTGATATGATAAAATTTTAAGGTTGAAGTTGTTAGACCCTTATTCATTCTCGATATTGAGTCCATAGGTATGCAACTAGTATTAAATATATTATTATTACATTTGAAAAATTGTATGTTATATTTGAATGTTTGTCTCATAACGTGCTTTGGATGTAAAATAGTTTCCTAGTGGACCTTCAACCTCCACATCTCACAATTCATTTCCTCAAACAACTTACACTCAGGTAGCCTTTATTCATTAATGGTATTGTAAAATAATGTTAGCTAGTTTTATAATTTTGTGTATACAAATCTAAAAAATTGATGAGAAACACAAACATTGGTTGGTCTTATGAGATCCTAATTATATTTACCATTCAGTGTCCATCTCATTCTTCCATTCCTTCCATCATGCATATTTGAACCATTTTATATATCACATATTCCAATCTTTAACACCTTATATATTATACTACCTTCCTCCATATTTCATCTTATACCCATATCGTTACAATAAACCTTTCCTTCTACTCATTATTGACCAAATATCTAATACATTATTACTACACACCTCAAGTTCCCACTTCATGTCCTATATTCAAACCTTAGACATTGCCTAATTCACTTTATGTTCTAATATTCCCTCCTAATTACTTCCCATTAACCCCTAGTATAGTTCACTGTAATAATGTTTTATTATCCCATCCTAGCTCATCCAATTAACCTCTACTAGTCCATTCTACGTTCCATCATCCCCTCTTGATTTTGTCACATTATCTTCTCCCAATTCACTTTTTGTTCCTTTTTTCCTTTCTAATCCCATCTCATTAACATTTAATAATTCACCCTATTTTCCATGATCCCCTCCTAGCCCATCCCACTAATATCTTCTATTCCATCCTATGTGTCATTGTGCCCTTCTACTCCCATCTTATTATACCCATTATTATTTTACCCTAGATGCTCTATGATCCCCTATGTTCCACCATATGTTCCTTTATCCATTCTATGCTATACCATCTTTATCCATGTTTCATCCTAGCTAACTCTTCAATATTATTACTACTCACAGGTCAAGTTCACACTTCATGTACTATAGCCAAACCCTAGACACCTCCTAATTCACCCTATGTTGCATTATTCCCTACTAATTGCATCCCATTAACCTCTAATTGTCCACCCTATATTTTGTTATCACATCCTAGCCCATCCCATCAATATATACTAGTCCATCCCATGTTCCATAAACCCCTTCTATTTCCATCCCATTACCCTCTCTTATTTCACCTTATGTTCCATTATCCCCTCTTGGTCTTGTCTCACTATATTTCCCTAATTCACCCTATGTTCCTTTATTCCCTCTAAATCCCATTCCATTAACCTCTAATAATTCACACTGTATTTTTTATCCCATCCTAGCCCATCCTGTTAATTTATTCTAGTCCATCCCATGTTTCATTATCACATTTGACTCCAAACCATTGTACCCTCTATTATTTCAATATATGTTCCATTATCCCCTATTCCATTATCCCATGTTGGTCTTGTCCCTTTATCCCTTCTATATTATAGCACGTCCATCCAAATTTTATCCTATCAACCATTAGAAGAAATATTTCCTTCCACTCATTATTGACCAAAGTTGTCTTCTCCATTACTGCTACACACATCAACAACCAAATTCATGTGCTATATTAAAACCCTAGACACATCCTAAATCATCATATGTTCCATTATCCCTTTGAAAGTTGCTAGTAACATAGTAATCCTTACTTCATTCATGTGAACTTCATTGTGGCATTATCACTATGTTGATAACATTCCCTCATTAACATTAGTTCATCAACATACGAAATATGAATCTCAATGAGCACTAAACTTTGGAATTTGCAAGATTTTGGACTATCCTAATGGACTTAGTATTCTCACCATTTTGTGATCTGTAAGCACTATACTATACTCTCAACTGAGGCCAACCATCTACTCTTTCATTTATGATAGTTATAAAGGGACTACATTACCTTCTTTATATTACTATTAGATATATGTTTTTCATTTGCAGTTGTTGACATTAGAAAACCTTGGTGATGTTGGTGGCATGATGGACCACAGAGTTGCTACAATAATTACCAGTTATGATCCATTGAGAGAGGTATGCAACAAATTAGTCAATTTGACATTATATTTTCTCTTTTATGGTCTATTATAGAAAATTTTCATGATACTTTTATGTATTTTAATTTTTATCTTGATGGTTGCTACAGGTGGTTGTCACTCCAGATCATGGACGTGGTAATGCTATAAATGTGCATGATGACTATATGTATGCGGTAAGTGATTATATTTTGCTATATGTCATTCCACAATTCAATTTCTATGTATTAACATTTTTAATTTTAATTGTATTAGTTTAAGGCCTCGAGTGAAGAAAGGAGGACTAGTGAGCATGTTTGAAAGACAAGAAAACCAACAAGCACTCCATCTAGCCAAATTTTGAAGGTAGCACAAGATCTTTTTCCTTACCCTAGAGGGAAATGACTATGTATTAGGTTCATTTGTTGTATGCCTATGTGGTATTTTGGAACATATGTTTTGTACTATCAATATATATGTGACATTTTATGTCTATATGGCTCTTTTGTACTAAGCTTGTATGGCTTTTTTGGATATATTGTATATATTTTTATTACTATATATCATTGTATAGCCTTAAAAAAAATTGACTGAAGAAAATATTATTTTTCTACTACCATTCTCGAATGATTTTATCATGTGTATTATGTAAATTGTATTCTTGAATGTTGTAGCCATGTATTTTGATTACATCTAATGCTTAATTAATTACTACCGATTGCTCAATAAGCCCCATCTAATTTGTATTGTGTAAATAAGATCCATTCCTAGTAGTTTGTATCCTTTGCAATGTTTCAGTTACTTGTGCCTCACTTATTCACATGTATGCATCACTTATTCACATGTATAATTCATGTATATTGTGTGTATTCATGTGCATGCTTCATGATTCCAATGTATAATTCATGTGTTCATGTGTATTCTTCGTGATTCATGTGTATACTGCATATATTTATGTGTATTATCCATGCTTCTTGAGTTTTATTATTGCCTAGTGGAAAGGAATTTAACACCAAAAGGTTTCAAATGAATTGTAAGAGATCCTTCCCATAAAAAATATTATAGAAAAATATATTACATTTAATTCATGATTGAGGTTGGCATCCAATAACTAATGGTTCTGATTCTAAAGCTTAACAATCATTGCATTTGCATCTATAGAAAAAGTGGATGTCTCAAACCTCAGGAGAATATATATACCTCCATGAACTTGTACATGAACGTGCATCAAAGCACATGGTATTTGTTGATCCAACCAACATAATTTATTTGCATATGCAAATATCACAACACTTGACATCTCATTAAATGAAATCAATCCATATGTCAGTTTTAATGATATTTTGAAGATATTAGATGTGTATGAACAACAATATAATTTTGATTTCTAGATGCATCACCCATGTGTAGTTATCACATTTCTCCCATATTCATCATTTAAATTAGTTAAAAAACCTCCTTTCATTTTCTATGTGTGAAATAACTTGACAAATCATTGAGAAATGTGGTCTTATAACTACTACCACATCATGTTTTATAACTCTAGAGCATGAAAAACCATACTTCATGAATATTGAATATTTAGATCCAATGTTTTGCATCTCGGCAAGGGCGCACTATTTGGTAACAACAACTGCAGTTCTGACTCTTAAGGGATTCAGCTAGTTGAACACAGCTCAAAGTAATTCAACATGTCTAGGTGAAAAAGAGGACCATTCCTAGTGTAAACGTACTCACCTGGACATGTCGGAATAGTTCATTTGGTCACATGAGTTTTAGAATGAAAGTTGCACCACTTTGCAACTTTGCACTACTTAAATTTGACATTTTTTTCCCCAAGAAAAAAATCACCACCATAGGAAAATTACTCCGAGATAGTGAAAACTGAGAGAGGTTATTGTAGAGGGGTCCAAGGCAAACCCATAGGATTAGATGAAAATTTTATAATCATCATGGCATCCAAGTAACAATAACATGTTGAAGTTTGCAACCATTTTTCACTTTGGACTATTAAGGGATTCTATCGATTGAATGTAGCTCAAACTAATTTAGAGTGTTAGGTTGTGAAAGAGGGATATTCCTACCATAAAAATACCCACCTGGACATGTTGTAATAGTTTTTTTGGTTACATGAGTTGTAGAAGGAAAGCTGCACCACTTTGCAACTTTCAACTACTTGCATTTGACAACATTTTTCCCAAGTGAAAATTCGCTACCATAGGAAAAGGCCTTAGAGATAAAAAAAAGAGAGAGGTTATTGTATATGGACCCAACATGATCCCATAGGCTTAGGTGAGAAGTTTCTAGGCATCATGGTATTTGAGTAACAACATGCTAAAGTTTGTAGTCATTTTGCACTTTGGACTCTTAAGGGATTCAGTCAGTTGAATGTAGCTTGAAGCGATTTGACATATTTAGGTGTGAAAGAGGACCATTCATAGCATAAAAATACCCACCTAGATGCATTAAAATAGTTCATTTGGTCACATGTGTTGCAGAATGAAAGTTGCACCACTTTGCAACATTCAACTACTTGCATTTGACAACTTTTTTCCCAAGCGAAAAGTTGTCACCATAGGAAAAAGCCTCTAATATAGCAAAAACTGAGAGAGGTTATTGTAGAGGGGCCCAAAAAAAATCC
The DNA here is from genome assembly GCA_007258455.2 of Sequoia sempervirens. Lineage (NCBI taxonomy): Eukaryota > Viridiplantae > Streptophyta > Pinopsida > Cupressales > Cupressaceae > Sequoia > Sequoia sempervirens. The sequence continues at coordinate 131,898,724 of VDFB02049217.1, read as the reverse complement.
ATAGGGTTAGATGAGAAGTTTTTAAGCATCACAGTATCTGAGTAACAACATGCTAAAGTTTACAACCATTTTGCACATAGATACTGTACCCAGCCAAATGCGTTGGAATAGTTTTTTTTTTACACAAGTTGCAAAATGAAAGTTGCACCACTTTACAACTCTCCACTACTTACATTTGACAACTTTTTCCCCAAGTGAAAAGTCACCACCACAGAAAAACTCCTCTAAGATAGTTAAAACCAAGAGAGGTTATTGTAAAGAGGCACAACTAAACCCATAGGCTTAGACAATAAGTTTCTAAGCATCATGCTAACCGAGTAACAACATGCTAAATTTTGTAGCCATTTTGCACTTTGGACTCTTAAGGGATTTTGTTGGTTGAATGTAGCTTGGAGTGATTCAGCATGTTTGGGTGTGAAATAGGGCCATGCCTAGTGTAAATTTACCCACCTAGATGTTTTAGGATAATTTTTTTGGTCACACAAGTTGTAGAATGAAAGTTGCACCACTTTGCAACTTTCAACTACTTGTATTTGACAATTTTGTCTGCAAGCGTAAAGTCACCACCATGGAAAAATTCCTTAGAGATACCAAGAACCAGGAGAGGATATTATAGAGGGGCCTAATATGATCTCATAGGCTCATATGAGAAGTTTCTAAGAATCATGGTATCCGAGTAATAGCATGCTGAAATTTGTAGCCATTTTTCACTTTGGACTCTTAAGGGATTTTGTCAGTTGAATGTAGCTCAGAGTGATTCAATACATTTGGGTGAAAAAGAGGACCATGTCTAGCATAAAAATATCCACCTAGATGGGTTGGAATAGTTCATTTTTTCACACGAGTTGTAGAATCAAATTTGCACCACTTTGCAACTTTCAACTACTTGCATTTGACAACTTTTTTCCCAAGTGAAAATTTGTCATGATGGGAAAAAGCCTTTGAGATAGAAAAAACCAAGAGAGGTTATTGTAGAGGAGCCCAATGTGATCCCCATAGAATTAGACGAGAATTTCTATGTGTCATAGTATTTGAGTAATAACATGTTGAAGATTGCAACCATTTTGCACTTCAAACTCATAAGGGATTCGGACACATGAATGTAGCTTAGAGCGATTCGGTATATTTGGGTGTTAAAAATTACCATGCCTAGCATAAAAATACCCATCCACATGTGTTGGAATATTCCATTTGGTTACACAAGTTGCAAAATGAAAGTTGCACCACTTTGTAACTTTCAACTACTTACATTTGATAAGTTTTTCCCTAATTGAAATTTCACCACTATGGGAAAAGGCCTCCAAGATAGAAAAAACTAATAGAAATTATTGTAGAGGGGCTCAACATGATCTCACATTCTTAGACAAGAAGTTTCTAAGCATCACAGTGTTTGAGTAACAACATGATGAAGTTTGCACCCATTTTGCACTTTGGACTTTTAAGGGATTTTGTTGATTGAATGTAGCTTAGAGTGATTTAGTGTATTTGGATGTGAAAGAGAACCATTCCTAGTGTAAACGTACCCAAATGAATATGTTGGAATAGTCTGTTTGTTCACACAAGTTGCAAAATGAAAGTTGCACCACTTTGCAACTTTCAACTACTTGCATTTGACAACTTTTTCCCCAACTAAAAATTCACCAACATAGGAAAAGGTCTTTGAGATAGAGAAAATAAAGAGAGGTTATTATATAGGGGTCCAATGCAATCCCATAGGCTTAGACAAGAATTTTCTAAGCATCACGGTGTCCGAGTAACATCATACTGAAGATTGCAGCCATTTTCCACTTCAAACTCATAAGGGATTCAACTAGTTGAATGTGGCTCAGAGTGATTCAGCATGTTTGGGTGCGAAAGAGAACCATTCCTAGAGTAAATGTACCCATCTGAATATTTTGGAATAGTCTGTTTGGTCACACGAGGTGTAGAATGAAATTTGCACTATGTTGCAACTTTACATTGCTTGCATTTGACACTTTTTCCATCAAGTGAAAACTAGACACCACGAAAAAATAACTCCAAGAGAACAAACACTAGGATAGGTTAATATAGAGGAGCACAACATGATCCTATAGGCTTAGTAAGTGTGTTAATAAGCATCATAGTTTCTGAGTAATAATCTACTAAAGATTGTTGCCCTTTTGTACTTTGGAACCTTAAGGGATCGAGTCGGTTGAACATAGCTTAAAACAATTCGACATGTTTGGGTGTGAAAGAAAAAAATTCCTAGTGTAAACATACCCATATAAACATGTTGGAATATTTTGTTTGGTCACACAAGTTGCAGAATGAAAGTTGCACCACTTTGCAACTTTACATTGCTTGCAATTGACACTTTTTCTATCAAGTCAAAATTGGACACCACGAAAAATGATTCTAAGATAAAAAAATAATTGAGAGAGGTTATTGTAGAAGTTCCCTACATGATCTCGATACCTTAGACATAATGCTTGTACTTAACATGGTATCTAAGTAATGGGTCATCAATGATTGTTGCCCTTTTGTAATTTGGACTGTTAAGGGATTACATTGCATGAATTACAAATGTTTGAGGGTAGAAATAAATTTCAAAATTTGAGTAAATCTTATTACAAGTGTTTATTTGAATAGACTATATGTTATATTGATATTGATATATAATCAATACATTTATTCATTTTAATAAATGAAGCTTTTATAATAAGTTAGTCAATTGGTAAAGTTGATATTACATTCCCATCATTCTATTTGATGTCTTGTACATTACAAATATTCTATTCCTTCTACCTACTCACTTTTTTATATTCCTTCATATATTCCTTGAGTTCTATCATAATTTGTTACATTATATTCTACTCTATACAAATATTTTTCTAGTGTGATGCATCCCTTATAAAATGTATCTCTTCCTAGGGATGACTTGCCAACCAGGAGCTCCATAACCTATCTATGGTGGTTTATTGTAGGTTTTCCTACTCTATATTTGTACTCTACTCTTTTCCCCACTAACATCACTATGAGACCCCATTTCTTTGAGGCATATCCTGCCCCTACCTTGTCAGCCCTACTAAATTGGCAAGCTAGTGAGCTCACTAGCTTGCTAAGCTCAATCACCATGAGACCCTATTTCTATGAGGCATACGTTGACCCTACCTTGTCAACCATAGTGAATTTTAAAGCTAGTGAGATCACTAGCTTGTCAAGCTCACTAGCTTTCCAAGCTCAATAGCTTGACAATTCGGTAGGCTTGAAAAGGTAGGGGCAACATATGCCTCATAGAAATGGTGTCTCCTATCACTTGTGATCTTGTTCTTGATGATAATGATTTTCTCAAAATAGTCCTTCCTTGTTTTCCAAGATTGCTATAAGTAGAATGGATTTTGTGGTAGATTTTTATATGCAATGTGAATTGTTTCTACAATGCAAGCTATAGATATGATATTGACGAAGCTACTGATGATGCTAGGATGGAGATGAGGATATGACTCTACAATGGAGTTGCTGCAACTACAATGTTATGGATATTGCTATGCTATGCTAATGAGAATTCAATGATAATGATAATGCTAATGCTATGATAATAATGATGCAAAGATAAAGGCATGATTTTTGATAATTGATATGAGATTTCAGCAGCATGTAAGTATGATAGATATTGTGGGTGTTTAAAATGGAGGTGATAATCTTCCTTTTATAGGCTAAGGAACTGCACATGCATGTGGCACAAGATCAACAGTTGGAGAATTGGTCTTGTGACATGTACAATGAGGATTTGATTGGTTCGGATGAGGGAGATAAACTAGGAAAAAGTTCTTCCTATGTTGATAAGGTGGAGTGAAAGGTTGGAGAAGAAGCCACTTGTCACAATGCTCACAAAGACCATAAGGACAAAGGTCTTAGAAGGAGTCTTTCCTTATTATGATGTTGGGGGGAATATAGGAGTTATGAGACAAGTGTCTCATTGTTTCCTTTGACTATAATGACATTCAAAGACCAATTTTTTAAAAATAGGGATGGTAGAGAAGAAATAGGGCATGTGTTGAGAGATAAATATTCAATTAAATATTAAAAATATTTAATTATTAGATGAATTTGATGAATATGAATCGAATAATTAAATAAATTATTTATTTACTGATAGAAGAAATAAGGACTAAATGAATATAAATATTTATTTAACTTTGATCCATTTTTAGATGTATATAGGTAGATTTGGGTTTAATTTGTGTATTGGATAGTAGGCTGGCTTCAAGCATTGCAGGGTATGTGCAAGATCATCATGGAAAAAATAGGCCCTTAAGTAGCAAAAAATTCAGAAAAATCATAGTTAGGTAACTTGATGTAAAAATTTGAATAAGTTATCTATATTATTTCAAAAATATGTAAAAATATAATCTATATAAAATTAGATGTAGTTTCTAAACAACTAGGCTTATTTAAAAAAAAAAACAAAAAATTATTTGGTGAAAATTTGAAATTTCAATGTAGTACTTAAATTTTAGGGAAAAATAAGAAGTATGTGTCTGTCTGACCACCCTAACCACAATAAAATGATAATTATTTTTTATGATATTTTAGATATAAGTAGAGGACTCATATTCGGATGTGATGCATTTTTTGTAATTTTTTTCCAAGTAAATAATTAATTATGATTTTTTTTATTACAACTTTTAAAAAATAAAAAATTGTATGTCTGACCACCCTAACTTGGTCAAAACTTCATTAAATTTTTTTTTTTTGTTAATCCTATAGTATGCGAAGCATAGAATGTGACGCATGTTTTAGATTCAAAAAAATGTGATACCATTTGAAAGCTATAGATGTTTTTCAATGAGCCTATCAATCAAGACTTTACTCATAATTCAAATATAAAATGAATAATAATTCTTTATTAAATTCAAATTAAAGCATAATTTATATTGGTGGGAAGCTAAGAATCTCCTTTAAAAACCCTTTTTGCTTCATCAATTTTGGGTAAAAAAAAAAGTCGTCAGCCACATACCCTACACATACCCATCATATTGCCACTTTTTGGCCCATCATGATCCTGCACATACCCTACAATTTTTTTTTTTTCCATGCAATGGAATTTGATCTTGGTGTACAAAATCACAATGTGAAGAGCAATCAGACATGCGTAATGGATCAACCATGTAAGGACTAAAATTTTTATTATCAGCATGGTACCTAATTCTTCAATTACAAGATGAGTCATATATAGACTCTTCCCTAGGGCTTCCATATTGTAATGTCCCATATTAATAACCTAAGAACGTTGCAATTGTGTTATAAAGGTGTAATAATTTTCTTTTTTTAAAATACACAATAAAAAAAACGTGTTTGAAATTTTTATAAAAGAAAAAGCTTTTAGGGCCGGTCGCAACCCTACCGTGGCTCCAATGGGGAGCGCGCGGCCCTCCCCAGGGCTGCGCCCAGTAGCCCCTGGCTGCTGTGCACAGCCGTGGGGATGGCTGCGCCACCCATATAAATTGGGGGGAGGTCGAAACCCTCCCCAAAATAGTTTTATTTATTTTTAAATGAACTTAAAAAAAAAATCCGAAACTTCATACACATAATTTTTTTTTAATTAAAAATTTTCGACGATTTTTGACGGAAATTGCACGCAAATTTTCAACACATTTTTAAAAATAAAAAAAAATTAATAAAACTATAAACAAAATGTATATATATATATATATAATTTTCACAGTAAATGAAATACTGAGACAGCATAAATTTCTGGCATAGGGTTTTTTTCTAATAGTATAATAAAGAAACTTTATCTGATTAATTCCTTTCAGAATGACATTATTTTAAAACAATTTTCAGAAGGAGGAAATTTGATTTCCTATAGATTTAAAATGAAATTTTTTTCTTTTAGCAAGCAAAATTTAACAGTAGGAAATTTCCTTTCTTTCTTAACCAGATTGTTTCATAAATATTTCCTTCTATTGAAACAAGAACTTTTCCAAAATCTCCAAGATACACAAAAAATTCTAAATCAAAATAGAAATCAAAGTAACAAAGAAAAATACCTGTACACCTCCAATGTCTGTAATCTTGAAGTTTGGCTATAGAAAGAAAAAAGAATCCTTTGTTGCCCGTACACACAGAGCTCCAAAACTACACACAAGATTTCCAACCAAGAATCTCCCACCAAAAACAAAATACCTCCAAACACAGGGAGATAACAAATTCTAAGAATTAATAATTTTTTTATCACAGTAAGAGGATATTTTCAAGTGCTCTGTAAATTTCCCTGTGAGGAAATTGAATAGTCTCTGTCCATTTTCCCAAGATCCACAATACCCTCTCGTAACAATTTTTTTTTCAACAACCTCATAAAAGCACTCACACACTTGTCGAGAAGTTGTTGAGAAAATATCTTCTCCACTTCTCGGCAGTTTTGCCATTCAAAAATTTGCATGAAATTTAATTAATTTAAATTTAAAATTTGAAAATCAATTTTCCAATTGCATGCAAATGTTTATTATTATTTACTTTTATTTAAATACTAAAAATAAATTTCCAATCACAATTTAATTTACATGCATTTTATTTTATTTTATTTTCTAATTTTCTAATTCATTTAAATACAATATAATTTATACACTTAATAATTTAACTTAATTTATTTATTTATTTAATTAAAATAGTTTAATCTTTTAAAGACGAACTATTTAACCAAATAAACTAACTAATATATTAAATTATCAAATAAATAAATTTCAATCATATTTAAATATTAATTAAATAACAATAATTAAAGCAAAATAACTAACATTAAAATTAACCAATAATTACCTTTCAAAAATGATTTAACCAACAGAAACACGATACAACCTATGACCCAAACTGAAAACTGACAATGTATTAAAACCAAGGTTAAAGACTGGACCAAGATAAACCTAACTACTATCTCCCGTTCAACATTTCCGTTGAGTCTTGACACACTCAGACCTGATTACACAGGTGGAGTCGGTGTCATATACCTGCAAATCCTGCAACCAAGCAAATAACATACATACATGTATATATATAAAGCATTAAACAGACACACCGTGCGGAGAAAATCTCAGATATCGCAGGGCACTCGCAAGCGAGTGATGCGATTCTATTCTCCACACCAATAAACTCATAGAAAACTGACTAAATACATGTTGTTAGTCCATCATAAGCATGTGCATATCCATAAACAACTGAAAGTAAACATCTACACTAAAACATAACATGTCTGAAAACAATGATCATCATGTCATAGAATAATCCATCATCGCTCAAAACCAGCGATCAAAGTATCCAACAAACATCATAGGTCTAATAGTATGAAAAAGTATCAACAGAAAACATAAGCATAAATGGAGGGGTACTACATCCTCCCCCCCTAGGATCAGGCTTGCTCCTGAAAGCCTGCGAACAGATAGGGATAAAGTTCCCTCATGTGTGTCGCATCCTCCCAGGTAGCTGAAGCCTCATAGCTAGGATCCCATTGGACCCTCACCTGATCAACGTCTCGACTCCTGAGACTAAGCGTCCAGTGCTGAAGAATGGCCATGGGCTCCAAAGCCAGCTGCCCGTCCTCTACTTGTAACGCATTCCAATCAAGTACATGAGATATATCGGGATGATATGGTCTAGGTACTGACACATGAAAAACATCATGAATACGAGACAAACTGGGTGGTAAGGCGAGTCGATATGCCACGGGACCAATTCTCTCTAAAATCTCGAATGGTCCTATGAAACGAGGTGCAAGCTTAGAGCCTTTTCCATAGCGGATTGGACTCTTTCACGGTTGCACTCGAAGAAAAACTCTATCACCAACAGCGAACTGTCGATCGATCCTATGCGCATCAGCATACTTCTTTTGCCTATCCTGAACTGTAATCAAATGCTCTCTAATACGGTCAACCTGTTGCTCCATGTCATGAAGCATCTCAGGTCCAAGTAATACTCTGTCCTCAAGTCGATCCCAACTAAGTGGAGTGCGACAAGGACGATCGTATAATGCCTGATATGGTGGCATACCTATGGAACTCTGATATCCATTGTTGTAAGCAAATTCTACTAAGTACAAGTAATCCTCCCAACGTGATTGTTGGTCAATGACGTACGTCCTAAGCATATCCTCTAATATTTGGTTAACTCTTTTAGTTTGACCATCGGTTTGAGGATGATAGGCTAAACTAAAGTTCAACTGTGTACCTAAAGCACGTTGTAACGAAGTCCATAAGGCAGAAGTAAATATAGGATCTCTATCTGATATGATCCTACGAGGAATTCCATGTAATCTAATGATGTCCTCCATGAATATCCTAGCTACAGATGAAGCATTATATGATGAACGTATGGGTGAGAAGTGAGCTACTTTAGTCAAACGGTCAACAGTTACCATAATGGCATCATGTCGACGTGATGATGTAGGTAACCCAACAATAAAGTCAATGGATATAATATCCCATTCCCATTTGGGAATGAGATGTGACTGCAATAATCCAGCAGGATGGTGATGCTCAACTTTGACTCGCTGACATTCAAGACATCTTGATACGTAATCAACAATATCACGTTTCATACCAGGCTAGAAATACAATTGCCTAAGATCGGCATGCATTTTCTTGACACCTGGATGAGCTGAATACGGAGCTCTATGAGCTTCAATCATGATTAATGTACGAAGACTCTCAACATGAGGTACATAGACATGACCTAAATGTTGTAATATACCATCCGATTCTAGGACATAACCTTCAAATTGACCTTCTAAAGGTCTACCCGATTCAATCTCCGACTTCACTTCCTGATATAATCTATCAGTAGGAAGTGCAGCTACTATTTGACCTCTCAAATCTACTTCAAGAGTAGTAGCAGAGATCTCATGACATCGTCAGCTAAGAGCGTTAGCCACTATGTTCTCTTTGCCTTGAACATACTTTACTTCAAAATCATACTCACACAAGAACTCCATCCACCGTCTTTGCCTAGCATTTAAGTTAGGTTGCGTAAAGATGTATTGCAAACTACGGTGATCAGTATGAAGTTCAAAGCGATGACCTAATAGGAAATGTCTCCATCGAACTAATGCATGCACTACCGCAGCTAATTCTAGGTCATGAGTAGGATAGTTTAATTCTTGGTCCTTGAGTTTACGAGACTCATAGGCAACCACACGCCCATCTTGCATCAAGACTGCTCCCAAACCCTCTAAGGAAGCATCCACACAAACTATGAAATCCTTAGTAGGATCAGGAACAATGAGTATAGGCACCTTAGTTAAATTTTCTTTAAGAGTCTGAAAAGCTAACTGACACTGTTCTGTCCAAACAAACTTCTTCCCTTTCCTTTGAAGAGAAGTAATAGGATGACCTATTCTAGAGAATCCTTCTACAAAACATCTATAATAGCCAGCTAGTCCCATAAAACTACGAACTTCACCTACATTAGTAGGTGCGGGCCAGTCTACAATAGCTTGGATCTTTGAAGGATCCACAGCAATACCTTTTCCAGATATCTCATGTCCAAGGTATTTAATTTCAGATTGAAAGAAGTCACACTTCTTCAGGTTTGCATACAATTGATTTTCTCTTAAACATTGCAATACCTGTCTCAAGTGTTCTTCATCTTCCTTCATATTCCTTGAATAGACTAAAATGTCATCAAGAAATACCAGGACAAAGCGATCAAGGTATGTACAAAATACACCATTCATTAAACTCATGAATACTGAAGGTGCATTCGTTAACCCAAATGGTACTACTGTGAATTCGTAATGCCCATAACAAGTTCGAAAAGCAGTTTTATGGATGTCTGCTTCAGCTATACATAATTGATGATAACTAGACTTCAAATCAATTTTAGAGAACACATTAGCTCCCTTAATCTGATCGAAAAGATCATCGATTCTAGGCAAAGGATAATGATTCTTAATCGTCACCTTGTTCAATTGACGATAGTCAATACACAGCCTAAGAGATCTGTCCTTCTTCTTTACGAAGATGATAGGTGCTCCTGAAGGGGAAACACTTGGACGAATAAAACCTTTTTCTAATAGTTCCTCTAACTCCTGAGTCGTCATTCTATAAGGAGCTCTAGAAATAGGCTCAGCTCCAGGAACTAGGTCAACTCTAAAGTCGATATCCCTTTTCGGTGGCATTCCAGGAATGTCATCGGGAAATACATCTGTGAATTCCCTAAGAATAGGATGATCATCAAGAGATACCTCTCGACTCTCACCCTCATCTAAATTAGTAACTGTTGTTGCAAACAGTTGACATCCCTGACGTAGACATCTCTTTAATTGCATAGCAGATATCATCCGCAAAGAGATAGGTCTTTGAATACCTATGATTTCCACTTTCGCACCTAAATCATTAATGCAACTAACTATCTTAAGTCGACAGTCAATTACAGCATGATAATATGCTAACCAATCCATACCTAAAACTATATCGTACGATCCTAAAGGTGTAACATATAAATCTACCAAGGTAGTTAACGTACCAATTTTAAGTTCACAATTATGTACTAAGTTATCTATTGCTACTGTCACCCCAAAGGTGAATTCAACTTGCCATTTACCACCTTATTTTATCGCCATAAGACCAAAACGGTCAACAATGGTCGGTGAAATAAAGAAGTCAGTGGCTCCAGAATCAAAAAGTATAGAAACACTAACACCATTTAACTTACCTGAAGATTTGACCACCGTATTTTGGTGATCGGCTTGGCGGTCATTAACTGCTGCATATACTATATGTGCACATCTTGCATTGCCCACCGTAGGCTCTGAAACTGTAGGTCGAGGCCCATAACTAGTAGAACCTCTCATCAGACACTGCCTAGCTATGTGCCCATGCTGCCCACAAGAATAACAACTTGTGCCTATGCCTCTACCAAATCGTCTGCCACCCAAAGGTGCATTGGACTGCTGAAAACTACCCCTACTGACGGTAAACTGAGCACTCTGCGCAGGCTGATCTTGCCTATTGCGCTTGTTGCGCCACAAGTTATGACCCTTTCCTGTTTGAGGACTATTTTGTTGTTGTGGTTGAGGGTTATTGTTCTTTTGAGGTGTTCTTTGTTGCTGCCCACCCTTTGTGGGTGTCTGTTGGTTCTTGGAAGAACCACCTGTCTGTGCCTGTCCACCCCATGGACTAAAACCTACTGCAGGAGCACCTGCTATAGGAGCACTCCCAATCTACACTCCTGTGTGCCCACCTAAAGCCATAATAAGGTTCTCCTCAACTATGTGAGCCTTCTCCACTACGACTTCCATAGTCTTTGGCTCAAAGACTCGGACACCACCACTGATACGGGCGTTTAAGCCCCTGATAAAATATTGTACTAGCATAGACTCGTCATCACCAATAGCAGCATACTGCTTGAGTTCGTAGAACCTACGTTCATATTGCTCTACAAAAAGAGCCATCTGACGTAGGTCGTGGAACTCATTAGCCCTACGCTGCCTCCAGTGTTCTGAAAGGAACCGAGCTCTGAACCTCTCAAGAAACATCTCCCAAGACACAGAACCAATATCTATGTGGAGCTTGTGCTCCTCTAGGTGCCACCATGTAGAGGTGAATCCTTTCAAGTGCATAATAGTGCATCTAGCATGGGTATTGCTACCGTAAGGGTGCATGGCAAAACATCTACCCAAATCTAGTAGCCAAGTCTCAACCTCTAACCCTCCTCCTAAACCATCAAAGGTAGGAGGGCGTGCTCTCAGTAAATCCCTCATATGACTAGCAATAATAGAATCCTGATGTGCTATGTCCTCTACTCTCCTAGGGGATCTATCCCTCTCTCTCACAACCTCTTTTTCATCTACCTATCTAGGTCCAAGACAAGCTAGGACCTCCTCTAGTAATGGACGTATCTAAGAACTCTCTACTGCTGACTATTCGGGATTCTGTCCCTCATTCCTCTGACCCATCTGCTCTGCTTGGTCACTATGGTGAGGGCTAGGAGGGGGAGTAACCTGAGGGATTGGACCACGGCCTCCACCTCTACCTCTACCACAACCTCTTCCTCCATGCCTAGGCATGTTCCTACACAACAATTACGAGTCTTAGATACTATTCAACCAAGGTTATCAGTTGCGACACTACGTACTAGGTCAACCTAATGGGCTCTAGATTACCCAGAGCATCCAGTGTTTGTAACCTTGGCTCTGATACCAATCTGTAATGCGCCGTCTTAATAACCTAAGAATGTTGCAATTGTGTTATAAAGGTGTAATAATTTTTTTTTTTAAATACACAATAAAAAAATGCGTTTGAAATTTTTATAAAAGAAAAAGCTTTTAGGGCCGGCCGCAGCCCTGTCGTGGCTCCAATGGGGAGCGCGCGGCCCTCCCCAGGGCTACGCCCAGCAGCCCCTAGCTGCTGTGTGCAGCTATGGGGATGGCTGCGCCACCCATATAAATTGGTGGGAGGGTCGAAACCCTCCCCAAAATAGTTTTATTTATTTTTAAATGAACTTAAAAAAAATTCGAAACTTCATACGCAAATTTTTTTTTAATTAAAAATTTTCGACGATTTTTGACAGGAATTGCACGCGAATTTTCAACACATTTAAAAAAAAAGAATTTAATAAAACTATAAACAAAATGTATATATATATATAAAATTTTCACAGTAAATGAAATACTGAGACAGCATAAATTTCTGGCATAGGGTTTTTTTTTAATAGTATAATAAAGAAACTTTATCTGATTAATTCCTTTCAGAATGACATTATTTTAAAACAATTTTCAGAAGGAGGAAATTTGATTTCCTACAGATTTAAAATGAAATTTTTTCTTTTAGCAAGCAAAATTTAACAGTAGGAAATTTCCTTTCTTTCTTAACCAAATTGTTTCATAAATCTTTCCTTCTATTGAAACAAGAACTTTTCCAAAATCTCCAAGATACACAGAAATTTCTAAATCAAAATAGAAATCAAAGTAACAAAGAAAAATACCTGTACACCTCCAATGTCTGTAATCTTGAAGTTTGGCTATAGAAAGAAAAAAGAATCCTTTGTTGCCCGTACACACAGAGCTCCAAAACTACACACAATATTTCCAACTAAGAATCTCCCACCAAAAAAAAAATACCTCCAAACACAGGGAGATAACAAATTCTAAGAATTAATAATTTTTTTTTATCACAGTAAGAGGATATTTTCAAGTGCTCTGTACATTTCCCCGTGAGGAAATTGAATAGCCTCTGTCCATTTTCCCGAGATCCACAATAACCTCTCGTAACAATTTTTTTTTCAACAACCTCATAAAAGCACTCACACACTTGTCGAGAAGTTGTTGAGAAAATATCTTCTCCACTTCTCGGCAGTTTTGCCATTCAAAAATTTGCATAAAATTTAATTAATTTAAATTTAAAATTTGAAAATCAATTTTCCAATTGCATGCAAATGTTTATTATTATTTACTTTTATTTAAATACTAAAAATAAATTTCCAATCACAATTTAATTTACATGCATTTTATTTTATTTTATTTTCTAATTTTCTAATTCATTTAAATACAATATAATTTATACACTTAATAATTTAACTTAATTAATTTATTTATTTAATTAAAATAGTTTAATCTTTTAAAGACCAACTATTTAACCAAATAAACTAACTAATATATTAAATTATCAAATAAATAAATTTCAATCATATTTAAATATTAATTAAATAACAATAATTAAAGCACAATAACTAACATTAAAATTAACCAATAATTACCTTTCAAAAATGATTTAACCAACAGAAACACGATACAACCTATGACCCAAACTGAAAACTGACAATGTATTAAAACCAAGGTTAAAGACTGGACCAGGATAAACCTAACTACTATCTCCCGTTCAACATTTCCGTTGAGTCTTGACACGCTCAGACCTGATTACACAGGTGGAGTCGGTGTCATGTACCTACAAATCCTGCAACCAAGCAAATAACATGCATACATGTATATATATATAAAGCATTAAACAGACACACCTTGCAGAGAAAATCTCAGATATCGCAGGGCACTCGCAAGCGAGTGATACGATTCTATTCTCCACACCAATACACTCACAGAAAACTGACTAAATACATGTTGTTAGTCCATCATAAGCATGTTCATATCCATAAACAACTGAAAGTAAACATCTACACTAAAACATAACATGTCTGAAAACAATGATCATCAATTAAAGTATCATGTCATAGAATAATCCATCATCACTCAAAACCAGCGATCAAAGTATCCAACAAACATCATAGGTCTAATAGTATGAAAAAGTATCAACAGAAAACATAAGCATAAACAGAGGGGTACTACACATATTGCCAAGAAGCTGTGACTGATAAGGTATAAACATGAAGGGAAAAAATATAAATAAATATATTTTATGTCTTCAAGATGACAGTGAGCAACACTCATAAGGATGGAAAGAAAAATAATTAGCTTTAAAGCCCATCTACTGCACATGAAACTTGAGGCATTGAAAACACCAACAGTACCATGACACAATTGCAATAGCACATCCTTTTGTTCTATCAGTAGATTCATCACCTCAATGATGAGGAAAACCTAGAATCAAACATTCTTCAAGGCTACAAGTCAATTCTAGGTTCACTAACCAGTATATTCTTCAACAAAATTTTAGCGACCCAACAATCTATCCCCAATAATGGTGCCACTTTTGTTGGTGCACATTGTCACTACAATGCACTACTCTAAAACATTACATCATCCACCCAGGCCATGGGTGTCAACAAGGAGGTTGAGAAGTGATTTATCAGCAAGTACTGAATAGATTTAGACCAACTAAATGACAGTGGGTTTTATCTCATACACTATGAGCTCAACTAAACTTAGGAGGGGTATCCTAGAGGTATGTAAACTAGATGAGCAACTAAAAATGGTTTCTAGACCCGACTCATTCCGTTGACTCCAAATATTGTCACTAAGTGAAGAGGAATTAGCCACAAAAGGACCTCTAATAGAGCTGATTTTATTCAACTCTTACCCCACACCTACAAATGATAACAACAATATATCCATGAACAAATGAATCCACTTAACTCAGCATACACAAGGGTAAGAGAGAATTTGTTACATGCATTATCATGAAGATGGCAAGAAAAATGGTTTTCAATATATTAAATGTGTGTTAGCCTTTACCAATCAGATTGGTGCATTCTCCATTGGGCAATAGAGTCACTAATTTATAAGGGGGAAATAAGTGTAGGGAATGAATGCATAAAGGATTCAAATGAGAATCTTCATCATGGTGTATTTATCTCATCTCTCACAAAAAATATTATTTAATAATCCTAATAGAACTACAACCATCCACATGAAAAAATGAGAAGAGCATCACAAAACATTACAATGAATTAATACACTGTCACATATCTCTCTAATAATCTATTAAATCCATATCAAAAAATGTGATAGAAAAAATGAAAATAATTCACCTTGAAAGATAGTTACAAAATACATGGAGACCTTTGTGTGATCATCTATCACTGAATCAACTTTCCCATGCGGGTATGTGGAGGATCATGATTGGCCTAAAAGTGGTGATATGATGGGTATGTGTGGGGTATGTGGCTAACGACTTTTTTTACCCAAAAATGATGAAACAAAAAGGGTTTTTAAAGGAGATTCTTAGATTTCCACCAATATAAATTATGCTTTACTTTGAATTTAATAAATAATTATTATTCATTTTCTATTCAAATTATGACTAAAGTCCTGATTGATAGGATGATTGAAAAACATCTATAGCTTTCAAACAATTTCACATTTTTTGAATCCAAAACATGGGTCACATTTTGTGCTTCACATACTATAGGATTTAAAAAATAATAATAATTTCATGAATTTTTGACCAAGAGTTAAGGTGGTCAGACATAGAAGTTTTTATATTTTTTTAAAGTTGTAATAAAAAATTCATAATTAATTATTTACATGGAAAAAAATTACAATAAAATATGCATCACATCAGGACATGAGTCTTGTACTTATATCTAAAATATTATAAAAAATATATCATTTTATTTTTGTTAGGGTGGTCAAACAGACACTTCTTATTTTTTCCCTAAAATTTAAGTACTACTGCATTGAAATTTCAAATTTTCACCATATATATATAAACCTAGTAGTTTAGAAAATACATTCAATTTTCTATAGATTCTATTCTTACATATTTTTTAAATAATATAGATAACTTATTAAATTTTTTACAAGCTTCTTGACTCTAATTTTTTTAAATTTTTTGCCACTTAAGGGCCTGTTTTTTCCATGATGATCTTGCACATACCGATGCATGCATCAAAATAGAAGATTTTTCTATCCTAAAACAAGTTGCACTCATCAAAACATATGAACAAATCCATATTTTGTAGGTTAAATATGTTTCCCATACATCACCATCAGACCCCATTCCTATGAGGCATACACTGCCCCTACCTTGTCAACCCTATTGAATTGGAAAGCTAGCAAGTGTGCTCACTAGCTTGACAAGCTCACTAGCTAGTCAGTTCGGAAGGGTTGACAAGGTAGGGGCAGTGTATGCCTCATAGAAATGGGGTGTCATGGTGATGTAAAGATAAGGGTGGCATACGCCTCATAGAAATGGGGTGTCATGGTGACCATTTCTATGAGCTCACTAGCTTGCCAATTTGGTAGGGTTGAAAAGGTAGGGGTGGAATATGCCTCATAGAAATGGGGTCTCACGATGATGTTAATCATCATGATACCCCATTTCTATGACACATATTCTGCCTCTACCTTGTTAATCCTACCGAATTGGCAATCTAGTGAGTGATCTTAGTAGCTTGCCAAGCTCATTAGATTTCCAATTTGGTAGGTTTGACAAGGTAGGGGCAGCGTATGAATCATAGAAATGGGATCTCACAGTGATGTAAATCACTGTGAGACCCCATTTATATGATGCACTACATCATTGTGAGATCCCATTTATATAAGTCATACGCTGCCCCTACCTTGTCAACCCTATCGAATTGTCAAGCCAATGAGCTCACTACCTTGCCAAGCTCACTAGCTTTCCAATTTGGTACGATTGACAAAGTAGGGGAAGTATATTCCTCATAGAAATGAGGTCTCATGGTGATGTAATAACCCAAGACATAGAAAAAGGTTTGAGAATCATTGTTAGAATTATCATGATATAGTGGGGAAATATTAATTGGAGAGGTGAGTTCACAGCTTTCTAATGCAAACTTTAGCCTCAAGTTGAAGCATACTGAACGAGCAAGGGTTTATCAAGTTTTAATATCAAATAATAATGATGGAAGGATTTTTAGGGTTTATAGAAGAGCAATAAAATATTCCTTTGTACAATATAAGAAATTGTTTCAGATTTTGTCATAAATCCACATGCTTTTCCTTCAAGACAACTTTAAATGTAAACCATAAACCATCACAACTAACTTTAAATATAATATACACATTTAATTGAGGCATATGTTAAGGAATATACACATTTTCATGCATTAATTTCTTAGAATTTTTGCATATAAAAGTATACATTAAGTTAATAACAAATATTACAATAGTGATGGAAGAACATCTTGAAAATCCTCCCATTTCTCAACACTTGTAGCTATAGATGCAGGAAAATAATCCTCCCATTTGTAGCATAGATCATGAAATATATTGTACAAGAAGAAACAAAAGGAGTTGTTGCCTAATTTCTTTTCTCCAATCCACCTTAGGTGGACCAGTTATTTGCATTCCAAAATGCCTCAAAACATGTACATCCCCTACTCCCTTGGAAACACATGGGTAGTAGCCTCTCTGTGGTTGTGTACTCTCAATGATCGTACATATAAATTTCAAATATATCACTAACATAATTAACATAAAACATGTAGCATATAAGAATCTGATAAATTTACGAAATGGAAAAGAAAGAGAAGATTGAGAACTAGAAAATGCACTAGCAACCAATGTTTCTCATACCACTGAACACTTGTAGGTCAACAATCAATGTTGTGATTTTCTTAAGTTGACAATATTAAGTATAACCTATAGTCACAAATGCATCAATGACAATCATAAATGCATATGACATCAAACACAAATAGAGAATACCCTCACTTAAAGGTAGTCAATAGAGAGCATCATATAATTATCATTTTGTAAATTAAAAATAATGTAATTTTGTAAACCCTTCTACAATCAAAATTAAATGCTTCAAAGAAAGCAATGATCAATAACATGACTTTACAAATTCAATTTGCATGTACTTACAAATCAATTGAGGGAATTATCTGGGTTTTCTCTACTCTTTATTGTGTTCATTATTTCTTCATGGTCAGACTCACACACTTTCCACAAGTTCTTGTTTATAGGTCTTCCCTTATATTTGATCAAATAAATGTTGGCTATGACTACAAGGTTCAAGTAGTGAAGAATCTTCTAATATGTGTTGAAGTCCTCAAACAACCAAACTGCAACATTCTTAACTGGGTACCTTCTAAGCCATGTTCCAGTAACAACCACTGAACCTGTAGGGTATTCTATGTTTTCTCCATCTATAACTAGGGCCTCCAATTTCTTTTTGGCCTTGATACAATGACGTAGGTACTAATCTATACCCTGTTCATTGTCTTCATTTGTAATCATCGCATAAAAATTTCCTACACTAATGTGTTCATCTTGTTATATGTATTTAATAAACATCAAAATAAAACTTGAAAGTAAGATATATTACCTAGTTCTAGTAGGTCTGATACATGATCAAAGTCAATGGATGATTGCATCTCTGTGATTTGTAAATCTGTCGAGAGTTGATAAGTGTCAAGTGGGGTTAGACTTCTTATAGACCATCTTTCAACCCAGTCTATTGACTCATAATCATTCCATGCTTGAACTATACATGAAAAACAAAATCATGCCATCTTCCACATATAGATAGTCCATGTACCTGCATTAGAGCTTCTAAAAGAGTGTAGCTCACTCAATCCTATTAGTATAGAACAATCCTCATATTTTCCAATGTTAGTATCATCTACTAAATGAAAAAATCTATGAACTAAAGAATTAGCTTAACAACCTGGAGCCATTGCATGATTACACCACTCAAAAATTGATCTTCATATGTTAACTTTACACTGTCCTTGTACTTTAACTCTTCTCATGCTAAGCTCTTTTGATACATGAACCTGATCCATCATGCTCCCCCTTTCCATGCTTGACCTTTGAGAAGTTCCACATATTGGGAACACCATTGAACCTATGCACCCTTCTCAACCAGTAAAACATTCTAGAGTTCTTGAATTGTGATGTATAGTTATTTGACTATATGATATGCTCACTGAATGATATGCCCTTGCTAGCTAGATTAGGATAAAAAATCTAAAAGCAACCTTGCACAAACTCTGTAGAATGTGTATGATCATCATTGATGTAAAATTAATACTCCCTCAATAATTTTCTATTATCCTCTGTACTATTATTTGCATGAATGAATGCTATATGCACAAATATAGCAACTTGAATGGAGTTGTAGTACTGTGATTGCACCTCGTTTTGTGGTTGTAGTGTGTAGTTCTTTGCGAGGTCGACAACAAAAATGATTCTATGAAGTGGAAATGTGTCCTTGCATAACTTGAACTATGAGTCCAACCACGAGCTTTGTGTGTATGCCTTGCATGCTCATAGACCACTTGATCATGGAAAATTCCATAAACTGATACACTGGAATCTTATCACTGACCAATTCACATTTCTTTGCTTCTTTCCCATCTTTTAGACTGTAGGCCACTATCTTGTATTTTCCAAATTCCACAATTCTTTCTCCAATGGTGTGTGTAATAGCCATGTATTATAAAATTGGCAAATGTTGCATGCCACCTGTGAGCACCACAAATATAAAAAATAGCTCAAACTTCAAAACACATTAGCATGTTATTTCAAACCATGCAAATACCATAGTGCCCCTATGAGATAATCTATCATGTCTCACAATGTAAATAAAACAACTAACTAAGAACATAAAAGAGCATAATGGATACCTATCCCATAGTGGATTGGTGCTTCTATGGAGAGAAGCCATTTCCCAATCCTTTGCTAAGCTAAATGATGCAATGCCATGGTGAAGAGGAAAATTAGTTCTCAATTGAAGAAAGTAACTTTGCATGAGAGTGTAGATGATTTGATGAAGAATCAACCCTCTACTTATAGATTCTCATGTTGAAAGAATGCTCATAAGAGAGCAATGTGGGGTAAAGATTGGATCAATGAGATGAGGCCACTTGTCACATTATGATAGGTTGAGGAATGTGCAAGTTTTGGCCAATGTGCACAAGAGGGGGAGATTCAAATTTGAATTTGTGAATTAAATGTTGAGAGGGGGATATGAAAGGGAGAATTTATTGCAATGTTGGAAGGGACAAGTCAACTTGTCTTCATATTAAAACTTGAGGGAATATTCCATTTTTATGCCAAGTTGAAAGAAAATGATGAATTTATAAATGAATTAAAATGATTTATTGGCACAAGTGGGAAAATCTAGGGGATGTGATGGGTGGTTAGAATAGGTTAATCAGGATTAAATTAGCTTAGATGATGTTTAAGATGCTTTGACCCATCTGACTTGAATGTTTTGATTTATTTAAATCAAAAAGGGATGGAATATGAATTTTGAGATTTAATTAAATAAAGTCTTGATTTATTTAATCAAAGGGGAAAACATAGGCTTAAATTAAATAAAGTTAATTTATTCAATTTAAGTGGATAATCCTTAGAGATTAAATGAACCCGATTTTCCTAATGAATGGATTTAATGAACTTGAATAATTTTATGAGTGGATGAACGTTGAACTTGGTTTACTTGATGAATGGACCAAATTAAATGCATGATGCTAATTTTTCATGTCTACACTACAACAATGATCACATGTGCCATCCAAACATGACTTCTTGTAAAAAATTTTACCATCCACTCTTTCACATAAAATGGAATATAAAAATTCCCTTGATGATTTAGGTGGAGGCCTTATGTTACATTTCTGGAAAACATTGTTAGCATGCATATCTACACATATACATCGATAAGAATCATAATGGTTTGAAAGCTCAATATGTACTCTACAACAACAAGTAGTGTGTATGTGATTTATTTTGATGTAAAAAGGATTTAGAATTTCAAAATACCTTTGACATATTTTAATTCCAAAAAACTTTCTTACAAAATACTAAAAGGTTGGATTTGAGTGGTATCCAAATAACGCTTTGAATGTGGCTCATGAATTTTACTACCAATTCTCCTTATTAGAACATCTCTTTGATTGGGAGAGGTCCTTGTGTTACCCTTCCAATAATCTACTATTATAGATCTCTAGGTTTGAGAAATTCTTTTATCTTTCTATGGCACTCTACTTGAGAATTCCCATAACTCATTGCTATTTGGATCATCCACTCTTTCACACCTTCCTTTGGATCTCATTAGAGATGATTTAATTATTTTCAAATACTTACTTGTCTTTGTAAGGGTCATCTTGTTCCTTGTTTGACTGGTTAACAGTGTTGTTGTCATCACACATTGTGTGGCAAAACTATCCTTTGTGCATGAGGTAGAACCCACACTCTCATATGCACTCATCAAGTTCTCTACAATGGAATTTTCACTTGATTCATTTGAAACTCTTAGCCCAAGATCATTCATGGTGGGCCTAAATTTGAGTTGCCTCATCATTTCAACAAATAGTTGGCATCTTCTACCCTCACTTAGCTTCACAAAAATAAACTCCATATCCTTTATGCATATATTTGACATGAACATTTTGGAATCTTATTAGGTATCCATTTCAAAACAATGGAATCAATATCAATAAAAAATGTAGGTTCTCTATGCAAAGCTCTAGGAGGAGTTGTATAATGTAAATTTTTTTCTATAAGGAAAGCTAAGGTGTGGAGACAACTCTCCTAACGTTAAAACCTTAGGGAAGAACGAGAAAGGTTCTTTTAAATTTTCAATTACAGTCCAATTAAGATACACTTGAAAGAAAAAGCAGAAACAAAGAAATGAACATACAAAGATGAACACCAGATTTACGTGGGAAAACCCTTATGGGAGAAAAACCCACCACACCAAGAAAAGCCCCTTTGTATTATAGTAATGGAAATTACATACAGATATCAGACTTATCTTTCTGATGTCAAATTTACAATAGCATAATCCTTGATCAACCGTGTATAGAACATTCAAAATTTCAATGCTCTTAGAATCAAATTCTCACTCATCACACATCGAACTATTCATCTCATTGATTGTCCACTGTTGATTGAACCGAACATCATCTACAATTGTAGAGTATATCCATGTCATCCCTGTCTATTGAACTTCCTCATAGAATGGCCACAACAGACTAACCTCCAACGGTTCCCATTTGGCTTCTCTGATTGGTCAAAGAAACACCACATAGGATAGTTTTCCAATCAGTCAACAATGTTGAACCTGTGTTCACATGTCAATGAGACACTAAACGTGTCTCCTTGATGCCACAAGACCTAATTGTAGTTATCACCAAGATTCCTCACCATTGGCAAGACATTATACCGAGTTCAAAAATTGTCGCTTGGACTTCCCCTTGTCGCCAAGACATCATACCGATATCCATCACATGTAGCATTATTCACCAAGACAATCACTAGTCGATGAGAGATCATACTGATGTTCAAAGGTCACATAGACACCAGCATTCCCATCAGTGAGACAATCGTTACTCGCCAAGAGATCACACTGAGCCTTCCAGTCATACCAAAACAAACAACCATCAGCAAGACTTACCACTATCACTGAGAGGTAATACTAAAGTCTTCAAGTCACCCCGAGATTATCCTTCACTAGGAGTCATACTGACAACATCCCATGACATTAGTGAGACAAATACCCATCGCCAAGAGTTCTTACCGAACCCTTATGTGTTACTCTGATGACTCCGAGTGCATCACTATCAATGATATTTTCCATATCGATAAGACTTCATATCAAAGCATATGAGTTACTCTGATGACTCCAGTCACTATGAATCTCCTCGACCATCATAAGGAACTAAACTATCATCCAAAGATCTCCCTGAGTGGTGAGAGATAGAAATTGTCACAATGATCAACATGTCACAACAATAGGCTCTAGTCGGAAAGACTGTAACAAGGTCTCAGTGACCTAAACATTCCACAAGGTTGCACAACTGCTAGTTGGCTAGACAATAAGGAGGTCACACCTAATTTTCTCTTTCAGAGGTTTCAACCTATGAGATTGAGGCACATTATTCCAATAATCTCCCACTTGACGAAGATCACACAGGCACCTCCAGAGCACAACAAAATTACTGAAATTCATGGGCACTGAGGCCCATTGAATTGGCACACCACCTGAACTTGTTTGTGCTCACTGGCTTCATCAATGCATCTGCAACATTCTCTAGAGTGTCCACTTTTTCTAAAGAGACCTTTCCTTCCTCCACCATATCTCATACAAAATGATAATGTACATCTATATGTTTCATCCTGGCATGGAAAGTAGGATTCTTTGCCAAATAATTATCACTCTGACTGTCACAATAAATTTTTATTTTCCCTGCATCAAAACCAATGTTAGAACACATTTCACCAAATTGCTTCTTTATAGGCATGTGTTGTTGTCATGTATTATGCCTTTGTAGTGCACAAAGTAACTACAACCTGACACTTACTCATCCAACTAACTACACCACCATTGAACATGAAAATATATCCACTAGTGGATCTTCTATTGTCAATGTCCCCTACCCAATCAGAATCCACATAGCCTCGAATGCTGAGAGTCCTCTATGATTCAACCAAGTTCCCATGGTAACACAAAGAATATTCTAAAGTTCCCTTCAAATATCTAAACACTCTCTTCACAACATCCTAATGTTTCCTTCTAAGATTAGCCATAAACTGACTAAGTACTTTCATTGCTTGGGCAATGTCTAGCCTTGTACAAACCATTGCATACATAAGACTGCCAACCACACTAGCATAAGGTACACTAGTCATATCCTCCATCTCAGTAGGAGATTTTGGACAGTCTTCAACAGATAGCTTCATTCCCTGCAAAATTGGAACAACTCGCTGCTTGCAATCATTCATACAAAATCTCTCTAGAACAGTCTTAACATACTTACTTTGACTGAGCCAAAGTTTTCTATTCTTCTTATCCTTGGTGATTTCCATTTCTAGAATATACCTTGCTGCACCAAGATCTTTCATTTCAAACTTTGCAGACAACTGAGACTTAAGATCAGAATCATTAACTTACTATTGCCTATGAACAACATATCATCAACATAGAGCAATAATAAGAACTTGATCACTTTCATCTTTGTAATACACACAATGATCAAATTTTGATCTTACAAATCCCAATAACAAAACAAAAGTGTCAAACTTTTGGTACCACATTCTAGGAGACTGCTTTAATCCATACAAAGATTTTTTCAACTTGCAAACCAATCTTTCTTTACCTTTTTCCACAAAGTGCTCAAGCTAGGACATATAAATCTCTTCTTCAAGATCACCGTGAAGAAATAATGTCTTCACATACATCTATTCAATCTCTAAGTGATATGCTGCTGCAAGTGACAAAAGATCAATCTAATGGATGTAATACAGCTTCAAATTTTGATCTTACAAATCCCAATAACAAAACAAAAGTGTCCAACTTTTGGTACCACATTCTAGGAGACTGCTTTAATCCATACAAAGATTTTTTCAACTTGCAAACCAATCTTTCTTTACCTTTTTCCACAAAGTGCTCAAGCTGGGACATATAAATCTCTTCTTCAAGATCACCATGAAGAAATAATGTCTTCACATACATCTATTCAATCTCTAAGTGATATGCTGCTGCAAGTGACAAAAGAAATCTAATGGATGTCAGCTTAGCTACATGAAATTTTTTTTCCCCATAATCAATTCCCTCTACCTAGGAATAACCCTTTGCAACCAACCTCACCTTATACCTTTCCACATTGCCATCCAAACCTATTTTCTTTTTAAATACCCATTTGTAGGCCACAACTTTTCTTCCTTCAAGCAAGGGCACCAAACTCCAACTATCATTCTTTTCTAATGATGCCATTTCTTCATTCATGGCTTCTAACCAAGAGTTTGAATAAGACATTCTAAATGCCTTTTTGATAGTCCTAGGATCATCAATGCTAGAAATTAAAGCATAGGCACAAGTAGAATCTATCAAAGGAAACCCATACCTATCAAGTTGCTTCCTTTCCAGAGTTGACCTCCTCACTTGCTAAGGCTGAGGTTGTTCTTCTTCTTCAGAACTCTTAGAACTACTTGAGCTCTCCTCAGTTTCAGGTATATTTTGAATTTTCAATTCCTCTTTATCTAGTGTCGAAGGAATTTTAGCTACATCCTTTTAGTTTTTTGATTTTGTCTCTGATTGCAGATCCAAGGTAGAAGGCTTTAGCTCACAAAAGATAACACTTTTTTTGTATAGTACCTTCTCTGTATTAGGATTCCAAAGCTTTTATCATTTTATGTCAACACTATAGCTAATTAAAATACATTTAACAAATTTGTTCTCCAATTTAGATCTTTTCTCATTCGGCACATATGCATATGCCTCATAGCCAAAAACTTGAATGTGTCTTAGAGAGGGCTTCTTACCAGACCATGCTTCCAAAGGTGTTTTCTCAACAAGAGAAGAATTAGGAGAATGGTTTATCAAGTAATATGTTGTAGCAAATAGCTCAGCCCAAAACTTCTCCTCCAAGCTAGCACTGCTCAACATACTTTGTGCTCTTTCCATCACTATCTTGTTGAACCTTTTTGCAACTCCATTTTTCTGCAGAGTGTAAGGTGTAGTTTTATGTCTTTTAATCCCATGATCTTTATAGTACCTCTCAAATTCATCAGAACAAAATTCACCGCCATTATCAGTCCTTAAACATTTTATTTTTCTTCTAGTCTGATTTTCTACAAGGTTCTTAAATTCCTTAAACCGATTGAACACTTATGATTTACTTTTCAAAAAATAAACAAATGTTCTTCTCGAATAATCATTAATGAACAATACATAGTACCTTGAATTAGACAAAGAAGGAACATTCACTAGACCAAAAACATCAGAATGTATATAATCAAGCAATCCAGAAGATTTGTGAGGACTGGAATAAAATGAAACATGGTGTTGTTTACAATATATACAATGTTCACAAAACTTGAATTCGAGGTTACAATATTCAAGCCCCTCAAACAGGTTTTTATTCTTCAAGGATTTTAAACCTCTCTCTCCAATGTTGCCTAGCCTATGATGCCAAAGCATAGTCTTTTTTGCTGGAAGTTTAACTTCCATAGAGTTTACACTATAAGGAATTTCTTCCTCTTTTCCCCCATGAGTAGCTTTCTGTGACTTGGAAGAGACACTATTGCATTGAACAACATGTGCATCCAACTTATACAAGGTACCAATACGAGCACCCCTTTCTAGCACCATTGAGCCTCTAGTCATCTTGCAACCATTTCTAGAGAACATGACCTACACTCCAATATCATTCGGATTACTCTTCCATCAGGGAATTGAATTCTGACTCTTCCACGACCAACAATTTCCAAAGGTGAATCACTTGCCAAATACACCTTTCCACCATCATATTTTTCATACTTCGTGAACTAGTCTCTGTGAGATGTCATGTGGAAAGATGCTCCAAAATCAATTAGCTAGACATCATTTGATGCATGTGTAGCCAAGGCTGCAATGAAGGCGTCTGCATCACTCTGAGAAGAATCATTGTCAGAATTCTTCTTCTTCTTCTTCTTTTTCTCCTCTTTGCAATCCTTTCAGACATGACTAGGTTGCCCACAATTCCAACACTTTACCTTTGACTTCTTGCCAAGATAATTTGATCTCCCTTCTGATTTGGATTTGGACTTATTGTCCTTCTTCTTGCCTTTTCCTTTCGATCTTCCTCTAACAACAAGAGCCTCCTTCACCATCTTAGAAGATTTCCTTCTCATCTCTTTTGATAACAAAGAAGCAACAACATCTTCCATCTTAAAAGTGGATTCCATACTCCCAATAGCCATCACCAGGTGATCCCAAGAATCTGGCAAAGAACATAATAACAACATACAATTATCTTCTTCATCAATCTTCACATGCAAAAATGTTAACTGAGCAATTAATATGTTGAAAGTGTTCAAATGATCAACAACAGACCCTCCTTCCTGCATTTTCAAAGAGTACAACTTCTTCCTCAAGAATAATTTATTCACCAAGGACCTGCCCTAATAAATAGCTGCCAGTTTTTTCCACAAGGAAGATGCAGTCTTTTCTTCATGAACATTCAGAAGAATAGAGTGTGCTAAATAGAGCCTTATTAGCCCTTTTGGTTTTCTATCTGCAAGGTCCCAATATTCTTGCTTCATTTTTATAGGCTTTGTTCTAGACACAACAATCCAAATATCACAATCAACCAACAAATCTTCCATTTTATGTTTCCATAACTCAAAATTGCTGCCATTGAATTTCACAATTTTAATCTTTCCTGACATGCTTGCCATCTTAACCTATAATTCAAATTACCAAACTTATACAAGCCTCCCACTAGACAAAATTGACACAAAAAACCCAACATACCCACAAGGATAACATAGCTAGCTAGGCTCTGATACCCCGAGATCTCACTGAGTGGTGAGAGATAGAAACTATCACTGCGATCAACATGTCATAGTGATAGGCTCCCGTCGGCAAGACTATAACAAGGTCTCAGTGACCTTAAAATTCCACAAGGTTGCACAACTACTAGTCGACCATACAATAAGAAGGTCACACCAAATTTTCTCTTTTAGAGGTTTCAGCCTATGAGATTGGGGCACATTATTCCAATAGTTTCAACATTAGGAACGCCAACAACATTGGGAATAGATCGCATACCTTCAATCATAGTGCCTTGAAATAGAGATGTGTTTTCTAATATACTTTCAAAAAACTTGATGTTGTTGATGGTGTGTCTTCAATTGGAGATGTGATTTTTGATGTACTTGGAAAACCGCTTGTTGTTGTTAGTGTGTCTTCAACTAGAGATATGCATTGAACTTCACGTATGGCTGATGATGTTCCCCCAACTTTAGGATCCATTTGTATCCTTCCATGAACTCTATTGATTTTTTCCCTTTATTTTTCCAATTGGATGTCTCTTAGATTGCACAAGAATTTATGACCATATGGGTTGCAATTTATTTGCTTCATGAACTACAATTTTTTATTCTAGTCTCCTTTCCTTTTTAACTGCACATTCTTCTAGTGTTAGATCCTTTGTTCATTTCCTCAGCATGACATTGAATGCTACATGTTCACAAACACACATAGAACAAAAGTAAGTAATGCATTTTATGAAACATAGTAAAGAATTTTATGGAAGAAGGAAAAAAAACTATTTGGAATTATCAAACATAGACCTCTACTGCAATAGTTTTCATACATACATCTACCTCCATATCGCAATAAAATTAAGTAATTCATTTTTTCATACATATCCATATCACTAATTACATTGCATTTTATGAAACATATTGATATTGATGATTACATTGCATTTCATGTCTTTAAAACTCAAAGCATTACTTTACATTGCATAACTAATGTGACTTATCAAAAATTATATATTTTATCAAACATTGTTGTCCCCAACCTAGGCTTTATAGTAAGCTTCAAAAAACCCATAACTTTTGATGCGTCTGGTGAAAATATATGAAACTTGGTACTAATTTTCTATATGCCTATATACATGTGCTAAAAAAGGAGGGTTACTTAGAAATCATCATTTCGTGTGAGTTATTGAGGAAAATTTGTTTCTTTTTACAACGATATTGTGTAAAACCTAGTATTTTGAGGGATTTGTACAAAAAAATTCTTCATGTAAGCATTCATCAATGTTAAGACTTGGGTTTGAGGGGAGTATTTGGAGTGTGGAAAAGTGCTTATTATAAAAGAAGTGTCAAAATCAGGGTATAAGTTGTTACCACCTTTGGAAACTAGAGAATCTTGTGTTTAGTATTGTCAAAATCGAATTGTGATTGTCAACTAAGACATGAAGAACATGAATTCAAAGAAGGGTTTGTGATGCTATATCTTCGAATTATTCACTATTTTTTTGGAAATGAGGTAACTTAGAAAGACAATAAGCATTTTCAATTGCACAAAATTTTCCCTTTTTTATTTCTTAGAAAGGTAAATTGTATGAATGAATGGAAACTTGCATTAAAAACTTTGTCAAGTCGCTTGAATTCATCTAAGTTCATGATGATGGTGAATTTTTTATGGAACAAAAAAATACTTAGAAACTTGAAATAACATTGATGAAAGCTCTTAGGTTTTCCAAATGAGTAGAAAATAACTTTTTTCCCACAACCATCACTAATATTGATTTTGAATCTATTGTGTCATGTTTTCCATTTTATATCTTCAAGCTCCTAAAAATTAAACTTTTACATGCAGCATCCATCTAATTTAATGTTGAATTCTATGTGTAAGAATGAAGATTTAAAAAAAAAACAAAAAAACTCAATATAAACATCTACCTAAAATGAAATAGAGTGAATTCCACTACCTATGCTAGAAATGGACTACTATAAGCAATGAAAATAGAATTCTTAAGCAATTTTATGTTAACTTGATGTTGTTTATATAATTTTAAACATGAATTCATGTAAATAATATCATGTTTTTCATTTTTTTTCCCTCAAACTCATAAAAATTAAACTTTTTTATGCAACTCCAATCTAATTCAATGTTGAATTTTATGTCCAATTGTTATGATTAATAAAATCATTAAAGGAATTTAGTTTATATTGTAAAAAAAAAAACAAATATACTAAATGTAAACATTTCTATATTACCAAAATGAATATATTACCTGCAATAATGTAAAATGATGTAAAAAATTAAAAATGTCTTCTTTTATGTTGTCTAGCATGCAAATTGGTGGTAAAAAGATGATGGATCAAGCATAGATTGGTACAACAGGGAGTCAACTACACAAAAAAGACATTTCTAATTTGGATAAAGTGCTAAAAAAGACAAATGTAGAAGCATGTGGGCCTGAATAATGGGGTCAACCCCTATTTTACCATTTTGAGGTAAAGCACATTTGGCACTCACCAAATTTATCGAGCGTGAAATGTGTTGCTTTAAAATGTTTAGCTTTCATAGAGAGGAAGGGAGTGAGACTTGAGATAGAGAGAGAGAGGATAGGAGTGAGAGAGATTAGTCTAGGTAGCATGGTAGGGACTGAGACTTGATACTAATAGCGACTTTAGAGGGATAAAGAGTTATCCAGTTAGGGTAGGGGGAAATACATGAAAATGGGAGATGGGTTGGGAGGGTTGAGACATGAGAGGGAGTGGGAGTGAGAGATAGAGAGATGGGAGACCTAAGCACTTAACTGTAAACCCTTAAAAAAAAACCATTAAACACTTTATCCTCTACCCTCTACCCTCTACCCTCAACCCTACACCCTCAAACACCTCCCTCGCTCCCTCCCTCCCTCCCTCCATCTCTCTCTCTCTCATTCAATTAGGGTGCGGGGAAGACCTGAGAGAGGGAGTGGGAGAGAGAGAGTGAGTGGTAGATAGAGGGATCAGAGACCTAAACCCTTAAAAAAAACCCTTAAACCCTCTACCCTTTACCCTCAACCCTAAACCCAATACCCCCTCCTGTCTCTCTCTATCATCCCTACACCCTCTACCCTTAAACTATAAACCATAATCCCCAAACCCTAAACATGATAACCTAAACCATCTACCCTTAACCTTTAATCACTAAAACCTAAACCCTCAACCCTTAAACCCTAAAACCCTCAACTATCAACTCTCTACCCTATACCCTTAACACTTAAACCCTAAACCATGAAACCCTCTACCCTTAAATTGTAAACCCTGAACCCTAAACTCTAAACCCTAAAACCCTAAACCATAAACCCTTAAACCATAAACCATAAACCCTTAAACCCTCTACCCTCTACCCCAATTCCTCAACCCCCCTTCTCTCTCTCTCTCTCAACCCTACACTCTCTATCCTTAAATTGTAAACCATAATACATAAACTGTAAACCCTAAACCCTCTACCCTTAACCCGTAATCCCTAAACGCTAAAACCTATACCCTCAACAATCAATCCTCTACCCTCTACCCTCAACCCTCAACCTTTAAACCCTCTACCCTTTACCCTAAACCCTTAAACTCTAAACCCCTAAAACCCTACACCCTAAATCCTTAAACCCTCTACCCTGTACCCTTAACCCAAAACCCTAAAACCTCTACCCTCTACCCTCAACCCTTAGCCCATACACCCTAAACCCTAAACCCTTAAACCCTAAACCCTTAAACCCTCTACCCCCTACCATTAACCTTATACCCTCTACCCTCAACCCTAAACCCTAAACCCTAAACCCCCTCCCTCTCTCTCTCTCACTCTTATTCAGTTAGGGTGGGGGGAATACCTGAGAGAGGGAGTGGGAGAGAGAGGGTGTCAGATATAGAAGGATGGTTGACCTAAAGCCTCAACCCTAAACCCTTAAACCCTCTACCCCTCTACCGTAAACACAATACACTCTACCCTCAACCCTAAACCCTTAAACTTTCTACCCTCTACCCTAAACACAATACACTCTACCCTCAACCCTCAACCCAATACCCTTTACCCTCAAATCTAAACCCAATACCCCCTTTCTCTCTCTATCTCTCATCCCAACACACTATACCCTTAAACTATAAATCGTAATCCCTAAACCCTCAACCTAAAACCCTAAATCCCTAAACTATAAAACCTAAACCATCTACCCTCTACCCTCAACCCTCAAGCTTCAACCCTAAAACCCTCAACACTCTACTGTCTACCCTTAACCCTTAAACCCTAAAACCTTAAACCCTCCACCCTTAAACTATAAAACCTAAACCCTAAAACCTAATTCCTAAACCCTTAAACCCTAAACCCTTAAATTGTCTACCCTTTAGGTCTTTAAACTAGATACCCTCTACCCTCAACCCTCAATCCTCAACCAACAACCCTTAAACAATAAACCATAAACCATAAACCCTCTACCCTCTACCATTAACCCATAAATGCTCTACCATCTACCCTAAACCATTAAACCCTCTACCCTTAAATCGTAAACCATAAACCCTAAACACTAAACCCTTAAACTGTAAATTGTAAACCCTTAAACTCTCTATCCTATACCCTTAACCCTCTACCCTCTAC
Organism: Sequoia sempervirens; assembly: GCA_007258455.2. Lineage (NCBI taxonomy): Eukaryota > Viridiplantae > Streptophyta > Pinopsida > Cupressales > Cupressaceae > Sequoia > Sequoia sempervirens. Next base: position 131,866,481 of record VDFB02049217.1, on the reverse strand, counting down.
CCTCTACCCTCAAACCCCCTCTCTCTCTCACTCTCTCTCTCTAAACCCTACACCCTCTACCCTTAAACCATAAACTATAATCCCTAGACCCTAAACCCTCTACCCTTAGCCCTTAATCCATAAACCCTAAACCTTGTACCCTCTACCCTCAACCCTCAACTCTTAAACCCTAAAACCCTCAAACCTGTACCCTTAACCATTAAACCATAAAACCTTAAACCCTCTACCCTTAAACTATAAACCTTAAACCCTAAACCCTTAAACTATGTATCCTCAACCCTATGCCCTAAATTATCAACTGTCTAACCTAAACATTGGATTGTTAGCCCTCATCTATCTCTATCACTCTGTCCTCTTTTGTCCTTCTCTCTATCTCACTTCTCCCTCCATTTCTCTCTCCATCCATTCCTCCCTCTCTACCCTAATCCTTGAAACCTATACCATCAACACTCAAATGCTTAAACACTCAACCCTAAAACCTAAACCCTCGAACCTTAACCCATAAAACCTCTACCATCTACCTGCAACCCAATACCCTCTACCCTCAAACATAAACCCAATACTCCCTTTCTCTCTCTCTCTCTCATCCAAACACACTGTACCCTTAAACTATAAACCGTAATCCCTAAACTATAAAAACCTAAACCCTCTACCCTCTATCCTCAACCCTCAACCTTCAACCCTAAAACCCTCAACACTCTTCCCATTACCCTTAACCCTTAAACCCTCTACCCTTAAACTATAAAACCTAAACCCTAAAACCTAAATCCTAAACCCTTAAACTGTAAACCCTTAAATTGTCTACCCTTTAGGTCCTTAAACCAGATACCCTCTACCCTCAACCCTCAATCCTCAACCCACAACCCTTAAACCATAAAACGTAAACCATAAACCCTCTACCCTCTACCCTTAAACCATAAACACTCTACCATCTCCCCTAAACCATCAAACCCTCTACCCTTAGAACATAAACCATAAACCCTAAACTCTAAACCCTTCAGCCGTAAACCCTAAACCTTTAAACCCTCTATCCTATACCTTTAACCCTCTACCCTCAAACCCCCTTTCTCTCTCACTCTCTCTCTCTCAACCCTACACCCTCTAATCTTAAACCATAAACTGTAATCCCTAGACCCTAAACCCTCTACCCTTAACCCTTAATCCATAAATCCTAAACTTTGTACCCTCTACCCTCAACCCTCAACTCTTAAACCCTAAAACCGTCAACGCTCTACCCTTAACCATTAATCCATAAAAACTTAAACCCTCTACCCTTAAACTATAAACCTTAAGCCCTCAACCCTTAAATTGTATACCCTCTACCCTTAAACTATGTATCCTCAACCCTATGCCTTGAATTATCAACTGTCTAACCTAAACATTGGATTTTCAGCCCTCATCTATCTCTATCACTCCCTCCTCTTTTTTCCTCTCTATCTCACTTCTCCCTCCATTTCTCCCTCCATCCATTCCTCCCTCTCTACCCTAATCCTTGAACCCTATACCATCGACACTTAAACCCTTAAACACTCAACTCTAAAACCTCTACCCTCTACCCATAATGCAATACCCTCTACCCTCAAACCTAATCCCTCAACCCTATACCCTCAACCCTTAAACACCCAACACTATAAATTCCACCCTATGCCCTCAACCCTCTTTCTCTCTCTCACTCCCTCTCACCCTCTCTCAAGTCTCTCCCTCCTACTTGAGAGAGGGAGAGATGGGGGGAGGGGGAGAGATATGGATTGGGAGATAGATATATGGGAGACAGATAGAGGGAGTGAGAAAGATAGAGGGAGTGAGAGAGAGAGAGAGGGAGTGGAAGAGAGATAAAGGGAGTTAGTGAAAGAGAGTGAGAGAGAGAGAGAGAGATACTTGAGAGAGGGAGAGGGAGGGAGAGAGAAGAGAGAGGAGAGAGATCTGAGAGAGGGAGAGGAGAGGGGAGGGAGAGAGGGAGGGAGAGAGAGAGGGAGAGGAGAGGAGAGAGAGAGAGAGAGAGAGAGAGAGGAGAGGAGAGACTTGAGAGAGAGAGAGAGATAACAACCTAAGAGAGGGAGATGGAGTTAGAGGGATAAAAAGACTAGAGGGGGAGAGAGAGGGTGAGTGAAAAATGGGTTTAGATTGAGAAAGATTAATCCAGGTAGGGTGGGAGGTAATGAGACTTGAGAGAGGGGATTGGAATGAGATAGTATTCTAGGTAGCATGGGAGGGAGAGAGACCTAAGAGAGAGAGAGATATTTAGAGGGATAGTGAGTTATCTAGTTAGGTTAACAAGGAAGAGAGAATATGAAAGGTAAAAACTCAACTATCCATATACAATCATAAACTGAGCACTCTAAGCATTATCAAAGTGGTCAACCAAAGAAATAGGAAAGTAATATTTTGTTCAAAGCAAGTCATTTGGAAAGCACCAAATTTGGTGCTTTCCAAATGACACATCACATTTGGTGCATACCAAATGTGATGTGCCATTTGGCGAGTACCAAGTTTGGTGCTCACCAAATGACCTACTTTTGATGTGTTAATTGACAGGATTTTCCAAATTTCCTCATATTTTCATGTGTGTTCCTAGTCACGTTTGTAAATCTTTCAATGAAAGTTTATAAAAAAAACTATGATGGCATTAACCTCTCCTTATCTATCCAAATCTATAAAAAAAATCATTTTGATTTAGTTAAGGTTTTGATCAATAGCTTCTAGTGTAAATGCCTCTATTTTTGGTCAAAAAAAAACATGTGCTAGTTTTAGGATGGATTTTTACTCATTCATCGAAACATGAAATAAGTTACATTTTTGAATCTAGACTCCATTCTACACATGATGAATTTTTTTTTCAATTTTTGATTGGTTTTCAAAAAATTTATGGGGGAGCACACTCAAATTTTAGCTTTTCAGGATGTGTCCACTTCCAAAATTCATAAAATATTATATATTCATTAAAAATTTATCATAAAGAACAAGGATAAACTAAATGGTATTAGCTAATTTCTCATTGTTCATATTTTTGAAATTATAAAAAAAAGTTAATCAAGAAAGGGGGTCAGGCACTATTGTTTCTTTGATAAAAGCAAGACCTATTTTAGGGCCCCCCTTTTTGAGACCCTTAATCTTCATTAATTTAAAAAATAATTAGTAGCTTAGAAACTAGACTTAGAGCACTTCAACTTTTGTTCTTATTGTATCTTGAAATTTTTAGCATAACTATCTTCATTTTCTTGTGCAAATTTGATTTTGTTGATTTTAGAAAAAAAAATTTGCATCTTAAGAGCCAAAATTGTGTCACAGATCCATGCACATACCCATTCAACAAAATGACATTTTAAATCATGTTAGATTGATAATATCTTGGTACATGCAAAACTACATATAATTTCCTTTTTATGTTTACAAAAGTTGGCAGGAATCTTAGGATACAATGAATGTTTTCTACATTATAGTAGGGTCACGGATATATCTATATCCTATGGAAAGTGGTGCAAACATGTTGTGGATTAATCTGGTGGTTAATTTTAATGATTTTGTGATTTCTTTTGGGCCATCGATAAGATCTTGATCATGGCAGAAATATGAGGTGACTAGGGAGTAGGGATACATCCCAAAGGTAAAGAAAAGCTCCACTAAAGAAGAAAAGTCTACGAATTTGAGGGAAAGTGAAAATGATAGACATGAAAGAGCATGCAGAAATGTGAGGGATTTTAGGATAGTGTAGAAAATCTTGGTATATGGGTAAGTGTAGGATCATCATGGAAAAAATAGGCCCTTAAGTGGCAAAAAACTCAGAAAAATTAGAGTTAGGCAACTTGACATAAAAATTTGAATAAGTTATCTATCTTATTTAAAAAATATGTAAGAATAGAATCTGTAGTAAGTTAAATGTAGTTTCTAAACTACTAGGTATATTTAAAAATAAATAAAATCTATTTGGTGAAAATTTAAAATTTCAATGCAGTAGTACTTAAATTTCAGGGAAAAATAAGTACGTGTCTTTCTGACCACCCTAAGCACAATAAAATAATAATATTTTTTTATAATATTTTACGTATAAGTAAATGACTCATGTCCTGATACAATGCATATTTTTTTGTAATTTTTTTCCAAGTAAATAATTAATTATGAATTTTTTATTGCAAAATTTCAAAAATATAAAAACTTGTATGTTTGACTACCTTAACTTGGTCAAAACTTCATGAAATTCAATATTTTTTTTTAATCCTATAGTATGCAAAACATAGAATGTGACACATGTTTCAGATTCAAAAAATATGATACCATTTGAAAGCTATAGAAGATATTTAATCAGCCTATCAATTCAGACTTTAATCGTAATTCAAATAGAAAATGAATAATAATTATTTATTAAATTCAAAGTAAAGCATAATTTATATTGGTGGAAAGATGAGAATCTCCTTTAAAAAACCTTTTATTTTCATCAAGTTTTGGTAAAAAAAAGTTGTTAGCCATATACCCTACACATACCCATCATATCATCGATTTTTGGCCCATCATGATCCTACATAGACCCATATATAGATATGGTGGAGATATTAGGGGATGAGAGATATGTCCCACCATGTATTGAATCCTCATAATTAAATGTCAAGTTCCCTTTTATATTGGAATGGGTGTTTTGGAAATTTATGGGTGTGATGGGTGTCATAGAACTCTAAGAGGGATTGAGATATATCCTAATGGCGAAAAAGTCTCAAAATGAATTAGATTCTACCAAGTTGAAGGACAAGAGTGATAAAATAAAAGAGGGACTTTTGAAGGAAGTAGGACACATCCTAAGCCACCTTGAAAACCTATTCACACTCAATATTTAGACTCAATATAATAAAACCTTCAATTTATATCCATTATTTAAACAAATCTCATCTTCAAACTCCTTAGGGCTCTCATGGCTTGATCAATTTTTTATTTAAACTCATAAAAGACATTACAAAATTTTGTAAACTAACATTCCTTTCATATTTCATTGCTAAGACCCTTCATATTTCATTAATATCTTAGAAATGGATGGTGTTAAGCCATCAAATAGTTTATATTGACAACAACAAGAAATACACACTCAACTTGATTGACACCCTTGGATAGCACAAAGAAAATGGTGGAAGACTGGAGCTAAATCACATTTCTAACAATAGGGGCATATAGTTGTGAAGAAGAAGACCAATACATCATGGGACTCATATATTTACTAAATATTTTGCTATTAATATCCACTTATGCATGAAATATTGGAGGTCACCAAAACACACATGATAAGTTGTAGAAATGTGGGATTTTGAGGAGATATGGACATTGTAGAACTTTTAATGTGTTAGGGATATATCACTGATAACATCTGTAATGTATGAAATTGTATACCTTTAAAATTTCACACTATGTTTGGGTCCCTTAATTTATTGGACTTAATTAAGCTTCTAATTTTCTAAATTATGCATTTCAAATCCTTTTTTTACTATTTTTCAAAAGGAAATCCAACATTAAATAAATGTATTTAGTATTAAAATTAATATGGATTATGAGTGTCCTGGAAATATAGGCTAGTCCCCTTTATGTGCTAGGATCCATTTTAAAATATATTTTTGGTGACCTTTTAATAATCCAAATTCAAATTATAAGTGTTGGATTTTGGAATCTATTTTTTTGGAAATTAGATAAACACCTATAAATACACAAATTTTTTTATCATTTGAAATCTAACAAGCAAGCTAAGAAACTTTATGAGACAAATTCAAGAGAAAATATTTTTTTCAAGAGCATTCAAGAGTAGCATTATCAATCATTTATATTAGCAATTAAGATCCTAACATCATGTCCAAGTTTATGTGTGTTCATGTTGTCTTGTGAAGGCTAACAAGCATTGTAGGTCTTCATTTATTCAAGCATTCAAGAAAATTGAGTAAGAAAGATCTAATTCCTTTGAAGAGATGTGTATGACTTTAGTCCTTCAAGGAATCCATTAAAGGGTGGTGATTTGTAGCAAGTGTTCATTCATAATTTCCTTCTTTTTTATTATCTTTTTTATGAAGGTTTAATCACCAAACTAGGATTTGATTCAAAGAAAACAAAAAAGATTTCCCTCTTTGTGTATGTGTAGATTACAGGTTGAATAAGGCTTGAAGAGATCTTGAAGAGAAATTTTGAATTCTTGTATTTTTTGTCATCATTCTTACTAAGACATGGAAACTAAGTTTCAGATTTTTTTCATCATTATGATAGATTTGTAGGTGGAAATAAGCATCTCAGATATGAAATCAAAGAAATATAAAACATGTTTTCAAAAGCCCTATCAAGGACCCATTCACCCAAGGGTGAATCGGTCCTCCTACACATTCTAGAATTAACTTTTGGTGATAGGTACACATTCTAATATATCTCCCAAATCTACCTATAATGTGTTGTTATAGTTTACATATCTTTAGGAATCTACAATCTACATACTAATTCATATAGTTCATTTAATTACATTATTTCAAATCATTCCTAATCATTTTCTTTCCTTAAGGAATCCACCAACATAGGTCTAATTGATTCATCTTTATAGTTGGAAGTCAATTTATTGGATTTTTGGTTGGTGCTTTCTAATAAAATCCTAGGAAGAGGGACTTTAAACCATCATTTTTTACATTAACAAAATTAATATTTTTCCCTTTTCCCATTGTTTTAGCATCAAATCCTCATATTCCCATTTTTGAGAAAAAATTTCTTATCTTCATAAAATAAACTATATCCAAGTGTATCTAAAAACTCTCAAATCCATACTTGGATTAAAAATTTGTATCTTCTATAAAAAAATAACTAGTCAAAGAATTACGTCAAAATTGATCTCGAAACCATAAAATGACTAGAATTTATTTAAACTATGGGGAGTAAAACAATTCAAAATCCTCTTGACGTAGAACATTGATCAAGTTGAAAGGAACGATTAGGAATAAGACTCAAATTGGCCAAAAATTAGAATCAACAAAAAAGAGGGGATCTACATTTTTAAATGGGGCATGTGTGGGTATGTATAGGATCATCATGGAAAAAACAGGCCCTTAAGCGGCAAAAAATTTAGAAAAATTAGTGGTAGGCAACTTGATATAAAAATTTGAATAAGTTATCTATATTATTTCAAAAATATGTAAGAATAGAATTTGTAGCAAAATGAATGTAGTTTCTACACTACTAGGTTTATTTAAAATTAAAAAAAAAATCTATTTAGTGAACATTTGAAATTTCAATCCAGTAGTACTTAAATTTTAGGGAAAAAATAAGTAGGTGTTTGTCTGACCACCCTAACCACAATAAAATGATTATATATTTTTATAAGATTTTAGATATAAGTAGAGGACTCATGTCCTGATGTGATGCATATTTTTTATAATTTTTTCCATGTAAATAATTAATTATGAATTTTTTATTACAACTTTTAAAAAATATAAAAACGCTTAAGTCTGACCACCTTAACTTGGTCAAAACTTTATAAAATTAAATTTTATTTTTTAAATCCTATAGTATGAAAAGCATAGAATGTGACGCATTTTTTGGATTCAAAAAATGTGATACCGTTTGAAAGCTATAGATGTTTTTCTATTAGCCTATCAATCAAGACTTTAGTTGTAATTCAAATAGAAAATTAATAATAATTATTTATTAAATTCAAAGTGAAGCATAATTTATATTGGTGTAAATTTGAGAATCTACTTTAAAAACCCTTTTTGTTTCATCAATTTTGGGTAAAAAAACTATTGTCAGCCACATACCCTACAAATACCCATCATATTGCCACTTTTTGGCGCATCATGATCCTACACATACCCGTGTGCAAGATACAAAACATCCCACCACTCATGAGTTTTTTATTAAGAGGATTTTTCATTTTAAGGAGAGCCCTTCCATCTCTTCTCTTACCACTTATCTATCCATGATCATATTCGAGACATTGCATCATGATGACAATTCTTCAAAGTATCTTTATCCTCCTTATTTTGAAGAGTCTTCTTCCTCCACTCTAGATGGTAATGATGATGAGGTTTCACATTCCTCTCATAGTCATCATTCAGATGTTGATGATTCTCCTCTATACTCTCCAACCTCAGGGCTTATTTGGACTTTTCAACCCCTAAATTCAACACATGATTGGGTTGGTTATCCTATAGATCCTTTGTACAAGATCCTTCACTTGTTTCTCATCTTTGGAAGTCTCTCTATGGCCTCAAAAAAAATTGCCTTAGTGTGATAAGATGGTATTAGGTTCCTTTTGATAGTTGGTTTCAATTGACGTCATTCAAATCCAAACATCTACATTTTGTAGTAGGATGACACTCTCACATTTTTAGTTCTTTAAGTTGACAAATTACTGATTATAGGGAGTCACTCATTGATGAGAGACTCCTCAACCTAGTACCCACATATCACACAACAAAAACTAATAACACAAAAAAGAATGAAATAAAATAATCCACTTTCAATTTCTTCCAAAAAATGGAATTACGAATTCAAAAATTATAATTTGTTATTCAAATAGACAAATCACACAAAGAAAATCTACTCTTTAAGAAAAATCTACAATTTGGAACCACAATTTGCACTAATGGATTCATCCTTTGTAACCTCTATTCAACCTTTTATTTCACACCTATAACCACCTGATAGTGTTCTAGAAATTTAACTCCCATTTTTGTTTTGGTGCCTAGAGGTCCAACCATTTGTTTTCTCACCCAAAAAGATTTTTCATTTAAAATTCACATTTTGGTAATACAACTTCCCAGAGCCATAAATTTTGACTTGTGTGTCCAATTTACTATTATAATATATCATTAGAAATCACATGATAAAAAATTTAATATCTCATAAATGATATAATATATTGATATGACTCTTTCACTATTCAATTCATATATCAATTTTTCTCCTTGGGATATATTTTTGACTATCCTAGACCCCTTAAGTGTCATCATAGGATCAAAACCAACTAAATAGACATAGAAACAAAATAAAAAGTTATTTTTTGGTGATGTGAGATTTCCCTTAAACCATTGGATGCTTCAACATTACATATCCATCATCAAAGTAGTAAAAAATACTTTGCATGATAAATTGATAAATTTATTATGTTAGAATTAGGTATTTTATATTATTTCTTAGGGATTGATATCACTAATTCATATTCTAGTATGTTTCTTGCACAAACCAAGTATGCTCTTGATATTCTTTCCATTTTGTATGGATGATTATAATACTACACCAATGCTATTTAAGTCAAGCGTAAAACTTGAGGCTAATTTTTCTTCACCCTTAGTTAATTGGAAAATTTGTTTGACAACTTATTGGGAGTCTCATCTATTTGACTCAAATTTGACCTAATATTTTATATGTTGTGGGCATGGTCTATCAATTCATACAAGAGCCACCTGAGTTACATTGAAAATTATCCAAGTAGATTCTCTACTACATTCAAGGTACCAAAATTCATGGGATTTAGTTTGTAGTAGGTGTGGATATTGAGTTGGTGGGATATATAGATTTAGGTTGGTTAAGTGATTCTTAGGATTTTAAGTCTACTTCTGAGTATTGTTTTTCACTTGGTTCTCATCTGAATTGTTGGTCAAGTAAGAAGTAGTCTACAATTTCTCTTTCATCAATAGAGGTTGAGTATCATAAAGAATTTAATGACACCATTGACACTATTTGGCATTATAATATTCTCACAAAGCTTGATATTCCATTCAAATATCCTATAGTAATATTTTTTGATAATCATATTGTGATACAATCTCAAGGAATCTAGTTTATCACCAAAGGAAGAATTACACTGAGATTTATGTGCACTACATTTGGGAGTTGATTTGTGAAAGAATCAATGATCTTAATTTCATCTTCCATCATATCATATCATAGAAATATTCACCAAAACCTTCGAAAAGAGCTAGTTTTTTTGCATACATTATTTTTTTCGGGTGTGATACGTGTTTACTTTAAGGTGGCTTCTTAGTCCTTCATTTTCTCTCTCTACTTTGCTGGGTATTTTATATCTTAATTTGGGGTTATATTCCTATTATTGGAGGCTTCTTATGGCGGTGTCTCTTTGTACATGAATACCTCATTAGGCTTCATTTTATGAGATCCATCTATTCATCCACCTAAGTTATGTTTAAGGTGGCTTCTAGTGTAGATTATTTTTTTCCCTTATGTTAAGGGATATTTATTTTTTCCTACACATTATTAATCTTTCTTAGTTTAACTACACCTAGTTAATCTCAACCATGTGGCATAATCCATCTCTACATGTATCACCCTCACCCACCTTTGGCTATTGAGTCTCACACTATCTTTTGGATTTACATGCCACCTTTCGTAATCATTCAGTTGATTTTATTTGAGTAAGCATTGTCACATGTTTTACATTTATCAAGTAGGTAAATTATCCAACCTATTATGGGTAGTTGGAGTTAATGAACCTCTTGGATGTATCTTCCCATTTTTCTCTAGATAAATAACACTCTACTCTCACCTCAACTAGTTCAGGGAGACTAATGTTCATGAGTATTCTCAAAATTCTCTTGTAATTATTCTTTTTCTTGCCTCTTTTAGGTTTTTTTCTCATTTTTTCTATTTTGATCTTCAATAATCTATTGATTGGATTTTCAGTGATCTACAATAAATATAAAATCCTTTCCTAGTTCTCTCTTCTCATAGAATCTAAGAAATATTATACTTATTCAAGGCTCTTGAGGATTAGAATTTTATAATATATCCTTATTAAAGTTAGGATCCTACTAGAGACTTAACATTGTTTCTTCTTTGAGTGATTGTTTATGTATTGTAAACTCTTAGTCAAAGGTGCTTGTTACCTTGTCACAATAGGAATAACTATCATAATTGATATATTTGTAAATATATTATGCACATGATATAGATTTCTTGATGTGACATGCCCTATTGTATTAATATAATTTTTGGGCAAGTGAATCTTCCTATAATCACTTTAACCATACAAGAGAGTGGGATTAGGACTATGTCATGGATCTAAGATACAAATTTGTTGATAAAATATATCTATGTGGGTTTTGTTGAGAATATAGGAATCTTCCTAATTTTTACTTCTAGAAATATGTTGAGATATAAGTGTACCTTCATAAATTTATAAACACTTGTAACTATTATAATAGATTAGAATTGTAGACATGCAAAATTAGCATTATGCATTCAATCAGGTTCATTCATCAAGTAAACCAGGTTTCACATTCATCCACTCAATAATTTTATCAAAATAATCAAACCCATTCACCAAGTAAATTAGGATTATTAAATAAATAAACTTGTCTTACATCATCCCTCTAATTAAATAAATCAAAAATTCATTTAATTAAATCCAAATGCATTTTTCATCCTTTTCTGATTTAAATAAATCAAATATTTAAGGTCATGAAAGTCAAAATCATCCTAATCATCATTAAGCTAACCCAATCCTAATTAGCCTAACCTAATCACCCATCACATCCTCTAGATAATCCTACTTGCACAAATAAATCAATTTATTGATTTATTAAACTCCTTATTTTCTTTCAACATGGCATTTATGGGGAATATTCCCTCAAGTTTTAATTCAAAATCAATTGGACATGTACATCCAACAAAGAAATTAATGTCTCTTACATGTCCCTTGCAAAGGTCAAACTAAGCATTAACTCTCAAATTCAAATTTGAAATTTCCCCCTCTTGGGCACATTTCCCAAATCTTGCACATCCCTCAACCTATGACATGATGACAAGTGGCCTCTTTTCATTGGCTTGTTTTTTATCCCACATGGTTCCCTCATGAGCACTATTAGCATTTGAGAATCTACAAATAGAGGCTTCATCCTTCAACAAATCCTCCACAATTTGATCCACAATCTCATACAAGGTTACTCTCTTCAATTGAGAGCTAATCTTTCCCATCTCATCATCATCATTTAGCTTATCTATCAAGGATTAGGAAAGGGCTATTTTCAGAAGACTCTCTGCATTGTTAAACTAAAACAAAGCCATTCCCAAATACCAGTGCGCTTTGAGTAGTAGGTGGCGGGTTTTTCCATGAAGATAGGTAGCGTATGGAAGCAATGAAGGCAAGTAATGTGCCACCCTATCCCCCGAATTGGCTTAGATTTTGGTAAGCTCACTTGGTCTCATTTATCACACCTGTGTCAACACCCACTTCAACTATGGAAATTCATTGCAGGCTCGTTGTCATTAATCCTCTGCCACATATTCGGCCTTTAGTCCTTTAAGTTGTTGCATTTCTCTTTACCATAAACTGGATCCTTTATTAGCTGAGAAGTGTTTGATTCTTTTTGTGTGTACTTGCAAGCACATAGACATTTGTGAACCTTGTGTATTATTCCAAATTAGGGATCCTTAAGTCTCCTCCGCTGTTATTCATAAATGACATATATGGTGCTAGAATATTACCTAAGATTTGACGATAAAACCTCATTTCTATTCATCCTTTTCTAGTAGTAGGTTGACCTCCACGCACTGACTTGTAGCCTCTTCATTGATACATGATGGCGGATGAGATGGGAAACACGAAGTTTCACCCAATAATGGCATAAATCTAAAAATATATTCAATGATATTGGGCACAGTTTTTTTTTTTCCTATTAATTACATTTTGGTTGTCTACTTGTGATGGAAAGTTGTGAGGAGCGCAAAAATTCAAAGACAACTTCCCCCTGTACTCTTCGATGATGGATAGTAGGCATTAAAAAAAATTGAAATCTGCAAGAACTTGCCAATGTACATGTGCCATTTAGTGGCAGACATGATTTGTTTTTTTAACTTTTGATGATATGGATTTTTTATGATAGCATTAAAGGAGGAGTAGCTGTGTGACACAAACTTGGAGAATAAGATCTGCATTATCTGATATGCATTTATTTATTATAGTTGGGTGATACACATTTATGATTTGTCACTTATGATAGCGTATTCTCAGGTATATTTGATAAAAGTTGATAGCTGTTAGGTCCATATGATTTGTCTTCAGTGTTTAAATCTGAATTTGGTAATAAGTCTTTGTAGGGTTAAAAGCCTGGTTGAGTTGCTTTGATATAGAGGCTGCATCTATTTTGCTAATTATTTAATGATTTGAAATTTTCTTTTGAGAACAATTAAGACATTGAATGAAATATGGTTGATGAGCTCAAAGTTGATTTGTCTAAACTTAAGTATTTTTGCATGATTTGGATATTTTGCAATAACTTATGTCTAAGTTGCTTTACCACAATTGATGTTGGCAACATTGATGATTAAACTTGATATCTAGCTTTGTCCAATGGAAATAAGGATATTTGGAGGGGGTCTCATTGATTTAATCTTTAAAGAATTTTTTTATACAAAATCTCATTTTGACTAATGTTTTCTTTAGAACATAAGGGATTCTTGTTAAAAAAAAAAATTCTCCTTGAGTCTTTATTATTTAAGATCAATCTTTTATCAATAATTAAATCTAATATTGGATTATATTGATCTTTGTCGTTTGTTGATCTAAAATCATTGAGTCTCTATTATTTGTAATTGTTTCCTTGAAATCAAGGATTAAAATGAACTGTTTGACTTTTGATTAATAGGAAAAGGTACAACGCAAATGAGGAAAGTGAAGAAAAAAGAAAACAAAGAATAACAAAGGTACAAGGAAAATAATGAAAGCAAAGGAGGATAACAAAGGATAACGAAGGTGAAGGTTGAAATCAAGCATTGAAGTTGGACGAAAATGAATGCAAAATCAGAGTTAAAGATTAAGCATCAAAATTGAAACCTAAAATTGTTCTTAAATGCTTTGAGCTTCTATCACCTACCTTAATTTTTTATTTCATGTTAACTCATCTTTATCTTTGGGCCTTAAAACAAACAATTCAAAATGCTTGGAGAGTTTTTTGTGTGCTTTAATTTTCTATTTTAGGTTGACTCATTTTTTGTTTGGTGCTTTAAAATGAATTCATCATTGCTTTGAGGCCTAAAATGAACATGTTTTTTTGTGTTTTGTAATCTCTTATTCAAAGTAATCTCATCTAAAAAGGTGTATGCACTTCTCTCACACTTCACGGTGATCTTGAGAACCAAAATTCTTTTTGATGATATTAAGTTGCATAAAAAGATTGCCTCCACACTTCAATTTGGGTTTAAAATTGAACAAAATCTTGTGCGAGTGTGACTGGGGGCATTATCGCGTATATTCTCTTTCTTTGTTGCCTTCAAAGATTGATCGAGTTATGGATTTTTTCTTTACTCAATTTTGTTTATCCTAGAGGGCCTGCCTTGGGGAAAAAGTACTCACCCAAGGGAACGACTCAACTGGTAACACTCTAAAGCCAAGAGTAATTCCAACTAGGATATAAATGTGGGTAATGGAGTAAATGCCAATATCACGTGGTTGATTCTGACAAGATGGATCCAAAAGGGGACTTTTGCCATATGGGTCAATCTCCACAAATGGAAAGTCTGAAATAGAACCCTTGTTTTGTTGTGACCAATTGATCCATTGAGTGAGTTTATCAAAGTGGTGCATTGCAACTTAGATTCCAAGAAGTTACTTTCCATGTCCAATATTGGTTAAAATATAGAGGTTAAGACTTCATTCTTAACATACCTTTATATTTTTTCCTTGGTTGCATATAAAATCATCTCTTCTACTATGAATGGCATGAGGCAAGCCCACCAAGAAAAATGTACCAATTAAGCTAGGGTGTTATATTTCTTGTGAGTCAATTTGAAAACATAGTGCTTTAATCAAAAACATTGGAAAACCAGCATTCAACATGAGCATCAAATCTCAAACCCTTTAGAAGAAGCAAATATCCTTGAACAAATTCACATGTTATTGCTTTCCCTTAGGATTGCATCCTTAGAGGCTTCTAAACATTTGGATTTCATCTCAATTTTCTCCTACTAAAGTCAACTTTAGGAAACCTTTTCCTTGATTTCCTTGATTTCCGCATAGTGCATTTTGTGGGATGAAAGAAAATTAGAACATTAGACATTTAGTTTGAAATCTAATCAAGGGTGGGTTTTTGATAAAAAAGAATCCATTAAGCAAAGATTGAATCAATTGGACCCCATACATGTGCTTCGCATCTTTTAGTCATATGGTTTTCATGCAAAAATTGATCTTTTGATTTTGAATTACTTTTAGAGAAAGGCATGTTCTTCACTATCTTGGTCTTGGAAACAAGTCCTTCCTAGGTTCATTTAGGATCAAATCAAACACTTCAAACATCCAAAAAAAAATTCATCCATCCCACCAAACAACTTTAGAGCTTTGGAAACATCACTCTAGACTTGGGTAAATCATCAAAATAAAAATCACCTTATTTAGTTAGGTGTAGGGGAATGCGTCTTTTCTCATAACTCTAATTAAATCAACAATCCTTTGAAAAAGTTCATCCTAAGATAACATCTTACATCTTAGGGTTTACAGGTTCATTATAAAAACCAAACCAACCAAAATCAAACCCTAAGTCTTGCATTGATCCAAAGTCTCTAAACATTCAACAATCATATCATTTACACATTTCATCCTTCATCTCATCATTAAGTTCTAAGAACCTTAGAGGTCACTTTTGCAGCAAGGTCAAAACACAAGGAGAAAATCGAATACAAACTTGATCCATACATCATGAGTAATCCAAATCAATTAAGCTATCAAAGCCTTACAACGCCGATTGATTATCAAAACTCACACTTACATAATCCATACATGGGATCATTACCTTCTACAAATGTCAATGACACAACAAGTGTGAGTATGCCCAAATCAAAGATTGGAACACATTTCCTGATGGTAGATCTAAATCCAAACCTACAAGTCTGTCAATCAAACAATCAATGCATGAGCCTTCAAACGAACAATGTCATCCCACCAAATACATGCCAAATTAGAATGTACCAAGAACAAGTTTTTGAAACATGAATCTGGCAAACTTTGGGATAAATATGGTTGCAAATCATATGAATATTGCTCAAAATCCAAACAAGATGTTAATGACTCCAAGTCAAGGAAATGTGATTCCCAACATCAACAATCTTCAATTTCAACCTATCATGCCAAATCTGAGTGTCATCCCAAATCAAAACATTGTCCAAAATCAAACACAAGTACACTCCAAATCTACTTAAACAAAAGCCAAATCAACTATATCAAGGGAGTCAAGATTGAAATCAATATCAAATTTGGCAAGATCAAATTGCTACACTTACCAAAATAGTTGAGTCATTGCACTAAGAGACATCTCCACCACCATTACCCATATCAACATCATTCCTTGGTTTAGGGATTCACCCTTTACCTAGCACCAATCACTCCATCCAAATAAATCCACCTAATTCCAATCAAGTCATTGCATCAAATCCTTTGAATATACCATTGACATCACACCAATAGATGGTATTTAATCAAATGAAAACATCAATCTTGACAAATAAAAATATGGTCTCCCAAGGGCTTATCACTTCGATCACTCCAACCACCCCTATCACACCCATTATATATCAACCCCTCACTACCATGATCACTCCAAGCGTATCTCAACCACTTGTCACCATATCCAACACAATTCCAAATCCACCACCAGTACCACCTAAACCAAACATAGCAAGACAATATAACATTGCACTCAAAGCTCACTAGGCCTACCAAAAGGCCATCCAACAATATCTAGCTACGCAAAAAGCAAGACAAGCTCAACAAGTTCAACAAGCCTCTCAAGCTGCCCAACAAACACAAGCACAAACACAAAAAATGATAATTATTGGGGATAATGATGAACATTCAGCCACTGGTGATAGCATTGACAATCTCCCCACCACAAGTGCTAAAAGAAATGATCAAGATCTATCCATCAAAGAGCACATTGAAGATGTTTCTATCTCATCTGAAGATCAAATCAACATAGTCAAGAGTCACTTTTCAATCATGATCAAAATCCACCAACCAACAATGATCCAATTTAAGAAATGTCAACATCATTTGACCCTTTGGTTGAAGATATTGGAAATTCCTCCACCACAATTGTTGAAAACAATGATCGAGATCTCTCCATCGATGAGCACCACGAAGATGTTTCCACCCCATCCAATGATCAACTCACTATACATCAAGAGCCACTTTTTAGTGATCTATTTCAATGAGTGTTAGGATTATTTGATCCTATTGACATAATGCACGATCTGTTGGCCTATGATCATGTTGAAAATTTCTCTACATCGCCTTATGAGTTAGAGGAAATATCTCAAGAATTTATTCCAAAGCATGATCAAAATCTTTCACCAAGTTCTAGCAATGATCCTTTCCAAGACATATTGACATCCTTCGACCTCATGGTTATAGATATTGAAGGAATCCTCAACTCAACACTTGATCCAAATTCACTCAAACATCAAGAGGATGTTGAACCATTTACCATGCCTAATGATGATGTCCAAGAACCATTTGTAAGAAATCCATCCTTTGAAATTGACCCATGTCAAGAACTTGATCCAAGGCATGTCAAAAGCAACTCTAAAATCATTCAAGATCAAGAATTTTTATCTTCAAGATACTACAATGATCTAATGGACACTCTCCTATCTATGCAAGATACACATAATCCTCCATCTACCCATGAGATTCTTTCTATAGATGGAAACATAGATGATATTCATTCAGAATAGGATTCCTTTGTTCCTAACATTATTGCACAAAAAGAGCAGATTATTGATTCCTACAATCAAACAAAGTTGTCAACAACAGTATTAGATATATCACAAATTTAGACTAAGGACATCATGAATAAAGATATCCAACATTATCCACTCAAGGAAACAAGTTAGATAGAACAGTATAATCCAGAGTTAGCAGAATGGCAAATTGAAACAATGTCATCTACAGTGGTCATTTGTCCAAACATGTTTACTAAACAAGACATCTCATAATAGGTAGAATCAAAACATGAAAGTACTACTTCCACAATACTGGGGGCAACTTCATCTCAATCAAATGTCAACATAGGGAGCACGAAGATTCCTTATGATGAAACTAGTGTCAATACTACAACTAGCCACGTCATGAATCTTCATCCACCCATCACCCCATCCATGAATTGGGACCAATATCAAATAAAGGATGTGAATCAAAGCATATAGAAAGTTATCAAAGTAAAAGAAGCTGAGAAGTATGAAGGACAAATAAAATACAAGTGGATACCAAAGAATACAAAGAAAGATCATCCCTATCAAACTCCATTAGTAAAAGAAACTATGGGAAAAAATGAAAAAGGGAAAAGTATCCATCAAAGATGTCCACAAAAGGAAAAGTAGGCTTTTCAAGCGACGTACAAAGTGTATCAAACATTTGGTCCTAATTCCACGCACACTTTCGTATCCACCCATCATTGCTCATCTTCCCAAGTTTGGAGAGTCAAAGGTTCCAAACTGTCAACCAATCTATCTCTTATCCCTAAACACACTCTATCCACACCCCCACGCATGACATCAAATTCTCAAATTGACCATGTATTGGAAACAACCCTTCATCATAAGGATTCTAAAGGCACTCTATTGCAATGTACACACAGAGACAAAGTTAACCTCGATATCAATAAAGCAGATCAAGAATCCCAAAAGTTGCATTGAAGTGCACGTATTCTAGCAAAGCAAATTCTTCAAGAAGGATATCGATGGCACATTATGATAGAAGCATCTACTTCAACACCACAAGGTGATTCAACATGAGCTTAAAATATCTTAAAAAAACCAAAAAAAACCAAAAAAATATGAAAATCCAAAAAAAATCAGAAAAAGGATTGAAAACAGTAAAGAAAAAATCATCCTCTAGTGAAAACCTGGAAAACAGGCATCATGTGTGGAATCGAGCATCTACGTCCACCAATTCAGGTGAAAGCATCTCATCCCATCCATAATAAATCGAGCATTCCATCCATCTTATCCATAATAAATCCAATCATCCATGAGACATTTATCGAATCCATTTTCATCCATCTGCATCCATAGTCCAAGTTATCTTGATCTTGACAAAGTTTGGGGCACACTTTATGCTTGCTTACAGTAAAACATCTTGACATGGGTCATTTTAATTGATTCTATCCTACCCATCATTATTTGAGCCATGAAGCATTATCCAATGAAGCATTCTTTCGTTCAAACACCTTATCTTATCGCAAGATAATCCTTGGCATCCTTTGCATACTTACTATATCCATCCATCCATACACTTATCCAAGCATCCACACATTGCTAGACACTAGGGGTAGATATTTTCATGTTGCTTCAAGAATAAATCTTGATCTATATCCTCCAACTTATGTGGCGATCCAAACATTGGAAAACGTGAAATCAAATTTGTCAAAACCACTTGTGAGAAAGAATCCAAATCACTAACCCATGGCATATTTTGAAGAGAAAATGTTCCTTATCAAGCTTCATCTTTCATCTTTCATCAATCCAAGTAATCACTATCAGTTGCATCTAAATTGCACTTCAAATGTCACATTAAATCATCCAAACATATTTTGTTACAAACCAAGCTTCAACAAATCCTGATCAATTGAATCCAATCAATCCATAATCTTG
Source organism: Sequoia sempervirens (assembly GCA_007258455.2). Taxonomy (NCBI): domain Eukaryota; kingdom Viridiplantae; phylum Streptophyta; class Pinopsida; order Cupressales; family Cupressaceae; genus Sequoia; species Sequoia sempervirens. The sequence goes on along the minus strand of VDFB02049217.1, from coordinate 131,846,879 downwards.
GGATATCCTTCCCAATCATTGTGTTGCTTAACACTATCCTTGCATTGTTATGTATCCTCAACAATGTTATCATCATCAATCATGATCAATCAATCCTTGCATTGTTGTGCATCCTCAACAATGTTTTCGTCATCAATCCTGATCAGTCAATCCTTGCATTGTTGTGTATCCTCAACAATGTTATCATCATCATTAATCCATTGATTCAATTAGTCAACCTTAGCTTGGTTTTCAACAAAAGACCAAACAAAGAACTGATATCTTCACATATCCATATCCAAATTGTCGAAATCATGCAAAAATTCAAAAACATCAAAACATCAAAATCTAAAAACATTCAAAAAAACATCAAAATCTTAAAACATTCAAAAACATCAAAATCCAAAAACATTCAAAAAAACATCAAAATCCAAAAACATTCACAAAATCTCAAAAAACACCAAAAACATCGCAAAATTCAAAAAATCAAAACATTTGAAAATATCAAAAACACCAGAAACAACCTCAAAACATTTCAAAACATCAAAAACATCCAAATATTTGAAAAAGTTCATTCGTCTCATCTCACTTGCACCTGCAATAATCAAGCATCCATAATAAACTGATCATCACCTTCATCCTTTGGCAAAACAAACATAAACAATCATAGTAGTCAGCAAAAGCAAGATTCAATTGCAAAATCAAAATCGAAACAATAGACCTTTAAAACAAAATCACTCTTGATCATTTTCAAACATGTCAATCAAACTTACATCAATAACCTATCAATCAACTTACCAAACGATCATCATCCTTTACAATGCATGTCCTAGAATATATCATTCCTACAATGGGCATCATTTTGGATATCACCTTGGATTCTTATCCTATCAAAACACATCCCTCTGGCTGAAGGTATGAAGAACATTGGCTTGTTTGTGTACTTGATCTTTTCTTTTGATTTGTCTTATTGTGCTCATTCCAAGGATCTCTTGATGATATCCAAACAAAGGATTTAGAGAGATAGGAATGGGGCAACGATCATCATCTTTTGTCTGTTGTACTTGTTAGACGTTCTTGTAAAATAACTTGGCAAATACTTTCTTTTTTAGGTGTGTCCTAGCAAGGTTTCCATATGTCAAGTGTGAACAAGAATACTCCTATTTGTTTGTTGATTCAAAGTCCATCGCACTAGGTACAATGCCATCCTGGTTCTTTATGCCTTGATGCATCATACCTACATGTGTAATCAAACATTTAAGGTAAGTAGCCCTTTTAAAATCCCAATCCTTGATAAGAAAATCATCATCATCATCATCTCTAATAAAGTCTTGTCAAATCATGGACTTGTTGGATCCTCTTGTCATCATCTCATTTCTTCTCCGCGCTAACATCATCATCACCAACGCATCCATCATGCATCCATCCTGCATCCACAAACCGTCAGCATACCACATATCATTCATATCATACATAATAGGAAACAATGATCATTTCACATGCATTTTCATCATCATAATATAGATTTGTTAGTCTAAGCATCTACATAAATCATACATTTGCATAATCATGGCATATCACATCATCAATTTCATCCATCTCACATCGTATCATCATTTAAGTTGTTTAGGATAATATAGATATGTTATTCTAAGCATCTTAAAACCATATCATTTGCATCATCATCCATAACCATCCAAATTAGCCTAACCTAATCACCCATCACATCCTCTAGATAATCCCACTTGCACAAATAAATAAATTTATTGATTTATTAAATTCCTTATTTTCTTTCAACATGGAATTTATGGGGAATATTCTCTCAAGTTTTAATTCAAAATCAATTGGACATGTACATCCAACAAAGAAATTAATGTCTCTTACATGTCCCTTGCAAAGGTCAAACTAAGCATTAACTCTCAAATTCAAATTTGAAATTTCCCCCTCTCGGGCACATTTCTCAAATCTTGCACATCCCTCAACCTATGAAATGATGACAAGTGGCCTCTTTTCATTGGCTTGTTTTTTATCCCACATTGCTCCCTCTTGAGCACTCTTAGCATTTGAGAATCTACAAATAGAGGCTTCATCCTTCAACAAATCCTCCACAATTTGATCCACAATCTCATACAAGGTTACTTTCTTCAATTGAGAGCTAATCTTTCCCATCTTATCATCATCATCTAGCTTATCTATCAAGGATTTGGAAAGGGCTATTTTCAACAATAGCACCAATCCATTATGAGATATAATTTTCTCCATGTTTTATTATATGCTTTCAATTTATCTATCTAAATCTTTGTTTCTTTGATTGCATTATTAGCATGTAGAGTTATTTCATAGGGATGTTGATTATTAGTTTGGTTTTAAAATGCTAACCATTTGCAGATTTTGACATCCACAAGTATATATTATTTATTGAATCTTCCTACAATCATTTTAACCATAATAGACAATGTGGTAAGGACTATCATGGATCTAAGATAGGTATTCATTGACAAAATATATTTGTGGGTTTTGTTTAAAAATATGGGATTCTTAATTTTTAGTTCTAGAAAAATGTTGAGATATAAATGTATCTTCATAAATTTATACAAAACTATTTTTATTATACTAGATTATTATATATTATACTTGTAAGATCTAATTATTAAAACTCTAAGGGGAACTTGGGTTAAATTAGAGTGTAATTAAGCATCCATTTATTTTATTTTATTAATGTTGTTACTTGGAAAGGATATGGAACAATAAATTGATCATTATATTAAAATTTTGCATAGTATTATAAAAATAAAAGAGTTAGATAGATATTAGGGCAAGTGCATAGAGATGGGAGACCAAAAGACATCTTAAGTAGCCACTTTTTCTTGAAATCACAAAGATTGACCTTGGGTGAGAAATTGGAGATAGTTACACTCAAAAATTTGAAGATGCAATAAAAAAATGAGTCATAGTGCTCTAAATATACTTTCTACACTACTAGTTTTTTAAAATGTTAGAGATTAAGGGGCTCAAAAAAGGGACCGCGGTAAGTGGTACTATTTTTCAAGAAACCATATATAGTTCTTGGTGTGGCCCCCCTAAAATGATAACTTATATTTATTATTTCAAAAATTTATTTCGTGAGAATTAGCTAGCAACATGTAGTTTATGCTCAAATTTTCTACTAATTTTTAATTAATTCTCAAAGTGGACACATCCTAAGAAATAAAAAATTGAGTGTGTGTCCCACTTAAAACTTTGAAAACTCATTGAAAATAAATAAAAATGAATATGTGTAGAAAGGTGTCTGGTTTCTAATTTGTTAGAAATTTTGATGAATGGTAAAAAATACCACACATTGAATTTTAGAAAAGAATGGATAAACTAAGAAAATAAATTAAAGATGAAAACCTTATACTCAAAAGCATGAAAAAAATTACATGTATAGATAGCTAAGAGATATTTTAACATTATCATGGTATTCTTTGAATTAACATTGAAACACGTGTAAAACTAATGGGGAGCATGCTCAAGATTATGTCAATTTTTTTACTATTTACAAAAACACATATTTGGATGTTGAAAAGGCACTCCAAACCTTTAGGTTGGAAGCCTAAGGAAAATACAAGAGAAAGGCTTGGAAATTTCCAAAAAAAAACATGATTTCAGAAAATTATAATGGACTCATGTTATGTTTTTCTTTAAATATTCAACTCCCTAATGTTCTTTCTCTCCCACTCTCTATTCATCCTTTCCTCTCTCCATCCCTTTGGTCTCTATTTCCCATATTTAGTTCTCTCCCTCTCTACTTCTCCCTTGTTCCCTCCTTTCCCCTCTCTCTATTCATCCTTCACCTTCTCTTCTATCACTCTTCCCTCTCTAGCTTGTTACCTCTTTCTTTTTCAATTGATGGTATATATTTTAGGATTGGGTGTATAAGGTTTAAGGTTGAGGGTATAAGTTTTAGTTTTTGGGTGTAAGGTTTAGGCTTGAGGTATTGTAGGGTTGAGATTTTAGTGTATAGAATTTACAACTAGGGTTGAGGGATAGTTTTTAGGCTTTATGGTATAGGGTTGAGTGTATGAGGTATAGTGTTCAAGGTATTGGGTATAGGGTTAAGGGTATATGATCTATGGTGAAGAGTATAATTTATAGGGTTGAGAGTATATGGTTTAGGATTGAGTGTACAGGTTTATGGTTGAGGGTATAAGTTATAGGGTTTAGGGTTTAGGTTATAGAGTTAATGTTATTGGGTTGAGGGTCAATGGTATAAGGTTTATGCATTAGGGTATAAGGTATAAGATTTTGCATAATGGATTTAGGGTTTGGGGTTGAGGGAATGGATTTTATGGTTGATGGTTGAGAATATAGGATTTAGGGCCTAGGGTTGAAGGATTTTGTTTATGGTTGATGGTTAAGCATATAAGATTTATAGCCTAGGGTTAAGGGATGTTTTTTAGGGTTGATGGTATAGGTTTGAGTATATAGGGTATAGATTTTATGGTTTAGGTTTGAAGGTATTTTGTATAGGGTTTATAGTGGAGGGTATATGGTTGAGGGTGTATATAGGGATATATATGTGCTTTATATGATAGAGGATTTTATCTTACATATAATAATAAATGGCCTATCTATAATTTAAGCTTTTTGTGGATAGATATTAACGAATTGGATTAATTTTGAATAGAATTGAGGTTAATCTTTTGTCTAGTTTTCACAAGACTTGAACATAGTTCTCAAGGTTATTGCTTAGAATCCAATCCAATTATTTTATAAATTTATGTGTTCTTCCTTCTTGTCATGAATATTTAGATGATAATATTAGAGGTAACTAGATGACCTCTAATGTTGATCATTCTAAAAAATACTATATTTATATAAATTTATGAGGCTTATGATCTATGTAAATAATAATGGCTTTCCCCACAATATAGTAATTCCATGACCATGAATATAACTCATAATACATAAGGTGTTTATACATGAATTAGATAAAATTTCACTACCTATTAGGTAATTAAATGACCACATTTTTTCAATACTACTCCAAGTGCATATTTTGAGGTATCAACTATTGTAAGTATGTAGGTGTTTCCATTGACGTCAACAAGCTTGTGTTGTCATTGGTGACAATTGTGCAGTGGTTGAGAGAGATTATTGATTTTATTAACTTTGCATTATATTGTAACCAGTTATGTTGTTGATGTTAATCTCTAATGTTGCTTTGATAAGCTTTTGTTTATGGTTTAGATGTTGAGGATATTGAGAAATTTAATAAAAGGAGGTGTTCTGTTTTGTAGAGATGTTCTAGTTTTGCTTCATATTTCTTTTGGGTTGAGGATCTACTTGTGTAGTTTGTATATGTTGGTTAGAGGTTTTTAGAGTTTCTATATCCAAAATTTTGGCTTCTAGACTGATGGTCAAAGGAAGTTATGTTCACTAATGTTTGAATTAGTTTTGCAACATTTCTTGCAAAGGTGTTTTGGGATAAATTATTTTGCTCCACATTTCTCTTCAATTGTTCTTCAAGTCTTGTGACTCTAGAGGTATGTTTATGGTGAATTTATTTCTTTCCTATTTCAAGGGGATTCATGGTTTGGTGCTCCAAAAGATGGATTTTAGAGTTGCAGTGTTTGGTAGTGTAGCTTGAGTGTACTTAGTGTCTACATTCTAAAGGTGTACGTTGATAGAAGAATATTATAGATCATTATGAAGTATTGTATGTGGTTCATAAGTTTTTCTTAGATTTGCGGAAGTGTGTAATTCTAAGTTTAATGGCGTTTGCATAGGTAATGGTTGACCTAGTGTTTACACTACATTTGAATATGTTCAAGTATTAATGAATGCATAGCATGGAATGTGAGAGTTGATTTGGGTCCTAGTTAAGTTTTGTATTGGCCCACTTTCATTACTATCCACCGTGAGAATATTTAGTGCCAACCTATTTTGAATTTGTAAAGTGTAAAGCGAGTGTTGCCAACTTGAATTATTTTTTCAAGTTGTGGATGGTGTAAATGCAAGGTGGGTTGATGCAATATGAGTGTGGAAAAGAGTTAAGTGTTGTAATGTGAAGTTAAGTGTAGAAGTGTGAGCTATAAAATAATATTTTTGAATGAAGTGAACTAAGGTATTTTCATCTTTTGAAGGCTATAAGTGTTGTTGGATCTATTGTAGTGGAATCTCTATTGCATTGAGATTTCATTCTCTATGTAACATTTTATCTTCTTTGAGCCTATAGACACGTTAAATGTACATGCACCTAATCTTGATTTTACTAACACCAGTTCATCCTAATCATCTCTCTTCTAATAATTTAATTAAATAATCTCTATTTAATTAACTTCATCACATTTCATTTTTTAATTAAATAAATCACTTTGTTTAATTAGTCCTATAGTCCCTCTTTTAATTAAATAATTCATTTTATTTAATTAATCTATTAAGTAATCTCATTTAAATTAAATAAATTAATCTTTATTTGATTTAAAGCTAACACCATCCTCTTTAATTAATTAAATAAAATCTTATTTAATTAAGTCTAAAATCATTATTCCCCTCATTTTGATTTATTTAAATCCAAAAATCTAAGTCAAAATGGTCAAATCAACTAATCCCTCATTAAATTAGTCAAATCTTGATTAATTTAATCCTAATCACTCCAACCCTCTAGATTTTGTAACTTGCACAATTAAATCATTTATTTGATTTAATAATTCTCTATTTACTTTCAAAATGGCATCAAAAAGGGAATATTCCTCCAAGTTTGAAAATCTCCCCCCAAAAGGACTTGTCCTCCAGCTTGGCATTTATGATCTCTTACATGTCTCTTACATGTCTCTTACACAAGTCAACCTGGCATTAACTCTCTTCTTTCATCCCCCCTAAACTTGTCATTTCATCAAATTCAAATTTCAAACTTGCACATTGATCAAAATGTGCTCAAGCTTCCTCCATTCACATGTTGACAAGTGGCACCTTGCCATTGGTTGAAAGTTAGTCCCACATTGCTTCATTTTGGGAATTTATCCAACTTTTCTTTCTATAAATAAGAGGTTTATCTCCTCATTTTATCATCCACAATTTGAGTTTCTCTACTCAAATACATCTTCAGAGCATTTGCAAGATTCATCCATTTATCATATCCATAGCTAGGTTATGTAGGTTTTTTTGTCATGGATCACACTTGAATCTTCAACAAAGTGGATCACCATCACCATTCATCATCAAATATTGCAAAGGAGTTGGGAAAGGGCCAATTTCCACATCAAATTGGCACCAACTCCCCCATAGGATCAAGAGTTTACATTATTTGAATAGGATTAATATCTTTTATTTCTTTTCATTGTATTTCTTGCTTTCATTTCCTATTTTGAATCATGATAGTGGATTTTATGGGGAATCTCTATTCTAACTTGGATTATGATCTAATTATGTGTTTGTTTTTTGTGTTCTTGCAGGTATAGGATATTGGTTCACAAGGCCTAGGCTATGGGCCTTTCTAAACAATGTGTAATACTTTGGCAGTGAGCCTCCTTGTAATTATTTTGTAATTACTTATATTGTGAGCTAAGCCTCACAATGGTTCTTTCCTTCTAATTTTTTCCACATAAATTTTGTTTTCTTTTGTGTATGGTTTTGGTTGTTTCAGTTTCTATTATCTACTTTTCATATTTAAACATAATAAAAAATTAATAATTTAATGAATGCTTGTGGATTTGATTAATATTGAGGGTTTTGATGTTTTAATCTGGTATAAATGATTCACCACCCCCTCTCAATTTTCTTTCTCATTCAACAATAGGTGTTAGAGTAAGGTTCCTTGAAGAAAATATTAATCGGTTGAGGTAGATCTAGGATAGTAAGCAAGAAGGAGATCCATATGTTTGATGGCACAAACTATACATTTTGGAAAGTGAAGATGGTAGGCTATCTTATTTACCTTGGATTTTATGTCACTAAGGCAATAAAGACTATATATAAAATACCTACAAATGAACCAAGCACAAGTGATGAAATCAAGCCATATGAAATAAATGGTAAGGAAAAGTTTATTCTTTTGAGCAGTCTCGTACATACTAAATTAGTGAAAGTTATGGATCTAAAAAATGCTAAAGAAGTTTGTGATAAGCTAGAAAGTATTTATAGAGGAGATGATAATGTTAAACAAGCTAATTTGTAGAATTTCAAGACATAATTTGATACTTTTTGAATTTCTGGAGATGAAAAATTATAAGTTACATGCAAAGGGTTGATGAAATGGTAAGTGTTATTAGAGGTCTTGGTGCACAAGTCAAAGAGCCTAAAGTGGTAAAGAAAATTCTTAGAACTATTATTGATTCTTGTAGTGAAAAGTTTGTTTTCTGTTAAGGAAGTTGTAAATTTAAATACCTACACTAGATATTAGTTCTTTGGAACACTAACTTCATTTGAAATGAGAAAAATTGGCCTGAAAAATGGTGCAAAAGTGGAGACTGCTTTCAAGACTACAAAACTAGAAAAAGTTGAAGATTTAGATGGAGATTATCTTAATGATGTGGAAGATAACTTTGTAAGAAGAATGAAAAATGGCATTGGTAAGTACAAATGTGAATTACCTTTCAAATGTTTTAGTTGTGGAAATATAGGTCACTATGCTTCAAGATATCCAAACAAAACTATGAACAATAAGAGCAAGGAAAACAAAGGGAAAATGATCAAGACAAGATATTATGTTAGCGAAGATGTTGGTATATCTAATGATGAATCTGATTATGGAGATATTGATGATAATGAATGTTTTTTTCTTTGATTTGAAAGATGAAACTAGTTCTATTAACTTTGAAAGTTGTGTGAAGGAAAGTGTTCTAGAGAAAAAAGGATAAAACTTGAGGTACTTTGGTATCTACTTTTCATATTAGATAGGACAATAATTATTGGGTTATTGAAAATGGTTTCTCAAATCCCATGACCAGAGACAAGAGTAATTTTGTTAAACTTGAAAAATATGATGGAGGACTTGTTAAATTTGGAGATGATTTAGGTGCTAAGATTTGTGGAATAGGTTCAATCAATTTTCACGACAAGCATAATATTAAATATTTTTACTATGTTAAAGGTTTAAGGCATAACCTCTTGAGTGTTGGAAAAATGTGTGGCAAAGGATACAATCTTATGTTTTAGGATGATGGATGTGAGATCAAAAAAGGGTCCAGAATTATGATTTCCACTTGAAAGAGGATAGATGGAAATATCTATCAGCTCAAGGGTGTTGATGGCCACTATTTTTATGACTTAGATTAATGTTAGTTTGCTATGGAATAAGAGAATTTGTCATAATTTTGTATAACTTTTTTAGGATCAATTAATTTAAAGTAGTGAGAGATTTTTTGATGATTACAAAGTGTATCAATGTTGCTTGTAGAGATTGTTAATTAGGAAAAAAAAACTAGAAGAAGTTTCAAGAGAAAAGAACAATATTCTACCAGATAGTTGTAACTGGTACACACAAACCTTTTTGGTCCTACAAGAGTGAGAAGTTGTTAAGGTGACAAATATTTCATTCTTTTGATTGATGATTATTCTACAATGAAATGGGTTACTTTTCTTATAGAAAAATCTAAAGCCCTAGATTGATTTAAAGAATTCAAAGTTATGGTTGAGAATAATATGGATGTGAAGTCTACTTTATTGAATGGAGAATTCCAAGAAGAAGTTTACATGGAAAAACTAGAAGGATTCCAATTGTTAGATAAACCTAATATGGTCTACAGATTGAAGAATCCATTGTATGGATTGAAGCAACATCCTAGATCTTGGTATGCAAGTTTGGATAGATATTTGATACATCAAGGATTCAGTAAAGGCACTATAGATAGTAATCTCTACTTTAAGTTTGAGGAAGATTGAATCTTGATAGTGGTTGTGTATGTTGATGCCATAATATTTGGAGGAAATGAATCTATGAGTGGGGAGTTTGTAGAAGAGATGCATAAAAAATTTGAGATTTCTATGTTTGGGGAGATAAGTTTCTTGGGCTATAAATCAATCAAACAAATAAAGGTATATTCATTTCACAATTAAAGTATGTTAAAGAAATGTTGAAGAAGTTTTGAATGGAAGACTACAAACCGGTATGTACTCCTATGGTTACTAGTTGGAAACCAAGTAAGGATGATGAATCCCCCAAGACTGATTAGAGCATGTGTAGATCTATGATTGGTGGACTGCTATACCTAATTTCTACTAGATAGGATATCATTCATGGAGTTTTTCTTGTGGCTAGATTTTAAGAAGATCCTAAAGAGACACATGTTTCAGTAGTGAAGAGGATATTCACATATTTGAAGGGAACTCTAGATTATGGCTTGTGGTATCCTAAGGATACTAATTTCACATTGAGTTCTTACACATATGCAAATTGGGTTGGTTTTGTGGATGATGGAAAAATTACAAGTGGTGGTGCACTCTTTCTTGGATGTAGATTGGTATCATGGCTATGTAAGAAACAATATTATGTTTCATTATCTATTATAGAGGATTAGTATATTGTAGTTGCATCTTGCTGCACATAGGTATTATGGATGAGACAAACATTGAAGGTTATCAGAGTGGTGTATGATGAGTCTATTTTTATCTTTTGTAATAATACAAGTACAATCAACATTTCAAAGAATCCAGTGATGCATTCAAGAACAATGCATATATCAATTAAGTATCACTTTTTGAGATAGAAGGTTGTGGAGAATGAAGTGAAGATTGAATATGTACCTACAAACAATTAGATTGCTTACATATTTACTAAGGCTCTTCCTAAGGATAATTTTGAGTATCTCTGAGAGAAGTTGGGGGTTATTGACCCTCCTTTGAACTAGATACATATGAAGATACATCAGTCCAGTGGATCTATGGATTTATCCCTTGTCTGAATTGATTTCGGTGGCTACCTCTCACAAGGAGTAGGTAGTGACATTTTTTAAGTATATGGAATATATGTTGACATTATGTAGAGGTTGTTGAGTTGATTGGTGTGTACTTCCAAGGAGGAGTATTTAGAGCAGTTGAAAGTATCTTGGTTCTATGTAAAAGGGGGAGAAAATGAAAAATATTTTATCCTTTTCCATTGATGTCAAGGGGGGAGAGAGAAGTTGTTAAAAGGTGAACAACAATTTAGAGGGGGGATGAATTAGTTGTCACCAAATTCAAACATAAAACTTCAACACTTATCAACTTTACAATCACATTGTTCTATTATTAAGTATGAACATGAAATTTAGATAACAAAAAGAAAAATCAACACAATGAATACCAGATTTTATGTGGAAAACCAAATAAGGGAAAAACCACGGTGAGGATTAACTCACAGTATAAAGTGATAGAAAAACGCAATACAAGAGGTTCACTGCCCAGAATAGGATTCACTATCCAGATACAAAGGCTCACTTCCTACAGAAAGGAATCACTATCCAACAGGGAGGCTCACTACCTACAAATATAAAATATAATAGAAATATCCACCACAAAAATTTACACACATCCACAACCTTGATCAAAAGATTGCAGAAACCTTCAACTCACTACTTTTAGGAATCTAACACAATGAAGTATTGCTACCTCAACTCACTTTTGCACAACTCTGCTCTTCACTTGTGTCTTACTTTTTTATATTTCATCATCCAATCCTTTGCATCTTGACTTGCATTTATACCATCTTCAACCTTAGAAACTTTCTCCAAGGTCGGCTACATATGCTTCATTTCATAAATTCAAACTAGGTCAAAAACTCAACATTCCCACAGTGGAAAAGAATGAGAGTGAACCAATTAAACACTTAACCAAGACCAAAAGTAGCATCTCAAATCAACCACATATTTCTTTAATTAAATTTTAAATTCTTCATAAGAAGTGTAGACACCAAATCGGCCAAAACTAATGAAACACAAATGAACATTGATGTACATGTTTTCCAACAAGAAGATAACGTGCAGATGACATAACACACTTCATCATGCATGAGAAAACACCTTATATACTTCCAAACACATCCATAGTAGGTGTAACAACCTTCAAACATAGAACTCTATCCAACTATCCATTTGACTATGCAATCCCACACAACTCTAAAGCTCATCTTTCAGAGCATCAAAACTTAAACATCTCTACTAGAATCTAGAGAGCATCACTACAAGACATATTCTAGATCTGCAAGACTTGAAGAAAAATAGTGGAGGACTACGAAGTAGAAAAATTTCTCCCGGTCCATAGATAACCAACTCTACCAAAAGAGTTCACACACTGCTGAAAACAACTTTCACCTTTTGCTAAACGAGCAACCATAAATTAGGAGATATCACCAACAAATAAGCAACAACAAACCTCCAAATCCACAAAAGCATAGGATCAACATGAAAGAAATGTGGAGTACATATCAGAGTACATTTTGAACACATACATAACTCTGACTTCACTCTTTATTAATTTTCTCAAAAGCTCTTGGTAACCCATCATTTCAACACATCTTCAACATTATAATGATAACTCCATGTACTCACAACATCTCAATAGTATCTCAACTATACGTGCACAATATGGAACATATTGAACTATGTTGACATCAATGACAACACTAATGACAACACCACAAAACTTGCTCATGCTTGCAATAATCTCCCCCTTTGTCATTGATGGAAACACATTATGTGAAAAACTATCAAAGACCACATTCTCTTTTAAAAAACCTACAAAATATTCTAGGAGAACACCTTCTCTTTCTTTTCTACTATTTTCACATGACTCTCTCTTCCCCTTTAACATCAACAAAAAAGATCAAAAGCTCCTTATCACTCCACCTTAGGAGTGCACCCATTAAACTCATACTACAAAAATGAAACTTTCTACTCCTCCTCTGGAGAAGACACAATCATCAATTTAGACAAAGGAGGAATCTGAAAATCCACTAGACTGATGCACCTCCATGTGCACCTATTTCGAAGGGCCAATGACCCCCAACCTCTCCCTAAGATACTCAAAAGTATCCTTCGGAAGAGCCTTAGTGAATATATCTACATTTTTTTCTTTTTTTGACACATACTCCATCCTAACTTTGTTCTCCAACACCTTCTCTCTCAGGAAATGATATCTAATAAATATATGCTTTATTCTTGAATGCATTACCATATTCTTTGAAATGTTTATAACACTTGTATTGTTATAGAAAAAAGGAATAGGTTCATTACATACCAATCCAATATCTTTTAGAGTTTTCTTCATCCACAAAACCTAGGTGCAACATGATGCTACAACAATATACTCTACTTCTATAGTGGATAAAGAAAATGAACCCTATTTCTCACTCAACCAAGAAACCAATCTTCTACCAAGAAAGAAAGCACCTCCACTGGTACTTTTTTGGTCATCCAAATAACCAACCCAATCTACATCAGTATAAGCACTTAAAGTGAAATCAACATCCTTAGGATACCATAAGCCATAATCCAGTGTACCTTTAAGATATCCGAATATCCTCAAGTTACAATTGTAACATGTGCCTCTTTAAGATCTACTTGAAATATGGCAACTAAACATACTACATGCATGATATTTGGTTTGGTAGTAGTAAGATGAACCAGTCCACCAATCATAGATCTATATTTTCTTTTATCAGCTTTAGAAAATTCATTATCTTTACTCAGCTTACATCTAGTTACCATATGAGTACACTATCCAGTTTGGAGTAATCTATTCCAAACTTCTTTAAAAACTCTTTCACATACTTAGATTGTGAAATTAATATTCTTTTATCAGTTTTATTTACTTGAAGACCAAGAAATAAATTCAACTTACCAATCATAGACATTGCAAATTATTTTTGCATTTCCTCTGCAAATCTCTTACACATACTTTCATTTCCTACAAAGATGATATCATCAACATATACTACTACTATCAACATTTTTTTACCTTGCACTTTGAAGTAGAGATTTATATCAATAGAAGTTTTATTGAATCCTTTTTTCACATCAAGTATCTATCCAATATTACATACCATGCTTTGGGAGCTTGTTTTAGTTCATACAAGTCCTTCTTTAATTTACTAACCATATCCAGTTTTTCTGATAACTAAAATCCTTCAAGTTGTTCCATGTATACTTCTTCCAATTCACAATTCAGAAATGTAGACTTAACATTCATCTCATCACCTATATCGCTAGTAGGCTAAGCAATTTCAATTCCATCCTATACCGGGGGCATGGATGTTTTGCTAGCCTCCCCTTGACTGTGAGTACTGGTGTCTATTGTAACTATTGTTTGTGACCTTGTCATATAGATGGAAGAGGTATCTCCCCAATCGTGTTGGTCCTCAACTCCTGCCTCATCACTCTCACTTAGGGGTGGCTCCTCCTCCTCCTATTCTTCCTTGTACTCCTCTTCATCCTCCTCTTCTCCCTCTTGTCCATCATAATCTAGATCTACATCCTCATCACAATCATCATCAATCACATTAGTGAATAAATCAAAAACTCTATAGCATGTCTCCTCTGCCATATCCTCTTGGTCATCTCCCTCATCTAGTAGTGTCTCTACATCTCCCATAGACTCATCCATCAGGAATACTGGTGCTAGCTAAGTCACTATCCACCACTCCTCATGCTCTCCTATGGAACTGATGTTATCTATGTCAGAGACTGGTAGCTAGTCATGATCAGAGTCGTCGGAGTCACTCTCGGCTACATGCTTGAGAGTGAGTCACATTGTATCACCCAGTCTTTGGGAACTCTATAATAATCTCCTAAAAGAGGGCCATGCTTGGGGTGGTGTCTGCACTTGTCCAAATTGGTACATGACCCGATCATAGTAGAATGGTCGTACTACATAGTCATGATGGCCAACAAAAAATCTATCCATCTACATCCTCCTCAATTGTCTAGTATGATTTAGCCATTGTAGTGTTAGCTGATGAGGTCTCCAAAGGACCTCATCCTCATCAAGTTAGTCAAAGTGTACCCTCCAAAAATTCAAATCACCATACTACCATAATTTTCACAAAGGATAGCTAAAAGCCTGAGGATACACTACTACTTTTTCACATAGATAACCGACTTGTCTGGTGCATGTAATATTCTCAAGGAACCACACCTAGAGAAGTGTGTAGTGCACCATACTATCAACCTTTGAGAATACAAATCACCCACTTGGTCATAGTATAGATGTCCCAAGATACGTTGACCCCAGGCATATATTGTGCGTTGCTCAGCCATCCCTCAAATCAAGTGTACTAGTCCTCCCTCAAGGCGTGTCACCCACCCATCAAGGATGAGAACTATTTCTATGGTGTGCATCATAATCTATCATACCACTGATTCCCATGAATATAATAGCATAGAAAAATCAATCTATCCTCTAACTCATGCATCATGAATGAGACCATCTAGACAATACTATAAATCAACACTCTACTCTTGGAAAGTGTGGTCTCTATGAAAATGTACTAGCTTTCCTCGAATTGGCATGCAGAGAATATAGTGTATATCCTCCAAGGATATAGTCATATTCCCTATCAATAGATGAAAATTTTATGTATCTACATTCTAATGCTCACAGAGAGCCATCAACATGGCATTGTGGTATCTCATAGGAGGCATAAGATATGCCCAATAGATTCACATAGCCTAAAGATTCTTTGTCTCCACTATTGACAATGTTGGAGCTAGATCTCTTAGGAAACTCAAATGTCTCCCTCCTAATTGTTGTCATGATTGGGTGGGTATGTATCAAATTTACACAAAAATACTCTAAAAGTAATCTAATATCTTCAATTTTTTACATTCTTCATCATGCAACTATACTAAAGCCCATCTAGTGTTCTTTCCTAAAGACCATAGAAAATTTAGAACCCTTTTGGGACACTTCACAAAGAAATGAGATACTTCGTGAAAATATTGGACACTTTGTGAAGAAACAAGACACTTTGCAAAGAAACATGACATTTTGTGAAGAAATGGGACACTTCATGAAAAAAGGGGACACTTTGCGAACTTTTTTTCCAAGATCCTAAATTATCCTATTTATGCATAAAATTCATTAAATCATTACAAAATTTCAAGGTGTAGGTTGTAGAATCAACTCACCTCATGCTAATGCTTGTTGTGTGCCACCTGATCCTAGAGAACATCCAAATGTGTATGTGTGTATCCCTGTCTGCTCAAAATTTTTCCATCTCACTCGTCACTCTCAAGCTACAAGAAGGAAAAAATGAAATAGTAATTGAAAAATTACTCTCTTTTACCTATTTTAACCTATTTTTCATTTCTTTTTACTATGCATTAAATTAGGGTTTCTTCTAGCTTACGAAATTAACAAAGTACTTTTTATTCAAAACAACATAACAAGAGCTAGGGAACTCCATTTTGAATGTTGTTTGATGTGTTGGAATTATGATTTTGCACCTGACATCATCAAATGTCTATTATTATGTGACATGGTACTTGTCATTTTCCTACGATATGATAGATTTCCACCTTGATTCCACCTTCATAAAGCAAGTAGAATCAATGGGGGCATACATCTACCCTCAAATCTGATTTCTAGAAGTTAGGAAAAAAAGATTTGGACAACTAATGAATTATTGTTGAAGGATGTGGCTCCTAATGTTGTGGTCTTGTAGGTAACCACACTGGGGGCTTCGTTCTCCCATCCTTTGAATAAGTATCCTTTTATGAAGTAAAATGCATTCTTTAAAGTCCTTTAGCTTACATATGCACACAGAGTCATATGGGTGCTAAAGTGGGGGCTAGCTATGTACGTGGAAATTGTACTCCTTTGTCGAAACGTACAATTTGTGACCCAATTAGGTCCCATTTTAGACACCTTGAATCAATCACCCCTTAAAAACTACATTTATAGGCTCATAACGCTCATGATTTTTTACTTTAAGGCCTATTTCACTCATAAACCACTTAAATCCTAACAAACAACATTCAAACCACTCAAATTTTATGAAACCCACCAAAAAAACTCCTGGTGGGACTAAGTCATCTAGGGTGGTGACTTAGTCCCTTTTGGGGTATTTTCCACTTTTGAGTAGGAAAATCACTAGCCTAATTCAAAATTTTGAATAATGAGTAATTTAGTGTTAATGTCTATAAGACATGTTTTTGGGTCATTTTTCCAATCTCCTAGTCATTTTACAAAGCAAAAATCGAAACTCAAGAGTAAAACATCTTTCACAATAAGTTTCATTAGTCTTTTTACAACAAAGTAGAAGCTTAAGGGAAGGAAACTATGGTTTTTGCAAGTCTTCAAGCTCATTTTTTGTTCAAGATATCACACTGCAAAGGAGTTGATCATGGGTGCCTATGGTGAATTGTGGAGAAATCTAGGTTGAGGACATGTAACTATCCATCGAATCACACCTAATGACTTGTCTTCAAAGTGATTCCATCTTCCATTTTCTCTCTATCTTCATATTTAAGGTTTGCATAACATTTGAATGTCATTTGTATTCATTTGAAATGTTGTAGGGTTTCTTGGATTGAAGTATTTCCTCATTCAAGAGCCATTTGCTTATCTTATTCTAGCACTTTAGAATAGGGTTTTGTCTCATTTCAATTTTTCCCAGTCTTAGACACACTTAGGGCTAGGGTTTTATGTAGATTTTATCTCTCGCAAAGTTTAAATACCAACTAGGGGTTTGACTAAGGAAAACCCCCCGTTAGAAAAAAAATTATCTTCTATTTTGAAGGGTTTCTTGAAGATTGAGATCTTAATTCTCCTCAAAAAATAGAGTGCAGGTTGTGGGCTTCCGTTTCCACTTTTGGATTCACAAAAAATACAAAGTGGATTAAGTTTCCCATGGTGGTAACTTAATCCCACTACACTGATTTTTTAGGGATTTTTACAGTATCAGGTACCCATTTGGCAAAAATATCTTTCTGGGTAGTTTCCCCGATCTGGGACTAAGTCACCCAACTTGGCATAAGTGTCCCAATTGGCTCAAAAATCATATTTTCCAGAATTTCAGAGGTCTTTGCAGTCCCTAGTAAGCTCTTCATCAGTTTCCGGGTACATAGTTTCTATCTTGCATCTTTATTTTGTCATTTATTACATCTATTTCATCTTTGTATATCATACAATGTTTTTAAACAAGTTGCATTTCTTAGGTTTAGCATTATTAAATCATTTTATTTTCAGATTAGTGCATTAGTAAATCATAATTAGATATATTACATCTCATTTACATTAATCTTGAGTGTAGACATTTTCATTTTGGACCCCATCCCTTTCTCCTTTTAGGTGAAAAGCATTAGGAGCTTAAAGCAGTTGGGCAATCCAAAATCATTGTCCACGGATCTAACATGGCCTCATTTTCTAGGACCCATCATATTTTACATCCTCCTAGGATGTTCTTAATCAAGAGGTATTAGTGTAGGTTTTTATTTTCCTAGTGGGATAATTTATTTTCCCTTAGGTATAGGATTTTGGACTACACACTTATTAAGCTTGCTTAGGATAATAAAGTGAGTTTCTCATTTTAATAATTAGGTGATAAAGTGATAATTTTTATCCACCTTTGATGGGTAGAGTATTTAATTTTTCATCATTTTATTTTATGTTGGTGGTTATAGGTTGTTAATTATCATTGGTACCACCATCCTCTCCTTAGTTCTACATAAAATCACTGCCTAGCTTGTATTTTCATCTTAGAATATCTTAATGCATTTTTTTCATTTTGACATTGTATAGTCTTTCAAAGTTTTTGTTTGCATTATTTATGTTTTTCCAAGTTATGTAACTTTGGTATTATCTTAAAATTTTCCTTAGATTATTCAATATAATTCATATTTCTAACAAAAGATATTGAGGTTTTGGTATCAAAATGTTGTAATTGAAGGTGACTAAATTTTTTCATCAATCTTCTTACTAATAATCAAAAATGTAAGAAGGGGCTGCAAATCAAGGCTCTGATACCATGTTAGAAACCAAGATCAGATTTGCAAACCATAATAGACCTTCCACAGAAGAGAAAATCAGAAAAAGAAGAGATTTGCAAGAAGATGTGCAAATTATTATTATTTGAGAATTCATAATTACATGATAATGATTTGCTTTATAGAAAACAAGATATGCATAACCCTAATCTTATCTTGAGCAACAAGATAGCTCAACAAGATAAGGATGACAACTAATTAACCTAGGAATTAAATAATATTTAATTACACTTTACATAAGTTTACTTAGGTAATTATTTAATTCCTAGGTTAATTAGTTGTCATCCTTATCTTGTTTAGCTATCTTGTTGCTCAAGATAAGATTAGGGTTATGCATATCTTGCTTTTATAAAGAAAATCATTATCATGTAATTATGAATTCTTGAATAATAATTTTTTGCAGATCTTCTTGCAAATCTCTACTTTTTCTGATTTTCTCTTCTGTGGAAGGTCTATTCTAGTTTGTAAATTTAATCTTGGTTTCTAACATGGTATCAAAGCCTTGATTTGCAGCCCCTTCTTAGATTTTTGAGAAAATCATTGTAGGGTTCATTCGGGATTCCTTGAGGATATCATGCCTTGATTTCATCTATGTGGTGTTTTGGATTAGATCGGGCTTCACCATTGGATTTAGAGCAGTGGAAAAAGTCAGGATTGACTTTTATTTTGCAGATTTTAGCCATCATTTTCCAAATCTATGAGGGTTTCAAGCTGGGAGATTTTTTGCAAGTTCTGGAGGTAGCCAATTTTTGGAGTAGTTTGAGCAGAAACGAAGGTCACCATCACATTCACAGTGACCAAAAACCCTAAGATCGCCCTTCAATTCATCGATTTCTAAGCACTTGGTTTGGAAGGAAAAAATATTTTGCTTGGGGGGCCGTACGGTCTCCCCAACATGCTCCTCGAGACACGAAAAAATTGAGGAAAAATTAAAAAACACATTTTTTTGGTCTTCATGTGACCGCTCCTAGTGCAAAATGACCCCACCATCGGGCGACCACCAGGTGGCCACCGGTCTGCCACTGCCACTGATGGCACTATCTAGTTCCTCCATTGGCCAGTACTAACCCCCGTGGGCCTTCTACAAAGGGGTTGTGGTCCTATTGAGGATTGGACATTTTGCACCCAGCCCTGGCTGAGGTCAGCCCCAAGCAACAGTCACATTAGTGACCGGGGGCTGCGCTCAGCCCCTTGTAGCCCCCTATAGCAGTCCACCAGTCATATGGGCAACCAGGGACTCTGCCCCAGCCCCTAGCCGCTAGCCTCTTGGTCCTGCATGGGACCAGGGGCTCATTTTTTTTAGTCCCTTGGGCACCCTGCAACCCTTATTGGGTATTCTAGAGCTATTTTCCCCAAATTGGGCGTATTTTTTGCATATGATCTCCATTTTTTTGCAAACAAGATACTGTTGGAAAGCTGATTCTGACGCGGATCTAGTGGTGCAGGTGTTTTTACCATATTTTTCTCTAGATTTATTTTGCAGCCCTTTGAACTCAGATGTTGTTGTTTTCACTCCGGAGGGCATATCATTTGACTTGGTGATCCATTTTTTGTCATTCTTGCGACGTTGGAAAGCTGATTCAGTCCTCTACACAGATCTAAACACTATTTTATTTTTTTATTTATGCATTTTTAGGATGCTCTCCTTTTACAATCATTGGGTTATTGTAATAAATGAACTAAGATAAAGTTCCATTAAGGGAGGTTTCTTGCATAATAAATCTGATTATAGTTTATTTTTCACTTTGATCTCCATATACATCTTGATTTGTTTGCAACTCGTATGGTTTATTTGGTTTCCTAGTTTCTTTTTGCCACATTTTTTCTATAGCTTGACACATATCGGATTCATCGGTTCACACTTCAGTTGAGAGATTATGTTTCTTGATCCGCATTAGTTAAGATCCTTCTTAGGTTTAGGGCCATGTTTTTATGGTTAATGTTCCAGAGTCTATTTTTGGTACTCCTTTCCATGGAAGAGTTTCAGTCACAATTTTGCATCGGCATCGAGATACATGGCTTGCAGATTCTGTCATCATTTCATCTACTGTTGCTTAACAGATTCTAGGGTTGTTCCAGTTTGTGAGTTTTCAGGTCTTTTGTGGCATTTGGTTTTCTATCACATTATCATGATTCAATTTTTGGTTTCAGTTGTAGATAGAAGTATCTTCCCTTGCTTGTCAGATTTTGCTTCCAGTGTTACTCCACACTGTTCTTCTAGTGCTTCTCTGTAGTAGTCATCTCATTGTAGGGGGGTTTTTTCTCACTGGGTTTTCCTTCTCTACTCATTATTGCATTTGTACTTGGGTACCTAATTGGGCCTTGGACCCATTCATGCTTTCCTGCATTAATCTTAGTTTTAGTTTCATGCTTTGTTAGTCTCCCTAAGTTACACTTATGGGGGGTGTTGGTGTAATTAATATTTAGTTACACTTTACATAAGCTTACTTAGGTAATTATTTAATTCCTAGGTTAATTAGTTGTCATCCTTATCTTGTTGAGCTATCTTGTTGCTCAAGATAAGACTAGGGTTATGCATATCTTTCTTTTATAAAGCAAATCATTATCATGTAATTATGAATTCTCGAATAGTAATTATTTGCACATCTTCTTGCAAATCTCTGCTTTTTCTGATTTTCTCTTTTGTGGAAGGTCTATTCTAGTTTGCAAATCTGATCTTGGTTTCTAACAAAACCTTCATGGAAAATGTGTAACATGAATGAAGAGCACACAATTTTATTAGTTCATTTCAATAAGAAAAAAATTATTCATACTTATAAGGGAGGTAACTATTTTACTGATGTTGTAAATTTGGGTCACAATTATAATGATTGGCATTTCTATGCCTTTCCTAATATCCCAATTAACATTTGAGAGAATTTGTATAATGAATGAAGAAATTAAAATTAAATCCATTAGCATGTTTGTGTCTTTCTTTAAGGATGACATGGAATTTTATTAATGGTGATAATGAGAATATGTTGGCCAAGGTGGTTGTTAGGGATTTTTCTCTGAACAAATTTAAGGTATAATTTAACATTAATTGGAAAACATTTATGTTTGATGTCAATGATCTTGATAATGCTAGTAATAATCGCACTTTCTAAAAAAATAAAGGGAAGATTATGATGAATTGGTATTTTTCCATGGAAGCTTTATGTCATGCATGTGAGTGAGGTCATTTTATTAGGAATACTATTAAAGGAAACATATTGAAAGATGGTTTGGAGATGAGGGATTCTCTTGATAATAATGTAAAAAGTACCAATGATAAATTTTTTGATGATAAAAGATGAATGAAAATAAAACAATTTATCAATTACAGAGACAAAATGTGGCAATATTTCATAAGGACATATGGCAATTGGGGGTTTTCTACTTTTAACATATTGAATTGGAGCTTGTTTGGTTCTACATAAGTTATTAGGAGAGATTCAAGTGGGAGAAATGAGATAATTGGTAGATAGGGAAAAATTTATGGTTCACATCTATAAACTAAGCCAATCTCATGTGAATCCCTTAGGAAAAATGTTGATTTTTGGTAACTATTTGAAAAGGGGGATTGTACTCCTTTTTTCTAGTAATGAAAGGATGCAATGACAAGCTAACCTCTTTGTTTCTCAATTTTTGGTCACGAGAAGTAAAAATTAGTGGAATTCACTATAAATTCATATATGTTTTGATTGTGAAAGCTACATTCTTAACTTGTGATGGGTTAAGAGTGGACAAGGAAAGTAAAGGTGAATATAAAAGGTTTATAAATGCCTTTTTTGAGGATAGACAGAAGCTCAAAAAAATTCAAAATGGTTATAGTTGAGAGAAGTTGTTAGACCCTAGTAGGTCTCCATATCATGAAATATTTTACACATGAGGGTGGGTTTAAGATGGTCCATGATTATCACTTCCTTATTCTCAACCATATGAGGCAAGGTATAAAAATTTATCTTCCTTTCTGTCTATTATCCTCTTTGGATAAATACATTATTTAAGATGTCTATCTCCCATTACATCAAGGCCTTATAATGGTACTCTATAAATATATTCTCTCTACAATGCCCATGCCAAACCATTTTACAAAGAGTGTTGTTAATAGTAAAATTATTGAAAAGAGAAAAACTTCCCACTAGACAACCAAAATAAGGGAAACCATAACACTGAGGGGAAGAAGAGGCCACATAAAAAGGGTAAAGATTCTTAAATACCAATAATCCATCTCCTTTGTATGAGCTAATTGTTATTATCTCACCTAGAAAAATAGGCTTTTAACCTTGAATAAATGGAAGTTAAAATCGATAGTTTGTCAATAAGAAAAATAAAATCTCAAAAAACTTTAAAATTTTTCATGTTGGGGGATGATTAAAAATTTTGATATAAAGGGAGAAGAAAAAGATAATGAAGGGTTGGTATATATTTTCTCCAATGTATTTGGTGGTAGAAGAACAACTAGGCTGGCTAAAGCCTTGGCTACTAGAAACAAAAAATATTAAGGGTAAATAAATTGTGGTTGATATTAATGAAGAGGACAATTATGGTGTTCAATTTCTTCCCTAAAAAGAAGATGGGTTGGGTGAAGACTCTTCTCAAGATGAATTTTTGGGGGAAACTCAAGAATAATATGAAGTAGAGGAGGAGAATAAAGATGAAAAGGAAAAAAAATACAAAAGAAAATGAGCAAGATGATGCAAAGAAAATTGAGCTTCCTGAGATGGAAAATATTGCTCCCCCATCTTTGAGGTTAGAGGAGGATAAGGAAAGTGAAGAGGAAAGGATCTCTTCTCCTGTTATGGAGTAGGGCTCTATGGGTAAATAAAATGTAGAACTTCCCAAACTATGAAACCAAGTGCAAGAGTTGGAAAATAATATTGAAGCTAATAGCTACCAAAAGAAGATAAAATGGATGGAAACTGCCTTCACCAAAATTATAAAGATGATAGAAGGCATTACGCAAAAGGAATTCATGGAGGCTATTTTAGGATAATCCAAAATAAAGAAATAGAAAAAGAAACATATTAAGGATAAGGATTCTCAAGTGAGTAGAACAAGAATAAAAGGATGTTGTTGAATGAGGAGAAACAAGTGTGGGTGGAGTCTCCTGACTCCCTAATTATGGACTAGAACCTTATCTATCAATTCTACTTTGGATTCTTCTTGTTGTGTGTTTGTTGTTTTTTCTTAGGTGTTATTGTTTTGTTGACTTACATACCCTTCTGCTATTTTTTATGCTTAATTTTTTAATGTTTCAAAATTATGAGATTAGGACACATTCCTTACTTAATCAAAAACATTTCAATTTTTTATTAAGTATATGATGGTCATCTTTTAACTTCCATATATATATAAGGTTATGTATATATGCATGTATGCATGTCTATGTATATGTATATGTATGCATAAATGTATGCATGTGGATGAAGTATTATAATATATATAGAGCTATTTTATATTTATTTATTTAAAATTTATATTTATATAATTAAGATAAAGGGTAAGGGCCCTCCCCACTAAATAATATTAATAGAAATGTATTAGAAAAGCCTTGGTCAAGAGAAAGATATTATTTATATGATAGAAAATCCAAAGTGTATACAAGCATAGTTATATATTTTTGAGTTATTCTATTTTACTTTAAAATTATTTAAGAACTATTTTATTATATTTGATAATATTTATTAAACAATTATTTTATATTTTTTTAAAATAAATTAGTTATGTTTTATTTTATAAGTAAAAAATAGTAATATGAAAATATTTATATGACTCGTGAGTGTAATAGTGATTATAAAAAAAGTTAATTATATTTCAGCAAATATTTAAATATATCTATACTAATTGAGAAATCATTATTCTATAAATACAAATAACAATAAAAAAACTATACACCATAAAAAATGAAAACAATTTAATATATTTCAAATTGAAATTGTCTTCCTTTTGAGTGATCCTTCCCATTGCCTCAATTTTCTTTCTTCTAGGGGAGAGGGACCTATAGTGGAGCACCCTAATTTTGGGCTTCTAAAAATCACTGCCAATTTTGTACAACAGTTTATTTGGCAACTCACGAGCTTCTATATTTTGTTTTAGGGCCACATCATCAAATATAATGCCACATCAACATGCTTTTTGTTGAGGTATCGAGAAAGGCCCAAAAAAAAGTGAGACCGATAGTGGTGCACTAAGCCATGTTTTATTGGTGTGCTGATGTGGCATCACATGATTTGTCAGTTTTTCTACTTTATGAATAAAATGTGTTTTGCAATTGGATATTAAGGTGCTCCATTTTGGAGTTGAGGACTACTTCTATCCTCATTATTGGACCCCACTCCATTATGGGCCCCTCTCCCCTATATAACTAGTGGATAGCAATTGCCCCAATCTAGATTGGAATAAACCACACACATTTAGATTGTAAGAGAAATATTTAATTATTTTAAGTTGTTTGTTTTTTAAATAATTTTTTAAAATTTAAAAATTAATATTTGCTATTAAATTTTTATTAAATTTTTTAATATAAACATTTAATATTTTATAATAAATCCAAAAAAAAATGAAAAATTTAATTTACAACATTAAAAAAATAAGAATAAATATTCATAATCCTTAACTAAGTGGAAGGTCAATAAAAACGCCCTATAAAGATGATAGAAGGCATTATGCAAAAGGAATTCATGGAGGCTATTTTAGGATAGTCCAAAATAAAGAAATAGAAAAAGAAACATATTAAGGATAAGGATTCTCAAGTGAGGAGAACAAGAATAAAAGGATGTTGTTGAATGAGGAGAAAGAAGTGTGGGAGGAGTCTCCCGACTCCCTAATTATGGACTAGAACCTTATCTATCAATTCTACTTTGGATTCTTCTTGTTGTGTGTTTGTTGTTTTTTCTTAGGTGTTATTGTTTTGTTGACTTACATACCCTTCTGCTATTTTTTATGTTTAATTTTTTAATGTTTCAAAATTATGAGATTAGGACACATTCCTTACTTAATCAAAAACATTTCAATTTTTTATTGAAGTATATGATGGTCATCTTTTAACTTCCATATATATATAAGGTTATGTATATATGCATGTATGCATGTCTATGTATATGTATATGTATGCATAAATGTATGCATGCGGATGAAGTATTATAATATATATAGAGCTATTTTATATTTATTTATTTAAAATTTATATTTATATAATTAAGATAAAGGGTAAGGGCCCTTCCCACTAAATAATATTAACAGAAATGTATTAGAAAAACCTTGGTCAAGAGAAAGATATTATTTATATGATAGAAAATCCAAAATATATACAAGAATAGTATATATTTTTGAGTTATTCTATTTTAGTTTAAAATTATTTAAGAACTATTTTATTATATTTGATAATATTTATTAAACAATTATTTTATATTTTTTAAATATAAATTAGTTATGTTTTATTTTATAAGTAAAAAATAGTAACATGAAAATCTTTATAACACTCATGAGTGTAATAGTGATTATTAAAAAAAAGTAATTATATTTCAGCAAATACTTGATATATGTATACTAATTGAGAAACCTTTATTCTATAAATACAAAGAACAATAAAAACCTATACACCATAAAAAATAAAAAAAATTTAATATAATTCAAATTGAAATCATCTTCCTTTTGAGTGATCCTTCCCCTTGCCTCAATTTTCTTTCTTCTACAGGATAGGGACCTATAGTGGAGCACCCTAACTTCGGGCTTCTAAATTTTTTGTGGAAATTTCAAATCACTCCCAATTTTGTACAACAGTTTATTTGGCAACTCACAAGCTTCTATATTTCATTTTAGGGCCACATCATCAAATATAATGTCACATCAACATGCTTTTTGTTGAGGTATCTAGAAAGGTCCAAAGAAAAGTGAGACCGATAGTGGTGCACTAAGCCATGTTTTATTGGTGTGCTAATGTGGCATCACATGATTTGTCATTTTGTGTACTTTATGAATAAAAAGTGTTTTGCAATTGGATATTAAGGTGCTCCATTTTGGAGCTGAGGACTACTTCTATCCTCATTATTAGACCCCACTCCATTATGGGCCCCTCTCCCCTATATAACTAGTGGATAGCAGTTGCCCCAATCTAGATTGGAACAAACCACACACATTTACATTGTAGGAGAAATATTTAATTATTTTAATTTGATTATTTTTTAAAATTTAAAAATTAGTATCTACTATTAAATTTTTGTTAAGTTTTTATTAAATTTTTTAATATAAACATTTAATATTTTATAATAAATCCAAAAAAAAATGAAAAATTTAATTTACAACATTAAAAAAAATAAGAATAAATATTCATAATCCTTAACTAAGTGGAAGGTCAATAAAAACGCCCTATACGAAGAAATATAATATTAAAATTAGGAAACAAACTCCATAGTGTTGTTTTATGTAACATTAGTATTTTATAATAAAATATAATTTCCCATTTATTATTTGCTTCTCCAAATGATATCTCCGACGGTGGGTTTTCAAAAACCGTTTTTCTGTTATTGGGATTGTGAAAGCCTTTGATGTTTGTTACCGTCTCTTGCGGATTCAAAATATCTTCTATAAATTCACATGATCAGGGGGGCATTACAAAGAAAAGCATTGTGATTTAGAAGCGTGGAAGAAGAGAAGAACACAAATATTTTGCCATGGCTGCTACATCAACATCCACGGTGATAGTCATGTACTTTTTGGTGGGAGGATTTGTTGTATGCAACCTCCTTTCCATTCAATGCAATGCCAATGCAGAAGGAGATGCACTGATAGATGTGAAGAATATGCTGCATGACCCACAAAATGTTTTGGGTAGCTGGGATCAAACCCTGGTCGATCCCTGTACCTGGCTTTATATCACCTGTGACAACAACCAACATGTAACGAGGGTGTAAGTCTATATCATATAAAACTTTCTATACAATTCAAATTAACGCAACACACATAACATTGACTTGCTTTAAGTACTTTACAGGGATTTGGCATTTAGAAGCCTTTCTGGTACTCTCTCACCACGGATCGGTGATCTTCCCAACTTACAGTACCTGTAAGTTTATTAGCTTACACATTTTAAGAATGAATATGTTTTAGTGGTGAATTTTCTTTAAACCTTTATGTATGTGTATTCTTATATTAGGCATTTAGGACTCAACTCATTGAGTGGAAGCTTGCCACCAAGTTTGGGGAAATTGAAAAATCTGATTGCCCTTGATCTTTCTGGCAACAAGTTCAGTGGAAAAATACCCTCCTCACTTGGCCAACTCTCCAACCTCCGCTTCCTGTAAGTCATCATTTTCCTAGGCTTTCATTGTTCAATCTTAAATCTATTTTAGAAAGTTTTGATCTTTGTCAATGCCAACATTAACTATCATAGATGTCTGATTTACATCCGGGTTTAAAGATCCCTTGATTTTAGAATTTTGGTGATCTCATTCTTCTTTCTGTTTTTTATGGCCTATACTACATATTGCACTGCTGTACATGACCTTTAGAGGGAATGTAAATTTCAATTTTCTTCTATGATCTGTAAATCATGTTTGATGTTATTTCTGCCTCCAGGTTTTTAAAGTTATGTTAATTTTTTTTAAATTGAATTCCATCATTAACTTGTTCTTTTATGGGTTGAATTTTTCAGACGTCTTTCAGACAACCAACTCAATGGCCCTGTTCCAAGAGGAGGATCGCTCTCAAGATTTGGCTATGATAGGTAATTTATTCATTTATTTCTTTTGGATGGTTCTTTTAAAGTATGATAAAATCTAGATGACTTAGTTTTGACTTGTGGTTGTTGCATGTTATATTATGGTCTAAAGTTTTAAAGGCAATCCGGGCCTTTGCGGTGGTGTTGTACACAAGCCATGTTAAAAAATGGAATGAAATAGAGAGCATTGTTGATAAAGCAATAAGGCTTACATGCTGGCCAATCTGATATGTGCAGTCATGCATGTAATTTTGATGTAATAAGAATGATATTAAAAATTATAAAATAAGGCAGTCATACATGTAATAATCATGATATTAATAATTATGGAATAAGACAAGCATTTTCATATGTTGGTACAATTATTTTCGTTATAAAACTAAGAATTGCAAATTATTTGTACTTTCTGTTACATTGTTTTTCTGTTCCTTAAGATGTTCTTCATGATTTAATTTTGTTAAATTATCTTTTTAAGCGTGCTGACATAACAACAACATTACTTAATCATTTTAATGAATTATATGTATATGTAGTATTTTGAATCTAAATAGTGATGAACACAATAAAAACATTATTGACATTTATTTATGTTTATGACAAAGATTGACTGTTCTATCATACAGTTAAAGGTCAAGAGTAGAAAGTAGACTAGCGAAACATTGTTATCATGACAGAAATTCCTGTTCCTACAAAGGAGATAACACTATAAAATCAGAAAATAAATATAATAACAGAAGATAACACTATAAAATCAGAAAATAAATATAATAACAGGAAAAACATTTTAAAATCAGAAAATAAATATAATGCAAAATGCCATTCATTTTTCGGTGCTCATTTATATATGTATAAAGGAAAATTAACATTTTCTAGGATTAATTTAAGTGGCAATAGAATAAATAAATGTTAAATTAATGTAGTTTTAGAATCTGATTCAATTTGGAATTAAAAAATAGATTCTCTTTATTTATATTTTTTCTCTTCTTTAGGTTGAGTTTGTACATTTGAATCAATTCCATAAGCACGGAGCCATTCCATGGGTTGTGGGTTCGATCATATAACTTATATGTTTTTTCTTTCAATCTTTTGTCCACGCATATCCATTGCTCTGCCTGACAACCTTCTATTATGTCTTCCAACATTTGGTATCTTACTCTGCAAAATGATACTCCTATGTTGGCCTTTGGTCTCCCGTAATGCTTTGTTAATGGGCATGAGAATATCAAATGTATTAAACAATGGACCTGTTATTAAGATTGATATCCTTGGACAAAGAAGATTATACCATCATTATTGGTGCAAGGCCAAACATTTTTTTTGGCGATGTCGATTGCTATGGACCCAGATGTTCCTGCATTGACATCTAGCAAAATAAATTGGAGTCAATCAAATTTGTGAAATGTATGGGGAAGTGTGGATATGAATAGGATAGGGTTGAAGATATGTATAAACAAGGATAGGGGAGGGATAGTGTAATGAGTCTAAATTATACAAGATTGTATTATTTTTCAATTTGTAATTGTTCTAAATATCTTCTTAAAATGGGCACAAAACTAAATGGAAATAGAATTGACCACGAAAATTTTAATATTACAATTTTAGTCACTTTGAGATACATATGAATCCTAAAATGATCATTTATCAAGCAATATATGTAACCACTCAAAAAATGCACAAAAAAAAAAAATTGGCATCAAAATATGGTAAGTCTACTTTGTCTATTCCAAACTTATTTTATTATTGGTTATCAATTCATTGAACATTGAGCAATATGATCTCATGATAGTATTGAATATTTTTATTATCCACACAATTGTAAGATTCATCCATAAATGGTACCATAATAGGCTTTGTTGTTTGGATTTAGTCATATTTGATTATGTTGAAGTTGGAATTATATAATGTCTTCATTTATTATTATTGATTGTTTTGTTGTCTTGACACTGTCTATTTTTTAGTCACATAATTGTGGTAATTAGTCTAACTTATAAACATAAATGTGTTTCTATGACTATGTATATTAGAAAATTTGTAATATGGTTACTTTTGTTCAAATTTTGGTTGATTAAAATAATTAAAATAATTTTAAATCTATTTGTATTAAATAATTTTTAATATATAATATATCAATAAAATTTAATATATAGCAATCAATATATTATATAATCAGTTAATGATATTTATTAAATAACTATACACATATTATATAATCAAATAATGATATTTAATATATATCTAAAAATATGTGTATTATATAACTAATTAATAATATTAATTATATAGCTATAAACATATATATTATATAATCAACTAATAATATTTAACATATAACTATAAATATATATTACACATGTTTATATGCTAAATATTATTATTTTGTATAACTATACATACATACATACATGCATACATACATACATACATATATTTTTAAATAAATTTATATTGATAATGATATTGGGGAGAAGAGTCTAACTATTTTTTATTACTTCAAACCAAGAGTTCATCATACATGAATTTAATTTTTAGTTTTCAAGATGAAGTTCAGGGACGAAAGGAAGTTCTCAACAAATTTTATTATTTTTTCCTTTTGTGGATTTGAATTTTTTACTCTTCTTTTTATGAATTTGGGAATTGGTTGTTATTCAGTAGTTCACTCAAGTTTTTAGGTATTTATTTTACAATGAAATTAATTTTAGGAGGAAGCAATCATGGGACAAAAATAAAAATCTATTTGGTGTTAGTAACCATGTTAGATTTTTATTGGATAAAAAAACTTTTAACATAACTATGAACTAGAAGAGGGTTTTGAAAGGATACTAAAACTTTGTACATTAAGAAAAGGAAAGAACATGAGAAATGGTTTAGCTAAGGGATTTTTCTCTTTTGTTTAAGGTGGAAATATTGATTTAGGTTGACACATTTAGCTTTTAAATCCCCCCATTTCAATCATAACATTTTTGTGAGTTCTCCACTTTTTATATATATAGATTAAGGTCAAAGGAAGCCTAACCAGAAATACAATGTTGAACTTAGCATTTAAACCATTTAAAAATTATAAAATTATAAATATGATAAAAAATTCCTACCGCTCTACTACTATTCATCATCTCCCTTTTTAGCTTCCCTAGCACCATCGCATAGCTTTGTAATAATATCTTCTACACCCACAACGATAGGGATTTCCAAGACCACCATCCCAACCTCTAAATTATTCACCCATATTATCTCCTTGAGGATGAAAATATTCCCAACAACCTCAACCATTCTTGCATCTTGGTTTTCCCCAAAACTCCCAAGTAGAAATAGTATCCACGAGCCATTGATGTGAAGGATCAACAGTGGCCACACTCCACTCATAGGCCTCAAACCCAATCCTATCACAACCATATCCAAATAAAATTGCATTGCTTCATGCCACCTTTCTTTGGTGAAATGCCTCATTATGAGTCACACCACTGCAATATCCTCCCTTGCATGGAGATTCCATGCCATAAACATTGAGGTGATGTCAAAATTTACCTTAATGTATTAGATCAATAGAAAAAACTTGGCTCCCAAAATGCACTTCATCACCTGCAAAGTATCATCATCCATGGTATTGAAAATATTTTTAAGTCAAACATTTGAGATAGCCCTAGAAACGGCTATTTATCACTCCTTGGCACCTAAGAAGATGGTTGTCTCCATTATCATCTCAATTTGGTGATGGACTCTACTTCTGCTATAAGAATCTAGCCACCACCATCTACAACATGGAGTAAATGCTACTGTTGACATAACATTTAAGCCTCTTAGCAATATACAACCCTCTTTCATCCTCTCTTTGTGTGGGATCATACTTATTGAACACTGGTATACCACCATGTTCTTTTGTGACATTAATTACACTTTTTGACAAATGGTCACCATCAACATTCCCCTCTCTATATATGTGAGATTTTAAAACTGTCCAAATTGGCTAAACCATCTAAGATTTGATTGAGCCATTTATTCAACTTCCAATTGGGGGTTTCTCTTCGCCTTACTGCATTAATGATGATCATGGAGTCACTTTCCAAGTGAACCTTCTACATACCCATTCATTTAAAAATAATAATTCCTAGGCAAGAAACTTGGATTTTTGCTTCATTTTTTGTTAAATCCACTATTTTTTTGCCCATTCTGCTAGCCACTTCTCATCGTGGTCCCTTACTATGCATCATACACCTAAAAGGCTTGGGTTTCCTTGAGATTCTCTATCATAGTCCACTTTAACCTATCCTATATTTAGTAGGTACCATTTAACATCCACACTTGGGTTAGTGTGAAGGTGAACTTTTAGGACCCCATAAAAGAGGGTTTGGTGAACCTGGCTTAGCCTGAAATTGTAGATCTTATAATTTAGTTGCATATATTCTTCAATAAAATTTAAATGGTCAAGGAATTATATTATTCAATATATTATTCGGGTACGTATAGGATCATCATGGAAAAAATAGGCCCTTAAGTAGCAAAAAAATAGAAAAATCAGAGTTAGGCAACTTGACGTAAAAAAATGAATAAGTTATCTATATTATTTCAAAAGTATGTAAGAATAGAATCTGTAGCAAATTTAATGTAGTTTCTAAACTACTAGGTTTAAAAAAAAAGAACCTATTTGGTGAAAATTTAAAATTTCAATGTAGTAGTACTTAAATTTTAGGGAAAAAATAAGTAGGTGTCTGTCTGACCACCCTAACAACAATAAAATGATAACATTTTTATATAATATTTTAGATATCAGTAGAGGACTCATGTCCCAATGTGATGCATTATTTTTTGTAATATTTTTCCAAGTAAATAATTAATTATGAACTTTTTATTACAACTTTTAAAAAATAGTAAAAATAGTATGTCTAACCACCTTAACTTAGTCAAAACTTCATGAAATTCAATTTTTGTTTCTTTAATCCTATTGCATAATGAAGTATATAATGTGATGCATATTTTGGATTTAAAAATATGAAATCATTTGAAAGCTATAGATGTTTTTCAATTAGCCTATCAATCAGGACTTTAGTCATAATTCAAATTAAAAATGAATAATAATTAATTATTAAATTCAAAGTAAAACATAATTTCTATTGTTGGAAAGCTGAGAATCTCCTTTAAAAACCCTTTTCATTTTATCAATTTTGGGTTAAAAAAATTCATCAGCCAAAAACCCATCATATTGCCACTTTTTGGCCCATCGTGCTCCTGCACATACCCATTTGTAACCATTTGTAAATGTTACATGTTTAGTTAAGAAAAAAAAAAATTAAATTCTTATTCTCTACCATTATTACAAAAATAAAACCTAAAACACCTTATATTCTTCTAAAATATCATCAGCATATTCATCTTATCATTACTTTCTTCTATCTTTCACTTTGTTGAAACATTTGTGTGTCCAGAATCTTATAATTTTTTATGAGTTTCACAACCTAGTGTTCTCAATCTAACATTCTTGTGAGAAGTTATTGAATTATGGCTACCCATGCTTTGAATAACTCTATTTTTTAGCTTGGGTTTGTTAAGTCATTCACCCAATGAACTTATATAATATAGTCATCTTTGGATCCTATTCCCACCTTGTTGATGATCTCTGAGGCACAACCCCGACATGATTTTTTTGGGTTTTATAACTATGTGAACTATGTTCCCGAGGATCAAATTTAGAAAAGAGACAAGGAATTAGTTGGTCTCCAGGAATTCCTTATTATAGAACATTTGGTCATAAAGGTTTTCCCTCTCATAGATAGTCTTAGGATATTATTAATCAATTATTCAAATGGTGTTGAAGTTCTACATATCCTAACTCACATATTGGATTCAAAATTTATTTATTTTTAGTCATCCCAAAAATGAATGGGGTTCATCGAGCTATCTCTAATGCCCAAATAAATAGTGCTAATGATGATTCACATGACTTAGTGAACCTAAGGATTCATAGACTAAGAGGTTCATCACTCAAGAGAGGGATCACCAACAAGGGAATCATAAACTTCATATAGTGCTAGTAAAATATATGTATTTATGGATTGAAAACATACTATATCATATAAGTATAGGTAAATGAAACACAAATATATATAATAAAATATTTTAATCAGAGTGAACTTCTATTTCTTAAAACATTGGAAAGAAATACAAATAACTACCTTTTTATATAGATACTTAATGTTTAAGGTTGTAATCGGTTAACCATTATATTGTAGTATATCCTAACTTAATTAACCTGTGGAGTACTGAACATACTATCAATCTAGAGATTCTAATTCAAAAATTATAATGTGTTATTCAAAATCACATAAACTAAAAACTATCAATTAAACTTACAATGCATAATATAATCTGGAAATCTAAATTAAATTGGTTCAACAATACCTCAAGTGGCCCTTGCTGGAGTTTCTTTGTCCACAAGATCTTGTTAAACACTAACTTCAAAAAACATGTTATCAAAGTACTCCCTATTTATTGCATTTTAAACATATATAAAATTGTGAAAAAAAATATAATATGAAATCTTATTCAAAATATCACACATATGATCTTGATCTCATCCTAGATAGGATACCCAACTATATAAGGTCTTATTTTATTCTTAATTGGGGCCTTGATTGTCTACTTCTATCCATAGTAATAGATAATGAGCAATATATGTTATACTATCATATCTGCAAATATAACTCTTACAACCCTTAGGTGATCATGTTAACTATTTACTATAAATATATAATTAGTTTAGGGCTTATATATATAGCTTGAAATAGAAAAATGATAGTAATATTTATTACCCTATTCTAATACAACATTATGATATTTATATATAACTTCAACCAACATGATGATATAAATTGAAACAACATTTTCATACCTGTAAAAGTAATAGTAATGGAAGAATTAAAATGAGAATGGTGTTGGAAAAGAAGAGAAGTGGGGAGGGGGGAGTTTTGAAATCATGAGGTGATGGAGATGATCATGTAGATTTTGAGGGTGATGGAGATGATGATTAGTTTGAGTTCGTTCCTAGGATTGTTTGCTTGGCTCTGCATGCTAGAGGAGGGATTCTAGTTTCTTCCTCTTTCTTCATTCCTCCTTTTGATAAGCTATTTACTATTGTGGTGGAAGATTTTTATTTTTCTTTCCTTTCAAGGTGGTCTTTTAACCATGTCATTTTTTTTTTTTCCTTATTTGAGGTTTATTCTTCAAAAGGGGCCCCATACATTTTGGAGTTGGGGTGTCTGGTGGATTTTATTGCTGTTGAACATGGTTATCTATGTTTTTTTGATACCCTATGTGGAGGTCAATGGTGGTTTCTTGAGCTATTCTACTTATGTGACCAACATGGATGTTGGTCCCTATTTATTTTTTCCCTCTCTTATCTCTTTGTGGGGATTCAAATGCTTCTAGGCCATAGCAAGTTATTTCCTGGTGGCTATTTTTCTAGGGTTTATTTTCTCATGAGCATTTCCTTGCATATCTAGATCATGGAAGATATTGTTTTCTACATTTGTTTCCATGTTCTTATTAGTTGTGGTGTTGGCTATTGTAGAGGGATTTTTTTCCTTCTTATGTCTGGTGCAACCTTATTTATTGTTAGGTTTAAGGTATTGGGAGGGACGAGGAGTGGTGTGGGGAGTGTGATATCCCTTGAAGGCATTGGTGTTTGTGTTGTTGGTTTCATGGTAGATTATTTTTTTTGTCGCTATTTTTTTGAAAGGTCTATGCAAATTGGGTGTCTATAGCCTTGGTGATTGACACTCTATGGCTTGCATGGATTTTACTCTAGCCACTTTTTTTGTGAAACATGTTTCCTCCACTTGGTGTTGCAGGTTTCATGGTGTCTTTTGGTTTTCTTGATAGGTTTCAATGTGGTTTGACTTTTTTTAATGGAGCCTCTTCTTTTATTGTCCTTGCTTTTATTTCAACTTAACCTATTAAGGTGGATAACTCTCTTGCTAAGGTGGAGATGTTTAATGCTAGTGGAGTTGGGTGTTGTTTGGTTGGGGATTTCATTGTCCTTGTCTATGATTTGAATTGTTTTCTTATTTTTCTAGAGAACTTGGTTTCTACTGGGATGTGGGTTTAGCTTCATGTTGTGTTTGAGCCTCTATTTGGGTTGTGATTCTTTCTTTCTCTTTGACTTTATATTTTGCTTCTCTTATCGAGGTGGTGATTATTGGTGACATTGTAGTTGGGAGCTATTGCAAAGGGGCCTTTAAAGACATTTGGCTATTTTGTTGCATCCTTGAGTACCCTTGTTTTACCCAATTGTTGGGTTGGATGTTGGTTGGGTTTAAGACTTTTTTTTGTTATGGATAGAGTTTCAATACCTATTTATTCTTATTGTGAATATTGTTGTTAACCACTATTATGTTGGTAATGGAACCCCCTATTTGTGTCTAGCTTGTGTTATGCATCCTTTCCTATTTATCCTATGTAGGAAAAGTAGTAGACATTGCAAGGGGGTCACTTCCTTCTATTCTTCATCTTTTCATTTTCTCGTATTTTCTTGGAGTTTAAGATTAGTGTTGGGTTCTTGGACCTACCCCTTTTAGGTTGTTACTATTTTTTGGTTGGTTTTTTTGTAGCTACTATTATTTCTTTATAGTTGTTCTATTGGTCTTTTTTCAATTCTATACTCTACTCAAAAGAGTGGGATTGTTTGTAGTCCTTTCTAGCTGCACTTCTATTGAGTCTTAGTTCTCTTTTTTGTTCTCATACTTTTTGTGAGGTTCTTCCCTTTGGCCTCTATGGCTACTTTGTAATGTGGTTACTGACCCTTCCAGACTTTAGCCTAATCAAAAAAATAATGGAAGAACAACTAAAGCATACATCCAATTCATTTGAATGTAAATGAACAAGGCTATATGAAACATTAATTTGTATATCTCTACCATATATATATAAGTTTGCGATTACCATATTTATATTGATAGTATTGGAGGATATCATACACTTCACTGTTGAGGGTTCCATGCACCTATCTTTTGGCTAACTATGTGTATGTGTTTGTGACAATGGAATAGCTAATTACACATTCTTAAAGCACCTATAAAGTAAGGATGATAGGTCCAGAATGATACATATCTATGTGAATATTATTAGAGGAAATCAAGATATATATGAACAATAAGAATACATTGAACACTATATATAATTGAACATTGCATACAATCTATCCTACATGTTATACATGCATACATATGTATGTATGTATGAAATACATACATGTACATACATATTAATTTCCATAAATGTGTATATGTTTGTACATGTATTATGGATACATATGAATTGTCATACACATGTATGTATATATCTATAAATACATTTTAATGTATGTATGCCATAAGGTATGGCAATACATATATGTACATATGTATTTCATGCATATGTATACACCTATACACTTATAATATTAATATGTTATATAAATTTAGATAACTAAAATTATTACCAGATTAGGATGAAAATCCTATAAATGTAGGTAAATTGATAACAATAATTTGACCATACTGGTAGAGGTGAAAGTAGTACTGAAAGGGTAAAGAGGACAATATGGGAGTGGGTGGTATTGTGGGAGGGGTTCATGATAGTAGAGGAAACAGTTGGCTAAACCATAGGTGCATGAAACCCTTAAGAATCCACCTTATGAAACCCATAAATGGTATGTATATATATACACAGTCAGCCAAATGATAGGTACATGATTCCCTTAATAGGGAGAGTTACATACATTGTTTATAGATATTGTAATATGTGTTATATATTATTTGATAAACTTTGTATACACACACACACACTTATATATATACATACATATATATATATATGTATGTATGTATGTATATATACATATATATTTAAATATATATGTATATATGTATATATATGTATACACACACACACACACACACATATATATATACATACATACATATATACATGTATATATATGCATATATATGTGTGTGTGTGTGTATTTGTATACATAGTTAACCATGATATAGGTGCAATATTGATATGATATACATTTCTTGATTGATTGTGTGTGCACACACACAAATATATATACACAACCATCCATAATATAGTTGCAAGAAACCCTAAAGAGTCAATCATATCATAACCTCAAACACTGTCAATATATCTATGCATCTTTCTTCTAGCCAAAAATATAATTGACATGGACCCTACTGACAAGGACCTGTTGTACACCATAGCCCTCACCACCATAGATCACTCTCCCTTACTAAACCAACATATATTTCTAGAAAGAGAAGAAAAAAATAAAATAATTAATTGCAATTTAATGTGAAATAGGGAAAAATATGAGAATGATATTTTCCAATTAATTTGAATATTCAATTTCAATCCTATTCAGTGAATTAAGAGTCAAGCTAGAATGTGGTAAAGGTGCACTCTTTTTTCTTCCCCTTAAAAGCTCTTACTCACACAACAACATAGGTTGACGTAGAAAAATATGAGAAAAACATATATTTCTTTTATTACAAAAATGTCAATACAACATTGCATGCCATCGAATGGGCTTTTATTACATCATTTGCCAATATGAAATAGATTCACCTTAGAATCTCACTAGTCTGACCTCTCTAGCTCCTCTCTCGTTCTGGTCAGTTCTCTCTTCTTACCAACCTGCCATACTACGAGCTACTCCACCACCACCTCTCTTGTCTCTTCCTAGAATTAGGCTATCTTTTTATAGCATTCCTTCCTATATGTAGGCCTAGCCTCATAAGTATTTATTTATCATAGTACCATTCTATTGTCTCATGGCCATCAAGATCTCCTAGGTAGTTGCATGGTTATCTATACCTATAATCCTATTTTTCCTCTCCAGAAGTCACCTCCAACCTTCAAAAACCATCCGCTCCACACTTGTATTCGCTTAGCGAATAACCACATTCATTCTCAACAATGGTTTGGAATAAATGAATAATCTCAAGCTAGATGTCGCCATCTTGCTTGTCCAAAATCATTGTTATTTTTTCATTCCATTTCCCTTGACCAACTCACATCACCTCTTGTCCTTCCCGCCATCATCGTGTCAGTGATACCCCCAATCACCTCCCACTGATATGAAGAAGTCCCATCGACAAACACTTTACACACCCAACATTGTTTAATCGAAGAGACCATCATCTATGTCTTGATGACAAAGCATTGTTCTATTGATAATAGCCACCATCGGGCTATCGGTAGGATAAGGGACATCATCCCACCGATGGGAGAACCTCACACTGATGTAACTTCTACACACTCAAACATGTTGTCACAAAAGCCATCGGTATGTCATTGGGACTTGAAGGAACATCTTGCTAATATGCCAAAGTCTAGTTGATGAGCATGATCAATGCTTATTGAGTGAAATAACTCATATCGATGCAATATTTCTCTTAGACCTTGGATCCACTTGCATCAGACTTCCTAAGTGACTAAGAAATCATGTTCTCCTACACATGGAGTTCATAATGTCAACTTTCAACTTCAATTTATTTTTCCTCACCTTCCAGTTTCTTGATTCTGCATTTCCATACTTGCATTATTTCCTTAGAAGTTTCTTGATTTAGATTTGTTTTCTTAATTCTTTATGTGCATAATTCCTCCTTCAATTCTCTTTATTAACTCCAAATACCCATCATGTCATCTCTTCTTCACAATCTTCCACTAATATCATCCCAAAGAAAACTGAAGTCATCCTTGCTTTGTGTAAAAGAAATTACCTCCTGAATCTTTATTGTTGTGATGCTATTTGGTAGCAATGAATCATCTACACTTCCTCCATTTGTCTATTCAT
The DNA here is from genome assembly GCA_007258455.2 of Sequoia sempervirens. Classification (NCBI taxonomy): domain Eukaryota; kingdom Viridiplantae; phylum Streptophyta; class Pinopsida; order Cupressales; family Cupressaceae; genus Sequoia; species Sequoia sempervirens. The sequence goes on along the minus strand of VDFB02049217.1, from coordinate 131,806,426 downwards.
CTACTACAATCTCAATTGAAATTTTTTTAGTTTCATTCTCTACTACAACCTTCTTCACCAAAGTTGCACTTTCACCATCCACTACTCTTTCAAACTTTTTTGCACTTCTAATCACTTGTCCTATTTTGCAAATAGGTTTCTCTTCATCTTCATTAGAATTGTCATCTTCAGAAATAAAATTGTGAACAATATTTTCTCCATCATCAGACTCTGAATCATTTTGAGTACAATCCTTCTTCATATTATCAAGATGATCAAATTCAAACCTCTGAGAATCCATATTTTCACCCTTTTCTATCACTTGGTAATCTTCTTCCTTAAAATCTACAAAATGTTCATAGTCTACAATATATTTCTTGTCTATAGTGTCTACTACATGAATTGGATCTACTTTAGGCTCTCTTGCATTGGCTTTCTTCAAATGTCTTGCAATCACCACATGATTAATAAAATAATGCATTTCCAATGCATTCATTCAAATTGAAATCTTTTGGAATTCCTCATATAGCTTCCTCTTCACCACACCATCCCAATATCTATCTCAAGATGAAATTATTATAGACCTTCTTACACTAATACTCATCCTTCTTACTACTATAATCCTCTGCACTCATAACTACATCAAATATTTTGTGCCTCCTTCTCTAGCCTTTATAGTTATCTAGGTCTCCTCTCTCTTGCAACAAATTATCTAGGGTTTACTCAAGACACAAACGCTTGACTCTTTTCCCACACCCACTATTCTAGCACAAATTGCCTCACTATCGACAGTCTATCCATGCACTTAGAACCATTGTCTCTAATACCACTTGGTGAAGGGGTGCTCTCTAATATTCCCCTTACAAGCTCTTACTCACACAACAACATAGATTGATGCAACAAAATGCGAGAAAAAAATAGTTTTCTCTTATTACTGAAATGTCAATAAAACATTGCATGCCATCAAATGGTATTTCATTATATCATCTACAAATCTGAAACAAATTCACCTTAGACTCTCACTAGTCTAACCTCTCTGGCTCATCTCTTGTTCTAGTCAGATCTCTCTTCTTACCAACCTGCCATACTATGGGCTAGTCTACCACCACCTCTCCTATCTCTTCCCAATCTCAACTTATCTTTTTATAGCATCCCTTCCTGCATGTCAACCTAGCATAAGTATTTATTTATCATAATACCATTTTGTTGTCCAATGGCCATCAAGATCTCCTAGGTAGTTACCTAGTTATCAATACCTGTAATCCTATTCATATGCTCCAAGAAGTCATCTCCAATCTTCAAAAACCATCCACTTCATGCTTGCAATTGCTTAGCCAATATCCATGTTGATTCACAACAATGGTGTGGAGTCAATGAATAATCTCATGCTAGATGTTGCCATCTTACTTTTGTAATGTCATCATTTTTTTCACATTTTATTGCCCTTGACCAACTCATATCACCACTTTTCCTTCCCTCCATCACCATGTTGGTGGTACCCCCAATCACCTCCCATTTATATGAAGAAGTCTCATCGACAAACACTTTGGACACCAAACATCGTTCAATCGGGAAGGCTATCATCTATGTCCTGGCAACAAAGCACTATCCCGCTGACAACATCCACCATCCCAAGCTATCAATGTGACAAGAGACATCATCCCACTAATGGGAGAACCTCACACCAATGTAACTTCTATGTGCTTGAACATGCTACTCTAAACACCATTGATATGTCATTGGGACTTGAAGGAACATCCCGCTGATATGCCAAAGTCCTACCGATGAGCATGATCAACCCTTATTGAGTGAAATAACTCAAATCGATGCATGATTTCTTTTAGACCATGGATTATCCTACATCAGAATCCCTAAGTGACTAATAAATCATGTTTTCCTACTCATTGAGTTTGTAATGTCAACTTTTAGCTTCAATTTCTTTTTCCTCAACTTCCAGTTTCTTAATTCTTCACTTCCATACTTGCAATATTGCCTTAGAGTTTTCTTGATCTAGATTTTTCTACTTAATTCTTTCTATGCATACTTCCTCCAAATCTCTTTATTAACTCTAAATCCACACCATATTGTCTCTTCTTCACAATCTTCCACCAATATCATCCCAAAGAAAACTTCATCCTTGCTTTGTGTAAAATAAATTACCTCCCAAATATTTATGGATGTGATGTTATTTGGTAATAATGAATCATCTATAGTTCCTCCATTTGTTTGTTCATCCATTACAATCTCAATTAAAAAAATTTTACTTTCATTCTCTACTACAACTACCTTCATCAAGTCTACAATTTCACCATCCAAATACTCTTTCAAACTATTTTTCACTTCTAATCACTCATCCTATTTTGCAAACACGGGTTCCTTTTCATCTTCATTATAGTTGTCATCTTCAGATATAAAATTGTGAACAATATTTTCTCCATGATCAGATTGTGAATTATTTTGAGTGTCATCCTTCTTCATATTATCAAGATGATCAAATTTGTACCTCTAAGAATTCATATTTTCATCATTTTTTAGTTACTTAGTAATATTCTTCCTTAACATCTACAAAATGCTCATAGTCTACAACATCTTTCTTGTCTATAATGTCTACTACATGACTTGGCTCTACTTTAGGCTCTCTTGCATTCACTTCCTTCAGATGTCCTACAATCACCATAGGGTTAGGAAAATAACACATTTCCAATGCATCCATTTGACTTGAAATCTTTTGCAATTCCTCATATATCTTCCTCTTCTCCATGCCATTCGAATATCTATCCCAAGATGAAATTATTATAGACCTTCTTACGCTAATACTCATCCTTCTTACTATTACAAACCTTTGTACTCACAACTGCATCCAATATTTTGTGCCACCTTCTCTACCCTCTATAGTTATAGGTGTCCTCTCTCTTGCAACAAATTCTCCTAGGGTTTACTTGAGAGAAAACCACTTTACTCTTTTCCCACACCCAATGATATTGGCATAGATTTCCTCACTATCAGCGCTCTACCCATGCACTTAGAACCATCAGCTTTGATACCACTTGGTGAAGGGGAACTTTGTGATCTACCCCTTAGAAGATCCTACTCACACAACAACATAGGTTGACGCAACAAAATGCGAGAGAAACATAGCTTTCTCTTATTACTGAAATTTCAATACAAAATTGCATGCCATCGAATGGGATTTCATTACATCATCTACAAATTTGAAATAGATTCACCTTAGACTCTCACTAGTCTAACCTCTCTAGTTCCTCTCTTGTTATGGCTAACTCTCTCTTCTTACCAACCTGCCATACTATGGGCTACTCCGCTACCACCTCTTTTGTCTCTTCCTAGTCTTAGGCATTTATTTTTTATTAGAGACAATATTCTTTTTGCACCCTTTGGGTTCACTTTTGATAGCCCCATGGGCCGATTGTACTTATTGACATACACTTGTACATTGATCTGATTTTTGTATCATGATAGTATATATTTGATGATATATGAGATGATGATTTTGATGTGATATGATATATCGTATTTTATGCATTATAGATGCTATTATTTTTTATATGCTATATGTAATGATTCTATCCTATGTGATGCAATGTGATGTATGATGTTATGTTGTTATGATGTGATGTACTGACTGATGGATGGTTGCATTTCTTTTTCAATATATTTTTATGCGCTTTTTATGATGATTATGTATGGATGGTGTTATGATGTGTAATTGATAACACTATTAGATCTATATTTATGAAATGTATGTAATTTCTTCATGTATGATCTGCATTTTATGATGTTATGGTGATGATATGATGTTATGATATGATGATGTTTTATGATATATGATGGTTATGATATGCAAGTGGATGCTTATATGTATTAATGGGATGATGCTTATACAATGCTATGGTATGATAAATGCAAATGATATGATGGATGTAAATGATGCTTATGATATGGGATGATATGATGATGTAAATTCTTTATGATGTTATGGGATAATGTTTTTGAAAGAGGAAAAAATGGGTTTTATAGGGACCCAAAACCACAAAGTTTACAAGATAAAGATAAAAATGTTAAAGATAGAAAAATTAGAAAGGCTATAAAAATAATAGCAACAAAAATCTATAGCCACCAAAAAAACTAGCAAAGCTATAGAACCAAAAAGATAGACAAAATGCCAACAATAGCTAAATTTGGGTCTTCAATAAATCTGTAGTCTTAGCCTCCAACTCATTCATATCCAAAACCCCCCTCTTTAAGATCTGAAACATTTGGGTAGTGAGAGGTTCTTTCCTTTTAAGATTGGCATGGGTTCTTTTTGAAATTCCTTGGTCCTCATTCTTTCTTTCCTTATTCTCTTCCAAATCAACAACCAGTGGACCCTGTTGCATTTTTTTCTAGCTTTTCAGACATAGCATTGATGATTATGGCATTGTGCCTAGCCATTTTATGGTTTGTTCCATGACAGTCTTCATGTTATTTTAATTTTAACCATTTTTTATTCCAAAGACTTGTACTTATCCTCAATGTCACATCCTTCATTTCCAATACTATTCTTTTTTTGTTTCTCTTCTTTGTTGCTAAGAGCAACCAGCTTCAGTTCTAGCTCCTTCGTCTTACTGTACAAAGCCCTATTTCTTTGGTTAAGATCATTAATTTCTTGATAGGCCTATTTCAAAACCCTAAAGATGTCACTAATGTCGTTTCTAGCTAAAGCAAGAATGTCACTAGATTGAACTCAATCTAATGTGAGGTTAACATCAACCAGGTTGGGGGAGCTAGGAAATCTAGTGCCTTCAAATTTGAAAGAGGAAGGAGGGGAGGGCACATAATTTCTACTCACTTTAGGGTTCTCGGATTTGTCTTCTAGGGAGTTTGCAGAATAGGAAACCAACTTATTAGTAGGGGAGCCCTTGAGAACATGACTCTTTAAGGGGAAAGAGCAATTGGGGTAGGTTTTAGGGTTAGCTTTAGCTAGCTGGGGTTTTATAGACTGGGTTTTCTTACCAAACATCTCAGAGGATGGGTGGGCTTCAAAAATTCTCTCCTAGCTAGGCTGATTCTTCGAACCCCCACTATCCGTGTCATAGTCCTCAGACGTCATGGAGGCAATAGGTTTAGATAAAGCAGACATACTTTGATAGTGTTCATATATTAACCTAATAAGACAAGGATGAAGAATATGGTATTTCTTGGGATTTTTCTTATGGTCCTCAAGGCTATTACTCAACAAACATAATAGGTAGTGAGGAAGAGAAATTTGTACCTTATGGTGAAATTGGTTTAGAAAGGAAAAATGATGACCATACACTCTGGTAAATCTCTCATCTAGGGTGATATACTCCATTATAACACAAATCACCTTTCTCCACAATGCCTTGATGGTGTCAATTTTGAAATAGTTGTCAGAAATTTTAACCAATTTCAATTTATCCTTGTTCTTCTTAGGAAATTTGATGACTGTCTCATCAAAAAACCTTCTATCATGATAAAAATTCACTCCCTCAATGCACATTATAGTAATCTCCCCTATAATTTGCTCATCCAGCTTCACCTTTCTCTGAAACATAATTATTTCTCCATTGTTCTAGTTCTTCTCGAAGTAGTTTGTGACCATAGAATTGGGCCCATGAAGTTTTTCTAGAAATGGAACCAACCCACCTCTTTCAATCTACTTCCAAACCTTATCATTCCTAGTATGCACCTTATAGCTTTTTGGTTCAACTCTTTTCCTATCCCCCCCTTTTTGTTTGCACCTTACTGTAGACTCTACTAGCACTAATCACCTATTGTATAATTATGCATCTATTCCAATGCACCCACAAAGCATGCCGCTTTTTCTTCCCACCTAAGTAATAAGACGCGGCCTTGTAAAATCTCTTGATTTTGATGTACTTGGCCCCCTTCCCTTTAATCATTAAATATATTTTCCTCTTTCCCATGTGTAACATCATAATCTAGTAAGGCCCTGACTTCAGTTCTCAAGTCCCTACAATTTTTCTGCATGTTCAATCATTGCTTCCTATCCCCTTCATTCGTAAAGTAATATGCCACATTGTTAGCTTCCTTGTAGATGTGTGAAACTTTTACTTTTTCAAAATATTCTAGAATAGATTTTGCTTGATCAATCCAATTCTTTTTCATCCAAGAGGGTGTGGTCCTTCCTAATAGACAATCAATGATATATTTTGAATCCCCTTCAAGCCATAATTTTTTTATGTTCAAATTATGAGCTAACTTTAAAACTTGAAAGGCTCCTATAGCTTTCGCCACATGGTTGGTTTGGTGACCTAGAGGTATGGCCACAACCACCATAAAATTACCATTTGAATCCCTTAACACACCTCCACTTCAAGCCATGCTTGGGTTTACCTTCGCCGCTCCATCAAAGTTGGCCTTATACCAACTGTATGGAGGAAAGGTCCAACACACACCCTCCCTACTTTTCTTGGCAAGCTTGGAAGCTAAAGAAATATCAACTTTAATATTCCAATCTTCAACTATCCTTAAATCATAGGGAGTGCACACCACAACTTCCAGGTTAAGATATTTTTGAGGAATCACATTAAATTTTTCCTTTATAAACCTAATTTTTTTCTCAAAGACATTATTCTCTAACATCTCGTTGTGCTTAAAAAGTCTATTATTACATTCTTCTCACACTCCCTAAGCAACAAAAGGGAATAAGAAAGCCCATAACCTTTGAATGAAAGGATTTTGAGTACGGGCTTTCCATTGTAAGAAGAAATCTTCAATGGTTTGGGGGAACACCCAAGAGATATTCCAGAGAGCTAATAATTTTTCCCAGATTAAGGAAACAAACAAACAGTGAAGAAGCAAGTGGTTGGCTGACTCTGCCTCACTCTTGTAGATGTAGCATCTATTGGGGATCTGAAATCCCTGTTTACAAAGATTTTCCACCATAAGAACCTTATTCTAAACCATGATCTAGAAGAATATATTTACTTTTGGATTCAAGTGTTTAATCCAAGCTTTTGACCAGAAGGGAGGGGGGGCTTGAGAAAGGGACAACAAAGAGACAGCTGAAGAGATAGAGTAGTTACCCGAAGGGTTGTCCATTGAGACAAGAATATCGTCTTCCTGAGTATGTCCTAAAATTATAGATTTTAGGGAGGATTGGAGATGAGACAATTCCAGACTAATCACACATAAGTTCACCTAGTCTCCTTCATACCAGCAATCTTTGACAATTTCCTCAAAAGAAGCTTTACATTGCTCTTCCCATCTATTGAATCTTTCAATATTGATAAGTGGTTCCTTAAAGAGACATTTATCCTCCAAAAATATAGCTTGATTGTCACTTAGGATATGCCATCCTATCCCTGATTCCATAATTTTTCTACCAGTAATCATTTCATTCCAGCAAGGTGAGCCACGAGGGAGGATAGGAGAGTCCAACAGAGCATTGAGGTACATACCAAAGGAATAGTTTTTGAATCTTTTTAATGGCCTCAACATATTTAGGAGGAATTTTGAATAGGCTTAAAGTATAAACTGGGAGGTTATGAAGAGAAGCTTTAAGAAGTTGAATTTTTTCAGCTTGGCTCAAAAGAGCTCCTTTCCAACCTGCCAACTTTTTTTTGAACCTATCAACCAAAGAACACCAAAAGGAGTTCGGAGGTTTAAGGCATAACGAATGTCCAAGATAAGAAGAAGGTAAGGATTCCACTCTGCAACCAAGGATTCTTGCAATCTTAACCTGTCTATGCTCAACGATATTTAAGAAAAATATGGAGCTCTTCTCTCTATTAACCATCTTCCCTATCGCCTTTTCATACATGTCCAATTTTTTTTCAAAGTCTTAGCCTCATTCACCATAGATCTTCCCATCAACATTATGTCATCTACAAACTATTGGTGAGAACAAATTAGATTCATGGAAGAAGGACTAGTAAGACCTACAAGAGATCTATATTCAATAAATCTCTTTAGATTCCTTCCCAAGGCTTCAACCATTATAGTAAAAGGAATAGGTGAGATAGGGTCACCCTTTCTTAAACCTCTAGAATTACGAAAGAATCTAGAAGGAGATACATTCATAATAATAGAAGTGGAGACCATAGTAACCAACTGATTCACCACCTAAATGACTCTGCTACTAAAACAAAACCTCTTTTGAATTTTGAATAAAAAATCCTAGTCGACACAATCATAAGCTTTGGATATTTCCAGCTTAAGAAGAAACCCTTTAGTTTTAGATTCCACTAGTGAATGAATATTCTCATGGAATGTGACTATTGAGTCTAAGATTTTCCTTCTAGGAAAAAAGTCATTCTACTGAGGGGAAAACAACGAACGAAGGATAGAAAGGATCCTTGAAGTCAAGACCTTTGATATGATTTTATAGAGAGAGTTGCAAAGACTAATGGGTCTGAATGCCTCAAACTCCATTGCCCTTGATTTCTTAGGAATAAGGACCACAAAATTTTCATTTAGTTCCTTAAGGATCCTTCTGGATCGAAAGAATTACTTAACAAAATTTGTAACATCATCTTCCCCAATATCCCAAAACCAATGAAAAAAGAACATAGGAAATGCATCAGGCCCAAGGGCCTTGTTTCCTTCAAAAGAAAAGACAACTTTCTTGATTTACTCCTTTGAGGGGATGACTACAAGCTTTTCATTATCTTCCCCAACAACAATGTTGGGGATGGCCTCTAATAAAAAGTAGTGGTCATTTTGATTGATTTCCCCATTCGCCGAGAGAAGGTTGTTATAGAAGAGGACAACTTGCTTTTTGATGTCTTCCTCTTCCTAAAATCTAGTACCATTAACTTCTATGGAAGCGATTCTATTGGCAACCCTATGTCTAGAAGCAGATAAATGAAGTACCTTGTATTTTTGTTTCCAGCTAAAAACCACAATACCCTCGATCTCTACCTCTAGAACTCCTCTTTAGCTATTATGCCATACAATTTCTCCAGCAACTCATTTTCTCTATCCTTATTATTTTCAATGTATCCTTCCTTCTGGATTTTTTCCTGGATCTCTGCAAGATCCATTTGAAGTTTAGATTTAATACCAAATTTTTTTCCAAAGGAGTCTTTTTTCCATCTTCTTAAATTTTGTTTGAATTCTCTCAATCTTTTTGCAATTCTGAACATAGCAGTATCTAAAACATCAATATTCCACCATTTCCTAATTTCATCAAAGATGAGGGGGTGGGACAACCACATTCTCTCAAATATAAAGGGAGATTTTTTCTTCACCTTTATAGTTTTTTCCACAAAACTTATGGGAAAGTGATCCAACCCAACTCTAGAGAGAGCTTTAAGAGAGAAAAAATAGCTTAAAAGCCACTAATGAGAAATTAAATTTCTATCTAACCTTACTTGAATAAGTTCCTTACCAATTCTTCTATTTGACTAGGTATACTGAGCCCCTTGCAAGTCCATATCAATAAGCTCCTTGTTGTTGATGATATCAAAAAGATTAGATTTACTCTCCTAATTCACCTAAGAGCCTCCAAATTTATCCTCATTCAAAAGGGGAGTATTAAAATTTCCCATTATTATCCAGTGGTCATTATCAAAAATCATGCAGAAAGTAGAGAGCTCATTCCACAAAGATTTTCTAGCTCCTTTCCCATTGGGTGCATAGATGTTCAACTAAATCCAACTAAAGTTTTCTCTGATATGTGTGAATTTAGTAGCCACATGATTGTTGCTTTCCAGCAACGGTTCCCCTTTAATGAGGTTTTGGTTCCAAAAGGTAGCTATGCCTCCTGACATGCCATCTAAACTATTCCCTTGAATCCCATAGTTCTAAAACATTTTAATCTTCTCCACCTTTTCTTTAGACATTTTAGTTTCTTGGATGAAGAGAATATCAGTTTTATGATCCCTAACAAAATTGTGCAAAACATCCCTCTTGTGAAGGTTATTGAGCCCTCTTATATTCTAGGACATTATCTTCATATCTTACCAGGGGATCAGAGAATGTCTAGAATGGTCTTTTGTACACCATCTGCTATATCCTAAAAGCTTCCATGCTCTTTCTACCATTTTCCCAACCTTGTGCCTTGGCTAAGCTTTGTAGCTCCACAATCCACCTTTTCTCTTGTTTTGGTAACAAAACCAATTAGAGTGTTCTGATGTTTGATTTTATCCTTCTTTTTCTTAGAATCAGAGAGTAATTCTTCCAAGTCAGTATCTTCTTGGCTCTCCATCTCTCTTCCAAGTTCCCATTCCTTATCATACATTCTTATTTTCTCCCAAGGGAGAGTATCCATCAGACCATTCCTAGGCTGATTTAGATTATCACTCAAAAGTTCAGTGTTCTGGCTCAAATAGTCAAAGGTGTCCCTAACAAAATTTGGGGTTGTATTTTCCCCAAGATTAAGAGGAACACTCAAAGGGGAGAATTTAGCAGAGGTCGTATTCAAGATAGGAATGCTAATATCCAAAGATAGACCCTAGATAGGAATGTCCTCCAATCCAAGAAACCAACTTTCTCTTCCTTTTGATAAGATCTTGAGAGTGGAGGAAACAAATTCCTCATCCCTTTTACCTTCCTCCACATTCTCCAATGTTTTTTCATCATTTTTCTTACGATCAACATTATTTTCTGCCCTTGTTTGGTGACTTTTCTGTGCATTAGGATCCTTAGATTTTGTTTCTTGATTAAGGTCAGAGTTATTCCTCTAAGTTTCATCTTTCCTTCTAGCCTCCTCATTATGGGTATTGGTATTGCTTGCTTGTCCTTCGCCTTCAAATTTCTTTCTCCAGAAAGTCTTTGGGTTGGATTGATGGTTTTCTTTCTCTTTACTAACATTTAAAGTCAACAAAGGGAATGGACTCAAACTCTATAGTTTGAGTCTAGGTTCCCAAATTAGATTGAATATCTATTGAAGAAGGAAGGTCAACATTTTGTGATACTCCCACACAGATTTGAGCAAACACCAACCACTTTCTAGCTGTTGTCATAGGATCAATAGATAGAAATTCTCCAAAAGAAATTTTAAACCATAATCCCAAAACCCTAAACTTGATAACCTAAACCCTTTACCCTTAACCCTTAATCACTAAACCATAAACCCTCAACCTTTAAACCCTAAAACCATCAACCCTAAACTCTTTACCCTCTACCCTAAACACTTAAACCATCTACCATCTACCCTAAACCCCTAAACCCTCTACCCATAAACTGTAAAATGTAAACCCTTAAAATTTAAACCCTCTACCCTAAACCATAATCCCTAAACCCCAAACCCTTAAAACCCTAAACCATAAACACTTAAACCCTCTACCCTCTACCCTTAACCCTCAACCCTCAACCCTCAACCCATAATCCTTCAACAAAATACCCTCAATCCCTCAACCCTTAAACCATAAACCCTTAAACCATTTTTAACCTTAAACTATAAATCGTAAACCCTAAACCCTTAAACTCTCTACCCTCTAACCTCAACCCTAAACCCTCAACCCTATACCTCCCTCTCTCTCTCTCTTATTCAATTAGGGTGGGGGGAAGACTCGAGAGAGGGAGTGGGAGAGAGAGGGAGTGCGAGATAGAGGGATGGGAAACCTAAACCCTCAACCATAAATCCTTAAAACCAAACCCTTAAACACTTTACCCTCTACCTTCTACCCTCAACCATCAACCCTTAAACCATAAACCATTAATCCATCAACCCATAAAACCTCTACCCTCTACCCTATACCCTCAACCCTTAAAATTCAATCCCCTCCGTCCCTCTCTCTCTCTCTTATTCAATTAGGGTACGGGGACGACCTGAGAGAGGAAGTGGGAGAGAGAGGGAGTGGTAGATAGAGGGATGGGGGACCTAAACCATTAAAACCAAACCCTTAAACCCTCTACCATAAACCCAATACCCCCTCTTCTCTCTCTCTCTCATCCCTACACCCTCTACCCTTAAATTGTAAACGATAATCCCAAAACCCTAAACCTGATAACCTAAACCCTCTACCCTTAACCCTTAATCACTAAACCATAAAACCTCAACCTTTAAACCCTAAAACCCTCAACCCTCAACTCTGTACCCTCTACCCAGAACACTTAAACCCTAAACCCTTAAACCCTCTACCATCTACCCTAAAGCCCTAAACCCTCTACCCATAAACTATAAACTCTGAACCATAAACCCTAAACCCTTAAAACCTAAACCTATAAAAGTTAAACCCTCTACCCTAAACCCTAATCCCTAAACAATAAATCCTTAAAACCCTAAACCCTAAACACTTAAACCCTCTACCCTCTACCCTCTACCCTCAACCCTCAACCCTCAACCCTATACCCTCAATCCCTCAACCCTTAAACCCTAAACCCTTAAACCATAAACCCTAAACCATTAAACTCACTACCCTCTAACATCAACCATAAACCCTCAACCCTTAAACCCTCTACCATCTACCCTAAACACAATACACTCTACCCTCAACCCAATACCCTCTACGCTCAACCCTAAACCCAATACCCCCTTTATCTCTCTCTCATCCCTACACATTGTACCCTTAAACTGTAAACTGTAATCCCTAAACCATCAACCTAAAACCCTAAACCCTTAATCCCTAAACCCTTTACCCTCAACCCTCAATCCTCAACCATCAACCCTTAACCCTCAACCCTAAAACCCTAAAACCCTCAATAATCTATCCTCTACCCTTAACCATTAAACCCTAAACCCTTAAACCCTCTACCCATAAACTGTAAAACCTAAACCCTATAACCTAAATCCGAAACCATTAAACCCTAAACCCTTAAACGATCTACCCTTTAGGTCCTTAAACCAAATATCCTCTACCCTGAACCCTTAACCCTCAACCCTCAATCCTCAACCCACAAACCTTTAACCATAAATCGTAAACCATAAAACCTCTACCCTTTACCCTTAACCCATAAACCCTCTACCATCTATCCAAAACCCCTTAAACCCTCTAGGTACCCTTAAACTATAAACTGTACACCCTGAACAATAAACCCTTAAACCCTAAACCCTAAACCGTTAAACCCTCTATCCTCTACCCTTAACCCTTAACCCTTAACCCTCTACCCTCTACCCTCAATCCCCCTCTATCTCTCACTCTCTCTCTCAACCCTACACCCTCTACCCTTAAACTGTAAATTGTAATCCCTAGACCCTCAACCATCTACCCTTAACCCTTAATCCATAAGCCTTAAACCTTGTACCCTATACCCTCAACCCTCAACCCTTAAACCTTAAAACCCTCAACCCTCAACCCTCAACCCTCTACCATTAACCATTAAACCTTAAACCCTTAGACCCTCTACCCTTAAATGGTAAATCTTAAACCCTAAACCCTTAAACTATATACCCTCTACCCTTAAAATGTGTACCCTCAATCCTATGCCTCAAATTATCAACTGTCTAACCTAAACATTGGATTTTCAACCCTCATTTACCTCTATCACTCCCTCCTCTTTTGTACTCTCTATCGCACTTCTCCCTCCATCTCTCCATCCATCCATTCCTCCCTCTTTACCCTAATCCTTGAACCCTATACCCTCAAAACTTAAACCCTTAAACAATTAAACCTAAACCCTAAACCCTCAAACCTCAACCCTTAAACCCTCTACCCTTTACCCGCAACCCGCAACCCTCTACCCTCAAACCTAATCCCTCAACCCTATACGCTCAACCCTTAAACACCCAACACTAAACATTCAATCCTATGCCCTCAACCCTCTTTCTCTCTCTCACTCCCTCTCACCATATCTCAATTCTCTCCATCCTACTTGAGAGAGAGAGAGGGGAAGGAGGAGAGATATGAAGTGGGAGATAGATAGATGGGAGAGAGATAGAGGGAGTGAGAGAGTAATAGAGAGAGATAGAGTGGAAGAGAGATAAAGGGAGTTAGTGAGAGAGAGTGAGAGAGAGAGAGAGATACTTGAGAGAGGGAGAGGGGGTAGGGAAGGAGAGACTTGAGAGAGAGTGGGAGAGAGGCCAGGTGGGAGGGAGAGACATAAGAGAGGGGAAGAGGGAGAGAGGGTGGGATGGAGATACCTAAGAGAGAGGGAGAGGGTGGGAGGGAGATACCTAAGAGAGAGGGAGAAGCACAAATATATATATATAGAGAGAGAGAAACAATAGGGGTAGGCAGGAGAGAATTGAGAGAGAGAGAGAGGGATGAACATAAGAGATAGGGAGATGGAGAGAGGGTGGGAGGGAGAGACCTAAGAGAGAGGGAGAGGGAGATAAATTGGGAGAGAGGGGGTGGGAGGGAGAGACCTAAGAGTAGGAGAGAGAAGGAATGGGGGATAGAAGTATGGGAGAGATACAAGGAGTGAGAGAGAGAGACTTGAGATGAGAGAGGTGGGAGAGGTAGAGAGGAGAGAGTGGAGAGGGGAGGAGATACCTGAGATACCTAACAGAGAGGAGAGAGTGGAGAGATGGAGGAGAGGGAGAGGACATGGAGGGGAGAGAGGGATGGAGGGAATGAGAGAGAGAGAGAGAGAGAGAGAGAGAGAGAGAGAGAGAGAGAGGGAGAGAGAGAGAGAGATGGAGAGAGATAAAAGGGAGAATAAAAAGACCTGAGGGGGAGAGAGAGGGAGAGTGAAAAAGGGGTTTGGAGTGAGAAAGATTAATCTAGGTCGGGTGGGAGGGAGTGAGACCTGAGACAGGGTATTGGAGTGAGAGAGTAGTCTAGTTAGTGTGGGAGGGAGTGAGACCTGAGAGAGAAAGTTATCCAATTAGGGTAACAAGGCAGAGAGTGTATGAAAGGTAAAACCTCAACTATCCATCGACAATCATAAACTGAGCACTCTAAGAATTATCAAAGTGGTCAACCAAAGAGAGGGGAAAGTAAGATTTTTTTCAAAGAAGGTCATTTGGCGAGCACCAAATTTGGTGCTCGCCAAATGACACATCACATTTGGTGCATGCCAATTTTGGCGCTCACCAAATGTGATGTTCCATTTGGTGAGTACCAAATTTGGCGCTCACTAAATGACCTACTTTCGACATGTTAATTGACAGGATTTTCAAAATATCCTCATATTTTTGTGTGTGATCCCAGTCACATTTGCATGTCTTTCAATACAAGTTTATAAAAAAAAAAAGATGGCATTAACCTCTACTTAGCTATCTAAATATATAATTCTTCTTTCGGCTTGATGCAGTTAAGGTTTTGATCCATAGCTTATATTGTAAATGCCTTTTTTTTTGGTCAAAAACCATCATGTTCTAGTTTTAGAATAGATTTTTACTCATTCATCGAAACATGAAATAAATTACATTTTTTGAAACTAGACTCCATTCTACAAATGATGATTTTTTTTTCAATTTTTGATTCGTTTTCAAAAAATTTAGGGGGCAGCACACTCAATTTTTAGATTTTTAGGATGTGTCCACTTCAAAAATTCATAAAATATTATATATTCATTAAAAAATTATCTGAAAGAACAATGATAAACTAAATGGTATTAGCTAATTTCTCATTGTTCAGATTTTTGAAATTTGAAAAAAAAAATAATCAAGAAGCGGGGAGCCCTCGGGCACTATGTTGTTTCTTTGATAAAAATAGGACCTATTTTAGCCCCCCCCTTTTTGAGACCCTTAATCTTCATTAATTTCAAAAATAATTAGTAGCGTAGAAACTAGACTCGAAGCACTTCGACTTTTGTCTTGTTGTATCTTGAAATTTTGAGCATAGCTATCTTCATTTTCTTGTGCAAATTAGATTTTGTTGATTTAAAAAAAAAGTGGCATCTTAAGAGACAAAATTGTGTCAGAGATGCATTCACATACCCTTTCCACAAAATGACATTTGAAATCATGTTGGGTGGATAATATCTTGGTACATGCAAAACTACGTATAATTTCCTTTTTATGTTTACAAAAGGTGGCAGTAATCTTAGGATACAATGAATGTTTGCTAGATTATAGTAGGGTCATGGATATATCTATATCTTGTGGAAAGTGATACAAACATGTCGTGGATTAATCTGGTGGTTAATTTTAAAGATTTTGTGATTGACTATGGGCCATCGATATGATCTTGGTCATGGTGGAAATATTAGGCAGCTAGGGAGTAGGGATACATCCCAAAGGTAAAGAAAAGCTCTGCTAAAGAAGAAAAGTCTATGAAATTGAGGGAAAGTAAAAATGATAGACACGAAAGAGCATGCAGAAATGTGAGGGACGTTAGGATAGTGTAGAAAATATTGGTATATATAGATATGGCACAGATATTAGGGGATGAGAGATATATCCCACCATGTATTGAATCCTCATAATTCAATGTCAAGTTAGCTTTTATATTGGAGTGGGTTTTTTGGAAATTTATGGGTGTGATGTGTGTTATAGAACTCTAAGAGGGATTAAGATATATCCTAATGGCGAAAAGGTCTCAAAATGAATCAGATTCTACCAAGTTGAAGGACAAGAGTGATCAAATAAAAGACGGACTTTCGAAGGAAGTAAGACACATCCAAAGCCACCTTGAAAACCTATTCACACTCAATATAATAAAACCTTCAATTTACATCTGTTATTGAAAAAAATCTAGTCTTCAAACCCCTTAGGGATGACATGGCTTGATAAATTTTATATTTAAACTCATAAAAGACACATTATAAAATTTTGTAAACTGACATGCCCTTCATATTTCATTGCTAAGACTTTGTATTTCATTAATATCTTAGAAATGGATGGTGTTAAGCCATCAACTAGTTTATTTTGACAACAAGACGCAACACACACTCAACTTGATTGACACCCTTGGATAGCACAAAGAAAATGGTGGAAAATATGAGCTAAATCACATTTCTAAGAATAGGGGCATATAGTTGTGAATAAGAAGACCAATACATGAATGGGCCTCATATATTTACTAAATATTTTTGTATCAATATCCACTCACGCATAAAAGAGTGGAGGTCACCAAAACACACATAATAAGTTGTAGAAATTTGGGATTTTGAGGAGATATGGAAATTGTAGAACTTTTAATGTGTTATGGATATATCATTGATAACATCTATAATGTAGTAAATTGTATACCTTTACAATTTCACACTATGTTTGGGTCCCTTAATTTATTGGACTTAATTAAGCTTCTAATTTTCCAAATTATGCATTTCAAATCCTTTTTTTACTATTTTTCAAAAGGAAAAGGAACATTGAATAAATGTATTTAGTATTAAAATTAATATGGATTATGAGTGTCCTAGAAATATAGGCTAGGCCCATTTATGTGCTAGGACCCATTTTAAAATATATTTTTGGAAACCTTTTAATAATCCAAATTCAAATTATAAGTGTTGGCTTTTGGAATCTATTTTTTTGGAAATTAGATAAACATCTATAAATACACAGTTTTTTTATCATTTGAAATCTAACAAGAAAGCTAAGAAAATTTATGAGACAAATTCAAGAGAAAATATTTTTGTCAAGAGCATTCAAGAGTAGCATAATAAATCATTTATAGTAGCAATCAAGATCCTAACATCATGTATAAGTTTATGTGTGTTCATGTCATCTTGTGCAGGCTAACAAGCATTGTAGGTCTTCATATATTCAAGAATTCAATCAAATCAAATAAGAAAGATCTAATTCCTTTGAAGAGATGTGTATGACTTTAGTCCTTCAAGGAATCAATTAAATGGTGGTGAGTTGTAGCAAGTTTTCATTCATCATTTCCTTTTTTTTTAATTATCTTTTTTATGAAGGTTTAATCACCAAACTAGGATTTGATTCAAATAAAAGAAACAATTTTCCCTCTTTGTGTACGTGTAGATTATAGGTTGAATAAGGATTGAAGAGATCTTGAAGAGAAATTTTGAATTCTTTTATTTGTTGTCATCATTTTCACTAAGACATGGAAACTAAGTTTCAAATTTTTTTCATTATTATGATAGATTTGTAGGTGGAAATAAGCATCCCAGATATGACATCAAAGAACTATAAAAAGTGTTTCTAGAAGCCCTATCAATGACCCATTCACCCAAGGGTGAATCGGTCCTCCTACACATTCTAGAATTAAATTTTGGTGATAGGTACACATTCTCATATATCTCCCAAATCTACCTATAATGTGTTGTTATAGTTTACACATCTTTAGGAATCTATAATCTACATACTAGGTCATATAGTTCATTTAGTTACATTATTTTAAATCATTCCTAATAATTTTCTTTCCTTAAAGAATCCACCAACATAGGTCTAATTGACTCATCTTTATGGTTGGAAGTCAATTTCCTAGCTTTTTGGTTGGTGCTTTCTAATAGAATCCTAGGAAGAGGGACTTTAAACCATCATTGTTTACATTAACATAATTAAGATTTTTCCTCTTTTCCAATTGTTTAAGCATCAAATCTTCATATTCCCATTTTTGAGAAAACAATTTCTTATCTTCATAAAAGGAACTTTATCCAACTGTATCTAAAAACTGTCCAATCCATACTTGGATGAAAAATTTGTAACTTCTATAGAAAAAGAACTTGTCAAAGAATTAAGTCAAAATTGGCCTCCAAACCATAAAATGACTAGAATTTATTTCAACTATGGGGAGTAAAACAATTCGAAATCCTCTTGGCATAGAACATTGATCAAGTTGAAAGGAAAGATTAGGAATAAGACTCAAATTGGCCAAAAATTAGAATTAACAAAAAAGAGGAGATCCACATTTTTAAATGGGGGCATGTGTGCAAGATACAACACATCCCACCACTCATGAGTTTTTTATTAAGAGGATTGTTCATTTTAAGGAGAGCCCTTCCATCTCTTCTCTTA
This sequence comes from Sequoia sempervirens, assembly GCA_007258455.2. Taxonomy (NCBI): domain Eukaryota; kingdom Viridiplantae; phylum Streptophyta; class Pinopsida; order Cupressales; family Cupressaceae; genus Sequoia; species Sequoia sempervirens. The sequence goes on along the minus strand of VDFB02049217.1, from coordinate 131,787,711 downwards.
CCACTTCTCTATCCATGATCATATTCAAGACATTGCATCATGATGACAATTCTTCAAAGGATCTTTATGCTCCTTATTTTGATGAGTCTTCTTCCTCCACTCTAGATGGTAACAATGATTAGGTTTCACATTCTTCTCATAGTTATCATTTATATGTTGATGATTCTCCTCTATACTCTCCAACCTTAAGGCCTATTTGGAATCGTCAGCCACTAGATTCAACACGTTTGGGTTGGTTATCCTGTAGATACTAGAAGAACAAGGTCATAGTTATAGAAAGCTCCACTTTCCTTCATTTCTACAAATTATAATCTAGAGAGCTTTCAAGAAGCTTTGATTGTCCCATAGTGGGATTTTTTATGCAATAAGAGTTCAATTGTTTAGAAAGAATCATACATGGGAACTTGTCCCTCTTCCTAAGGGAAGGGAACTTGTTTAGTGGAAGTGGATCTACCAATAAATTTAGCAAATGGGTTAGTTAACAAGAATAAGGCTTGCTTTGTCACGAAAGGATTCTCCCAAGTTCTTGGGATTGATTACTCTAATAATTTTGTCCATGTTCTTAAAATGAATTTATTTGACTTGTCCTTGCTATAGTTGCGGCCCATCATTGGTAAGTTAATCAAATGTATGTGAAGAGTTTTTTTCTTCATAATGACCTTTAGGAGGAAATCTTCTTGGAGCAACTATAGGGGTTTGCACAAGAACCTTCACTTGTTTCTCATCTTTGGAAGTCTCTCTATGGCCTCAAACAAACTCCTTAGCCTTAGTATGATAAGATGGTATTAGGTTCCTTCTGATAGTTGGTTTCAATCAATGTCATTCAAATCCAAACATATACATTTTTTAGTAGGACTAAACTCTGACATTTTTAGTTCTCTAAGTTGAAAAATTATTGATTATAGGGAGTCACTCATTGATGAGAGACTACTCAACCTAGTACCCACATATCACCCAAAAACAAATGATAACACTATAGACATCCAAATTTGGACACTTAATTTATCCAAATTTATCACTTTTCATCTAAACATCCTCTTATCTGAGTTAATTAAGTAATATTACTATTATTTAATTAATATCTTTAATTATGCCGAATCCCTAAGGTATTTAATTAATAATTAAATACCTTACTCTCCTTAATCCTCTTTTCATCAAATGAATTAAATAAATATTACATTTATTTAATTTCTCACATTTCATTTTCATCTAATCCTAATCCATCTCTTAATCTCTTCATTAAGGATGTGCACATGCCTAATCCTTGATTACGATGTATCACATCCTCCAAATTTTGCAAGTTGGCTTCTAATCCTCATTAACCCCTAATTTTCCTCTAATTACTGATTAGTCAAACCTAATTAGTACCTTGGTCAACTCTCCCCATCCCCCAAGGAATTTTTAATTCCTTTTTATTCACCCTAGGCTCCTCTCTTCCCATGTGAATTTTTAATTCACTTTTATTCCTTCTAGAATCCCCTTTTCCCATGCATCTTCTAGAATCTTTGACTTGTCACATCAAGTCACATCTGACAAATTCCCACCTTTTGGGAACCTTGTCTTATCAACTAGATTTTTCCAATCATTGTGAATTTTTAAATCACTTTTATTCTCCAAAAGCTTTCCCCTTCCCCATGTGATCATTGAAAGGTCACCTCAAAGTACTTGGAAGGTACTTGTCCTTCCTCCACATCATGTACCTCCCTTCCACATCACCTACACATCATCTCACCCTTAGCCATCTCACAATCCACATGTCAAGATGTGAGGGCTTGTGAGTCCTCAACTCACCTTAGCCCTTCATCTTGGCCTTGTTAGATAAATCCCAACCATTGAATTCTCTAGAGAATTCAAGTTTCTCTATAAATACCCCTTCCTCTAAGGCATTTAGGGGGACTTAGCCATTTTGCAGCTAAATGTTGCCATTTTGTGCACTCATCTAGCCATCAACTTTCATCCATTTGCATCTACATTCAAGCATATAATCAAGACTTGCATTTAGCCCTATCTAGAGCCATCAAGGAGCATACAAATCAATCCAAATCAAGGGCCAACCAAGGATTTTCAGATGCAAGAAGGAAGGTATATCTATTTGTCTTCATTTAACATTTTCCTCTTTACATTTACAAATTTCTTAGGCTAATCTTGAGGTGTTTCTTTATGTTTCTCCATTGCATTTTAATTCCTTAGAAAGGGTTAGACATTTTGGATATCACAAACATAAAAAATAATGAAATTAAATAATCCACTTTCAATTTCTTCCAAAAAATGGAATTAAAAATTCAAAAATTATAATGTGTTATTCAAATGGACAAATCACACAAATAAAATCAACTCTTTAAGAAAAATCTACAATTTGGAGCCACAATCTACACTAATGGATTCATCCTTTGTAACCTCTGTTCAACTTTTATTTCACACCTATAACCACCTTATAGTGTTCTAGAAATTTTAACTTCCTTTTTTGTTTTGGTGCCTAGAGGTCCAACCATTCATTTTCTCACCCAAAAAGATATTTCATTTGAAATTCACATTTTGGTAACACAACTTCCTAGAGTCATAAATTTTGACTTGTGTGTCCAATTTAATATTATAGTATGTCATTAGAAATCACATGATGAAATCTACAATATCAAAATAATATAAAGATCATTTCATCCACTTTTGGATCTTTTATGAGGCTTATAAGTGCCTCAGGTTTGAGTTGGAAACTTAATAGGAGAAATTTATGAGGATAAAAACTTTAATATCTCCTAAATGATATAATTTATTGATATGACTCTTTCACTATTCAATTCATATATCAATTTTTCTCCTTGGGATAAACTTTTGACTATCCTAGACCCCTTAAGTGTCATCACATGATCAAAACCAACTAAATAAACATAGAAACAAAAGGAAAAGTTTTTTTTTGGTGATGTGAGATTTCCCTTAAACCATTGGATGCTTCAACATTAAAAGTCCATCATCAAAGTAGTAAAAATAATTTTCATGATAGATTTATTATGTTAGAATTAGGTCTTTTCTATTATTTCTTAAGGATTGATATCGCTCAATCATATTCTAGTATGTTTCTTGCACAACCCAAGTATGCTCTTGATATGCTTTCCATTTTGTATGGATGATTATAAGACTGCACCAAATCTATTTTTGTCAAGGGTCAAACTTGAGGCAAATTTTTCTTCACCCTTAGTTAATTGGAACATTTTGTTGAAAACTTATTGTGACTTTCATCTATTTGACTCAAATTTTACCCAATATTTTATATGTTTTGGGAAAGGTCTATCAATTCATACAAGAGCCACATGAGTTACATTGAAAATTATCCAAGTAGATTCTCTAGAACGTTCAAGGTACCCAAAGTCATGGGATTCAATTTGTAGTAGGTGTGAATATTGAGTTGGTGGGATATATAGATTTAAGTTGGTTAAGTGATTCTTAGGATTTTAATTCTACTTCCGAGTATTGTTTTTCACTTGGTTCTCATATGATTTTTTGGTCAAGTAAGAAGCGGTCTATGATTTGTCTTTCATCAATAGAGGTTGAGTATCATCAAGAATTTAATGACACCATTGAGACTATTTGGCATTATAATATTCACATAGAGCTTGATATTCCATTCAAAAATCCTAGTCATATTTTTTGATAATCATATTATGATACAATCTCAAGGAATCTAGTTTATCGCCAAAGGAAGAGTTACATTGAGATTTATGTGCACTACATTTGGGAGTTGATTTTTAAAAGAATCAATTACCTTAATTTCATCTTCAATCATATCAAATCATAGAAATATTCACCAAAACCTTGAAAAAGAGCTATTTCCTTCACATACATTATTTTTTTCAGGTGTGACATGTGTTTACTTTAAGGTGGCTTCTTAGTCCTTCATTTTCTCTCTCTACTTTGTAGGGTATTTTATCTCTTAATTTGGGGTTATATTCCTACTATTGGAGGCTTCTTATGGGTGGTCTCTTTGTACATGAGTACCTCATTAGGCTTCATTTTTTGAGATCCATCTGTTCATCCACCTAAGTTATGTTTAAGGGGGGTGCTAGTGTAGGTTATTTATTTTACTTATGTTATGGGATATTTATTTTTTCCTACACATATTATTAATATTTCTTGAGTTAACTACACCTATTTAATCTCAAACCATGTGGCATAATCCATCTCCACATGTGTCACCCTCTCCCACCTTTGGCTATTGAGTCTCACACCATCTTTTGGATTTACACGCCACCTTACATAATCAATAAGTTGATTTTATATGAGTAAGCATTGTCACATGTTTTACATTTATCAAGTAGGTAAAATATCGAACCTATTATGGGTAGTTGGAGTTAATGCACCTCTTGGATGTTGATATGATGGATTGAACAGCCCCTGAAGCTCCAGAATCTTCAATGAAGGACTTTAGCCATGAAAGATAATCAACCACCAAGAGAAGTGTTGCAACAATGGAATTTTGATTAAAGATTCTATTGATAATATGATTGATATGATATGTTACAAATGAACAAGATGCCTGATTAAATAGGAAAGAGGTAAAACCTAATATGCATGAGATTTTTCCAAGTGTTAAAATCTAACAACATGTGACAACATGTGAACCCTATGTTGATGATCATTAAATGCAAGACCTAAGTTAACTTATGCTAGTATAATAATTAATTAATTAATTAATTACACCAACATTGGATGTATCTTCCCATTTTTCTCTAGATAAATAACACTCTACACTCACCTCAACTAGTTCAGTGAGACTAACATGAGTATTCTCAAAATTCTCTTGTAATTATCTTTTTTCTTGCCTCTTTTAGGTTTTTTCTCATTTTTTCTATTTTGAAATTCAAGCATCTATTGAGTGGATTTGCAGTGATCTACAATAAATATAAAATCCTTGCCCAGTTCTCTCTTCTCATAGAATCTAAGAAATATTATACTTATTCAAGGCTCTTGAGGATTAGAATTTGATAATATATATTTATTAAATTTAAGAGCCCACAAGAGACTTAACATTATTGCTTCTTTGAGTGATTGTTTATGTCTTGTAAACTCTTGGTCAAAGGTGCTTGTTACCTTGTCACAATAGGAATAACTGTCATAATTGAGATATTTGTAAATATATTATGCAACATGATATAGATTTCTTGATGTGACATGCCCTATTGTATTAATATAATTGTTGGGCAAGTGAACATTTCTATAATCACTTTAACCATACTAGAGAGAGGGATTAGGACTATTTCATTGATCTAAGATAGGAATTTGTTAATAAAATATATCAATGTGGGTTTTTTTGAGAATATAGGATTCTTCCTAATTTTTACTTCTACAAATATCTTGAGATATAAATGTACCTTCATAAATTTATAAATACTTGTAACTATTATAATAGATTAGATTATATTATTTCTTAAATCTTCCTACAATCATTTTAACCATAATAGACAATGGGGTAAAGACTATGTTATGGATCTAATATAGGTATTCATTGATAAAATATATTTATGTGGGTTTTGTTTAAAAATATGGGAATATTCTTAATTTTTAGTTCTAGAAAAATGATGAGATATAAATGTATCTTCATAAATTTATACATAGTTGCTTTTATTATACTAGATTAGTATATATTATACTTGTAAGATCTAATGATTAAAACTCTATGGGGAACTTGGGTTAAATTAGAGTGTAATTAAGCATCGATTTATTTTATTTTATTAACGTTGTTACTTGGAAAGGATATGGAACAATAAATTGATCATTATATTTAAAATTTTCATAGTATTATAAAAAGAAAAGAGTTAGATAGATATAATGGAAAGTGCATAGAGATGGGAGACCAAAAGACTTCTTAAGTAAAAACTTTTTCTTGAAATCACAAAGATTAACCTTGGGTGACAAATTGAAGATAGTTACACTCAAAAATTTGAAGATGCAATAAAAAAATGAGTTGTAGTGCTCTAAATATACTTTCTACACTACTATTTTTTTAAAATGTTAGAGATTAAGGGGATCAAAAAAGGAGGTTGTAGTAAATGGTCATGTTTTTCAAAAAACCATATATAGTTGTTGGTGTGGCTTCCCTAAAATGATAACTTATATTTATTATTTCAAAACTTTATTTGGTCAGAATTAGCTAGCAACGTGTAGTTTATGCTTAAATTTTCTACTAATTTTTAATGAATATATATTTTTAACTAATTCTCAAAGCTGACACATCCTAAGAAATAAAAAATTGAGTGTGTGTCCCACTTAAATCTTTGAAAACTAATTGAAAATAAAAAAATGAATGTGTAGAAAGGTGTCTAGTTTCTAATTTATTAGAAATTTTGATGAATGGTAAAACATACCACACATTGAATTTTAGTAAAGAATGGATACACTAAGAAAATAAATTAAAGATGAAAACCTTATACTCAAAAGTATGAAAATAATTACATGTATAAATAGCTAAGAGATATTTTAACATTATGATGGTATTTTTTGAATTTACATTGAAACATGTGTAAAACTAATGGGAAGCATGCTCAAGATTATGTCAATTTTTTTACTATTTACAAAAACATATATTTGGATGTTGAAAAGGAACTCCAAACCTTTAGGTTGGAAGCCTAAGGAAAATACAAGATAAATGTTAGGAAATTTCCAAAGAAAAACAAGATTCGAGCACATTATAATGCACTCATGCTATGTTTTTCTTTAAATATTCAACTCCCTAATGTTCTCTCTCTCCCACTCTCTATTGATCATTTCCTCTCTCCATCCCTTTGGTCTCTCTTTCCCCTATTTAGTTCTCTCCCTCTCTACTTCTCCCTTATTCCCTCCTTTCCACTCTCTCTATTCATCCTTCACCTTATCTTCTATCACTCTTCCCTCTCTAGGTTGTTACCTCTTTCTTTTTCAATTGAGGGTATAGATTTTATGATTGGGTGTATAAGGTTTAGGGTTGAGGGTATAAGTTTTAGTTTTTGGGTGTAAGGTTTAGGCTTGAGGTATTGTAGGATTGAGAGTTTAGTGTATAGGCTTTACAACTAGGGTTGAGGGATAGTTTTTAGGCTTTAGGGTATAGGGTTGAGTGTATAAGGTATAGTGTTTAGGGTATTGGGTATAGGGTTAAGGGTATAAAGTCTATGGTGAAGGGTATAATTTATAGGGTTGAGAGTATATGGTTTAGGGTTGAGTGTATGGGTTTATGGTTGAGGGTATAACTTATAGGGTTTAGGGTTTAGGTTGTAGAGTTAAGGTTATTGGGTAGAGTTCAAGGGTATAAGGTTTATGCATTAGGGTATAAGGCATAAGATTTTGGATAAAGGGTTTAGGGTTTAGGTTGAGGGTATAGATTTTATGGTTGATGGTTGAGAATATAGGATTTAGGGCCTAGGGTTGAAGGATGTTGTTTATGGTTGATGGTTAACCATATAGGATTTATGGCCTAGGGTTAAGGGATGTTTTTAAGGGTTGATGGTATAGGTTTGAGTATATAGGGTATAGAGTTTATGGTTTAGGTTTGGGGGTATTTTGTATAGGGTTTATAGTGGAGGGTATATGGTTGAGGGTGTATATAGGGATATATATTTGCATTATATGATAGAGGACTTTATCTTACATACAATAATAAATGGCCTATCTATAATTTAATCCTTTTGTGGATAGATATTAACAAATAGGATTAATTTTGAATAGAATTGAGGATAATCTTTTGTCTAGTGTTCACAAGACTTGAACATAGTTCTCAAGGTTATTTCTTAGAAGCCAACCCAATTAGTTTATAAATTTATGTGTTCTTCCTTCTTATGATGAATATTTAGATGATAATATTTGAGGTAACTAGACCACCTCTAATGTTGATCATTCTAAAATATACTATATTTATATAAATTTATCAGGCTTATGATCTATGTGAATAATAATGGCTTTCCCCATGATATAGTAAGTCTGTGATCATGAATATAACTCATAATTCATAAGGTTTTTATACATGAAGAATTAGATAAAATTAAACTACCTACTAGGTAATTAAATGACCACATTGTTTCAATACTACTCCAAGTGAATATTTTGAGGTATCAACTATTGAAAGTATTTAGGTGTTGTCATTGGTGAAAATTGTGTAGTGGTTGAGAAAGATTACTTATTTTATTAAATTTGAATTATATTGTCACCATTTATGTTGTTGATGTTAACCTCTAATGGTGCTTTGATAATATTTTGTTTGTCGTTTAGATATCGAGGATATTGCGAAATTTAATAAAAGAAGGTGTTCTGGTTTGTAAAGGTGTTCTAGTTTTGCTTCATATTTCTTTTGGGTTGAGGATCTTCTTGTGTAGTTTGTATATGTAGGTTAGAGGTTTTTATAGTTTCTATATCTAAAATTTTGGCTTCTGGATCGATGGATAGAGGAAGTTATGTTCACTAATGTTTGAATTAGTTTTGCAGCATTTCTTGCAAAGGTGTTTTGGGAGAAATTTTTTTGCTTCACATTTCTCTTCAATTTTTCTTCAAGTCTTGTGACTCTAGAGGTATGTTTATGGTGTTTATTTCTTGCCTACGTCAAGGGGATTCATGGTTTGGTGCTCTAGAAGATGGATTTTAGAGTTGCAATGTTTGGCAGTGTAGCTTGAGTGTACCTAGCATGTACATTTTGAAAGTGTGAGTTGATAGAGGAACATTATAGATCATGATGAAGCATGGTATGTGGTTCACAAGTTGTTCTTATATTTGAGGAAGTGTGTAATTCAAAGTTTAATGGTGTTTGTATAGGTAATGGTTGACCTGGTGTTTACACTACATTTGAAGATGTTCAAGTATTAATGAAGGTGTAGCATGGAGTGTGAGAGTTTATTTGGGTCCTAGTTAAGTTTTTTATTGGTCCAATTTCATTCCTATCCACCACAAGAATATTTAGTGCCAACCTATTTTGAATTTGTAAAGTGTTGAGTGTTTCCGAATTGAATATTTTTTTCAAGTTGTGGATGGTATAAATACAAGGTGGATTGATGCAATATGAGTGTGGAAAAGAGTTAAGTGTTGTGATGTGAAGTTAAGTGTAGAAGTGTGAGATATAACATAATATTTTTGAATGAAGTGAACTGAGGTATCTTTATCTCTTGAAGGCTATGATTTTTGTTGGAGCTATTGTAGTGGAATCTATATTGCATTGAGATTTCATTCTATATGTAACATTTTTTCTTCTTTGAGCCTGGGCTATGAGCCTTTCTAGACAATGTGTCCTATTCTGATAGTGAGCCTCCTTGTAATTATTTTGCAATTACTTATATTGTGAGCTAAGCCTCACAATGTTTCATTCCTTTTAAGGTTTTCCACATAAATTTGGTGTTCTTTTGTGTATGGTATTGGTTGTTTTAGTTTCTAATATGTACTTTTCATATTTAGACATTATAACAGATTAATAATTTAATGAATGCTTGTGGATTTGATTAATATTGAGAGTTTTGATGTTTTAATTTAGTACAAATGATTCACCACCCCCTCTCAGTTGTCTTGCTCATTCAAAAATAGGTATTAGAGCAAGGTTCCCTCCAAAATATCGCAATCACTTGAGGTACATCTAGGATAGTAAGCAATAAGGAGATCCATATGTTTGATGGCACAAACTATACATTTTAGAAAGTGAAGATGGTAGGCTATCTTATTTACCTTGGATTTGATGTCACTAATGCAATAAAGACTATATATAACATAACTACAAATGAACCAAGAACAAGTGATGAGATCAAGGCCTATGGAATAAATGGTAAGGAAAATTTTATTCTTTTGAGAAGTCTCATACATACTAAATTAGTGAAAGTTATGGATCTAGAAAATGCTAAATAAGTTTGGGATAAGCTAGAAAGTATTTATAGAGGAGATGAGAAAGCTAACCAAGCTAATTTGTAGAATTTGAAGGCACAATTTGAGACTTTGTGAATGTCTAGAGATGAAAAATTATAAGTTACATGCAAAGGGTTGATGAAATGGTAAGTGCTATTAGAGGTCTTGGTGTACAAGTCAAAGAGCCTAGAGTGGTAAAGAAAATTCTTAGAACTATTATTGATTCTTATAGTGAAGAGGTTTTTTTTGTTGAGGAAGTTGCAAATTTAAATACCTACACTAGATATTAGTTGTTTGGAACAATAAATTCATTTGAAATGAGAAAAAATGGTCTGAAAAATGGTGCAAAAGTGGAGACTACTTTCAAGAGGGTGCTGTCATAATAGTGGTTTACAATTCCTGAGAGGAATGAATTTTAGCTGAAATCACATATTTTTAAAAAATATAATGATTTAAGCCTTAAAAAGTTCTATTTTAAGGATTCCAATTGAAGAGGGTTTGATCAAATCACCTTAGATCAAACCCCCTTGGATAGAACCTTGCTAGTTTTAAACCATACCTATAAATGCGTCTCCTTTACACCTATCAAAATGCTGATAAAAAATCACTTTTGATTTAGATTTTGGGGGATCAAATGAATTCATTTAAAATTTATTTCAAATGATTATGGTATTCCTCAGAACAAGTTATCCAATGAATATAATTTTAATATGTTTTGGTTTTGTTATGTATTTGTTTTTTAAGTTTTATTAAACATAGGTTTTTCATCAAAAATGAATTTCTTTATTCTTCACATGTGGAAAAATAGAAGATTATCAAAAAAAAAAATTGAAAAATATGAGTGCACCAGATATTGAAGTCCTTGATCCAACAAAAAATAATAATTAAATTTTGACATATACAAAAAAAGTTACGCTTATACAGTCACGTTGTGTATGAATTGTAATTCATTTGACTTTGAAACTTGATTAAGAAAAAATATTTAATAAAAAACTATCTAACCAAGTGGAAGCACTAGATATCAGAGTTACAAATCTAAATTTGAAAGAATTAGAATTTTATCCTTCAGCGAAAAAAAGTTATGCTATAATGGTAAGCCACTTTTTAAAAATGTTGTTTTCTAAAAAAAATCTATTTTCATGGGAGATGGAAAAAGAAGTGCAATTTGATTCCAAAAAATTTGAAAAAAATATTTTTAGAATCTACAGACAAAATTTGATGAGACTCTAGTTTGTACCATCTTCAAATTCCTCACAGTTTAGCCGGTATAGGTGCCCGAATGTGAAGGTTTAGTTAAAAATAATAATTTCAGTGTCTAGTTTGGCCAAAAATTGTAAACCACTATTATGGGATCACCCAAGACTAGAAAATCAGAAAAAGTTGAAGATTTAGATGGAGATGATCTTGATGATGTGGAAGATAACTTTGTAAGAAGAATGAAAAATGACACTAGTAAGTATGAAGCTAAGTTACCTTTCAAATTTTTTAGTTGTGGAAATATAGGTCACTATGCTTTGAGATATCCAAACAGAACTGCGAACAATAAGAGCAATGAAAATAAAGGGAAAATGATCAAGACAAGCTATTATGTTAGAGAGTATGTTAGTATATCTAATGATGAATCTGATTATGGATATGTTGATGATAATGAATGTTTGTTCTTTGATTTGAAAGATGAAACTAGTTTTGCTAACTTTGAAAGTTGTGTGAAGGAAAGTGTTCTAGAGGAAAAGGATAAAACTTGTGGTACTTTGGTATCTACTTTGCATATTAGATAGGACAATAATTAATGGGTTATTGAAAATGGTTTCTCAAATCACATGACTAGAGACAAGAGTAATTTTGTAAAACTTGAAAAATATGATGGAGGACTTGTTAAATTTGGAGATGATTTAGGTGCTAGGATTTGTGGAATAGTTTCAATCAATTTTGATGACAAGCACAATACTAAAGATGTTTACTATGTTAAAGGTCTAAGGAATAACCTCTTGAGTGTTGGAAAATTTTGTGGCAAAGGATACAATCTTACGTTTTAGGATGATGGATGTGAGATCAAAAAATGGTCCTGAATTCTGATTTCCACCAAAAAGAGGATAGATGGAAATATCTATCAGCTCAAGGGTGTTGTTGGCCACTATTTTTATGAATTAGATTAATGATAGCTTGTTATGGAACAAGAGAATGTGTCACATATTTTTTTATAACTTGGTTAGAATCAATTAATTTCAAGTAGTGAGAGATCTATTGAGTATTACAAAGTGTATCAATGCTGCTTGTAGAGATTGTTAATTTGGAAAAAAAAGATAGAAGAAGTTTCAAGAGAAAAGAACAATCTTCTACCAGATAGTTGTAATTGGTACGCACAAACCTTTTTGGTCCTACAAGAGTGAGAAGTCTTCAAGGTGACAAATATTTCATTCCTTTGATTGATGATTACTCTACAATGAAATGGGTTACTTTTCTTATAGAATAATTTAAGGCCCTAGATTGATTTAAAGCATTCAAAGTTATGGTTGAGAATAATATGTATGTGAAGTCTACTTTCTTGAATGGAGAATTCTAAGAAGTTTACATGGAAAAATTGGAAGGATTTTCATTGTTAGATAAACCTAATATGGTCTACAAATTGAAGAATCCATTCTATGGATTGAAGAAACATCCTAGATCTTGGTATGCAAGGCTGGATAGATATTTGATACACCAAGGATTTAGTAAAGGCACTATAGATAGTAATATCTACTTTAAGTTTGAGGAAGATTGAATCTTGGTATTTGGTTGAGTATATTTGAGAGAAGTTGGGGGTATTGACCCTCCTTTGAACTAGATACATATGAAGATGCATCAATCCAATGGATCTATGGATTTATTCCTTGCTTGGACTAATTTTGGTGTCTACCTCTCACAGGGAGTAGGTAGTGATATTGTTGTAGTATGGAATATATGTTGTCATCATGTAGAGGTTGTTGAGTTTATTGGTGTGTACTTCCAAAGAGGAGTATTTATAGTAGTTGGAAGTATCTTGGTTATATGTAAAAGGGGGAGAATAATGAAAAATATTTTATCCCTTTCCATTCATGCCAAAGTGGGGGAGAGAGAAGTTGTTAAAAGTTGAATGAAAATTTAGAGGGGGGGTGAATTAGTTGTCACCAAATTCAAACACAAAACTTCAACACTTATCAACTTTACAATCAAACTATTTTTTTATTAAGTATGAACATGAAATTTAGATAACAAAAAGAAAAAACAATACTATAAACACCAGATTTTATGTGGAAAACCCAATAAGGGGAAAACCATGGTGAGGATTAACTCACAATATAAAATGATAGAAAAATTGAATACAAGAGGCTCATTGCCTAGAATAGGACTCACTATCTAGATACAAAGGCTCACTTCCTACAAAAAGGAATCTCTATCCAATAAGGAGGCTCACTGCCTAAAAATATAAAAGATAATAGAAAGATCCACCACAATAATTTACACACATCCACAACCTTGATCAAAATATTGCAGAAACCTTTAGCTCACTACTTTTAGGAATCTAACACAATGAAGTATTGTTGCCTCAACTCACTTTTGCACAACTCTGCTCTTCACTTGTGGCTTAATTTGTTTCTTTTCATCATCCAATCCTTCATATCATGACTTGCATTTATACCATATTCAACCTTAGAAACTTTCTCCAAGGTCAGCTACATACACTTCATTTCATTAATTCAAACTAGGTCAAAAACCCAAAATTCCCATGGTGGAAAAGAATGAGAGTGGACCAATTAAACACTTAACCAAGACCACAAGCAACATCTCAGATCAACCACATGCTTCTTTAATTAAATTTTAAATTCTTCAGACACTAGGTCGGCCAAACCTAATGAAACACAAATGAATATTGTTGTACATGTTTTCCAACAAGAAGATAACACAAAAATGACATAACACACTTCATCATGCATGAGAAAACATCTTAGATACTTCCAAATACATTTGTAATATGTGTAAAAACCTTCAAACACAAAATTCTATGCAACTATCCATTTGAATATGCAATCCAAAACAACAACTCCAAAACTCATCTTTCGGAGCATCAAAACTCAAACATCTTTGCCAAAATCTAGAGAACATCACTACAAGACATATTCCAGATCTGTAAGACTTGAAACAAAATAGTGGAGGACTATGGAATATAAAAATTTCTCCTAGTCCATAAATAACCAACTCTACCAAAACTATTCACACACCGGTGAACAAAACTTTCACCTTTTGTTAAACTAGCAACCATAAATTAGGAGATATCACCAAGAGATCACCAACAACAAACCTTATGATCCAAAAAAGCATAGGATCAACATGAAAGAAATGTGGAGCACATATCAAAGTACATTTTGAACACATACATAACTTTGAATTCACTCTTTATTAATTTTCTCAAAAGCACTTGGTAACCCATCATTTCAACACATCTGCAACATTATAAGGATAACTCCATGTACTCACAACATCTCAATAGTATCTCAAATATACATGCACAATATGGAAGATATTGAATTGTTTTGTCATCAATGATAGCATTAATGAAAACACCACAAAACTTTCTCATGCTTGCAACAATCTCCCCATTTGTCATTGATGGCAACACATTATGTGAAAAACCATCAAAGACCACATTCTCTTTTAAAAAACATGTACAATATTTTGGGAGAACACCTCTTTATTTTCTACTATTTTCACATGACTCTCTCTTCCCCTTTTGACATCAATGGAAAAGATAAAAATCTCATGATCACTCCACCTTAGGAGTGCACTCATTCAACTCATACTACAATAATGAAACTTTCTACTCCCCCTCTGGAGTAGACCCAATCATTAGTCCAGACAAATGAAGAATATGTAAATCCACTAGACTAATGCACCTCCATGTGCACCTAGTTTGGAGGGCCAATGACCCCCAACCTCTCCCTAAGATACTCAAAAGTATCCTTCGGAAAAGCCTTGGTGAATATATCTACAATTTTTTCTTTTTTGACACATACTCTAGAATAACTTTCTTCTCCAACACCTTCTCTCTCAGGAAATGATATCTAATAAATATATGTTTTGTTCTTGAATGCATTACCATATTCTTTGAAATGTTTATAGCATTTGTATTTTCATAGAAAAAATGAATAGGCTCATCACATACCACTCCAATATCTTTTAGAATTTGCTTCATCCACAAAACCTGGGTGTAGCAGGATGCTGCAATGATATACTCTACTTCTGCAGTGGATAAAGAAAATGAACCCTATTTCTCACTCAACCAAGAAACCAATCTTCTACCAAGAAAGAAAGCACCTCCATTGGTACTCTTTCGGTCATCCACACAACCAACCCAATCTACATTGGTATAAGCACTTAAAGTGAAATTAGCATCCTTAGGATACCATAACCCATAATCCAATGTACCTTTAAGATATCTAAATATCCTCAAGTTACAACTATAACATGTGGTTGTTTAGGATCTGATTGAAATTTGGCAACAAAACATACTACATGCATGATATTTGTTCTGGTAGTAGTAAGATGAAGCAGTCCACCAATAATAGATTTGTATTTTCTCTGATTAGCTTTAGCAGATTCATCATCTTTACTCAACTTACATCTAGTCACCATATGAGTACTATCCAGTTTGGAGTCATCCATTCCAAACTTCTTTAACAACTCTTTCACATACTTAGATTGTGAAATTAATATCCCTTTATCAGTTTGATTTACTTGAAGACCAAGAAAGAAATTCAACTCACCAATCATAGGCATTTCAAATTCTTTTTGCATTTTCTCTGCAAATCTCTTACACATACTTTCATTTCCTACAAAGATGATATCATCAACACATACTACTAATATCAACAATTTTTTACCTTGCACTTTGAAGTAGAGATTGCTATCAATAGAACCTTTATTGAATCCTTTTTGCACATCAGGTATCTATCCAATCTTACATACCATGCTCTAGGAGATTATTTCAGTCCATACAATGCCTTCTTCAATCTACAAACCATATCTAGTTTTTTTGATATCTAAAATCCTTTAGGTTGCTCCACGTATACTTCTTCTTCCAATTCACCATTCAAAAATGAAGAATTAACATTCATCTCATCACCTATATTGTTAGTAGGTTGAGCAATCTCAATTCCATCCTATAATGAGGGCATGGATGTTGTGCTAGGCTCCCCTCGACTATGAGTACTAGTGTCTGTTGTAGTTGTTTCTTGTGACCTTTGTCATATGGATGGAAGAGGAATCTCCCCAATCGTGTCGGTCCTTAGCTTCTGCCTCGTCACTCTCACTTAGGGGTGGCTCCTCCTCCTCCTAGTCTTCCTCGTACTCCTCTTCATCCTCCTCTTCTCCCTCCTATCTGTCATAATCTATATCTACATCTTCATCATACTCATCATCAATCACATATGTGAATACATCAACAGATCTCTAGCGTATCTCCTCTACCATATCCTCTTGGTCATCTCCCTCATCTGGTAGTGGCTCTACATCTCCAACTGACTCAGCCATCAAGAATACTAGTGCTTACTGGGTCACTGTCCACCACTCATCATGCTCTCCCGTGGAACTAACATCATCTATGTCAGAGACTAGTAGCTAGTCGTGATTAGAGTCATCAGAGTCACTCACCTACATGCTCGAGAGTGAGTTGCATTGTATCACCTAGTGTACATACACTCTATACTGATCTCCTAAAAGAGGGTCATGCCTATGGTGGTGTCTGTAGTTGTCCAAGTTGTTGCATGACCCGATCATAGTAGAATGGTCGTACTACATAGTCATGATGGCCAACAAAAAATCTATCCATCTACATCCTCCTCAATTTTATAGTATGATTTGGCCATTGTAGTGTCAAATGATAAGGTCTCCAAAGGACCTCTTCGTCATCCATTCATTCAAAGCATACCCTCCAAACATGAAAATCACCATACAACCATAATCGCTGCAGAGGATAGTTGAAAGCCCGAGGATACCCTACTACTTTTGTACATGGATAGTTGACTGGTTTGGTGCATGTAATATTCTCAAGGAACCACACCTATAGATGTGTGTAGTGCATCATACTGTCAACCTCTCAGAATAAAAATCACCCAAGGTCATAGTATAGATGTGTCAGGATACACCAACCCCAAGCGTATATTGTGCACTACTCAGCCATCCCTCAAATCAAGTGTACTAGTCCTCCCTCAAGGTGTACCACCCACCCATCAGTGACAAGAACTATTGCTGTAGTTTGCATCATAATCTATCAAACCACTGGTGCCCAAGAATATAGTAGCATAGAAAAATCAATCTGTCCTCTAACCCATGCATCATGAACGAGACCATCTAGACAATATTGTAAATCAGCCCTCTACTCTTGGAAAGTGTGGTCTCTATGAAAATGCACTCACTCTCTTTGAATCGATATCTAGAGAATCTAGTGTACATCATCCAAGGAGATCATCATCTCCCCTATCGACAGATTAAAATTTTATGTATCTGCATCCCAATGCTCACAGAGAGCCATCAACATGGAATTGTGGTATCTCATAGGAGCCATAAGATATGCCCAATAGATTTCCATAGCCTAAAGATGCTTCATCTCCTCTACTGACTGTGTTGGAGCCAGATCTCTTAGGAAACTCAAATTTCTCCCTCTTAATTGATGTCATGATCGGGCGGGTACCTATCAAATTTACACAAAATACTCTAAAATTAATCTAATATCTTCAAGTTTTTACATTATTCATCATGTAATTGTACTAAATTACATCTAGTGTGCTTTCCTAAAGACCATAGACAATTTAGAACCCTTTTGGGACACTTTGCAAAGAAATGAGACACTTTGCGAAAAAATGGGACACTTTGCGAAGAAACGAGACACTTTGTGAAGAAACAAGACACTTTGTGAAGAAATGGGACACTTCACGAAAAAAGGGGACACTTTGCGAACTTTTTTTCCAAGATCCTAAACTAACCTATATATGCATAAAATTCATTAAATCATTACAAAATCACAAGGTGAAGGTTGTAGAATAACCTCGCCTCATGTTGATGCTTGTTGTGTGCCACCTAATCCTGGAGAACATCCAAACGTGCAGGTGTGTATCCCTATCTGCTCAACATTTTTCCATCTCACTCGTCACTCTCATGATATAAGAAGGTAAAATGAAATAGAAAGTGACACATTACTCTCTTTTACTTATTTTAACCTACTTTTCATTTCTTTTTACTATGCATTAAATTAGGGTTTCTTCTATCTTATGAATTAATAAAGTACTTTTTCTTCAAAACAACATAACGAGGGCTAGGGAACTCCATTTTCAATGTCGTTTGATGCATTGGAATTGTGATTTTACACCTGACATCATCAAATGTCTATTGTTATGTGACATGGTACTTGTAAATTTCCTATAATATGATAGATTGCTACCTTGATTCCACCTTTGTAAAGAAAGCAGAATCAAGGTGGGGCATACATCTACCCTCGAATATGATTTCTAAAAGTTAAGATTTTTTTTTTGGAAAACTAATGAATTCTTGTTGCAAGATGTAGTTCCTAATGTTGTGGTTTTGTAGATAACCACACTGGGGGCTTCATTCTCCCATCCTTTATATAACTATCATTTTATGACATTGTTTAGAGTCCTTTATCTTACATATGCACATAGAGTCATATGGGTGCTAAAGTGGGGGATAACTATAGACATGGAAATTGTACTCCTTTGCAAAAAAAGTACAATCTACAACCCAATTAGGTCCTATTTTAGACACCTTGAATCAATCACCCCTTAAAAACTGCATTTATAGACCCCTAATTCTCATGATTTTGGACTTTAAGGCCTATTTCACTCATAAACCACTTAAATCATAAAAAACAACATTCAAACCACTCAAATTTTATGAAACGCACCAAAAAAAATCCATGGTGGGACTAAGTCGCCTAGGGTCGTGATGTAGTCCCTTTTGGGGTATTTTCCACTTTTGAGCAGGAAAATCACTGACCTAATTCAAATTTTTGAGGGATGTCAGCCTAGGAAGTTAAAATAATGAGTAATTTAGTTTAAATATCTATAAAACATGTTCTTAGGTCATTTTTCACATCTCCTAGTCATTTTACAAAGCCAAAATCAAAATTCAAGAGCAAAACCTCTTTCACAAGAAGTTTCATTAGTCTCTTTACAACAAAGTAGAAGCTTAAGGGCAACAAGCTATGGTTTTTGCAAGTCTTCAAGCTCACTTTTTTTTTCAATATATCACATTGAAAAGGAGTTGATCATGGATGCCTATGGTGAATCATGGAGAAATCTAGGTTAAGGAGATGCAACTAGCCATCAAATCACACCTAATGACTTGTTTTCAAAGTGATTCCATATTCTGTTTTCTCTATATCTTCAGATTTAAGGTTTACATAACATTTGCATGTCATTTGCATTCATTTGAAATGTTGTAGGGTTTCTTGGATTGAAGTATTGCATCACTCAAGCGCCATTTGCTTATCTTATTCTAGCACATTAGAATAGGGTTTTGTCTCAATTCAATTTTTCCTAGTCTTAGACACACTTAGGGCTAGGGTTTTAGGTAGATTTTATCTCTCACAAAGTTTAAATACCATCTAGGGGTTTGACTCAAGAAAACCCCCTATTAGAAATCAAATTATCTTCTGTTTTGCAGTGTTTTTCAAATATTGAGATTTGGATTCTCCTTAGAAAATAGAGTGCAGGTTGTGGGCTTCCATTTCCACTTTTGGATTTACGAAAAATCCAAAGTGGACTAAGTTTCCCATGGTGGTAACTTAGTCCCACCGAACTAATTTTTTAGGAATTTTTTATAGTTTCAGGTACCCATTTGGCAAAAACAACTTTCTAGGCAATTTCGCCAATCTTGGACTAAGTCACCCAGCTTGGCATAAGTGTCCCAATTGGCTCAAAAATCAAATTTCCTAGAATTTCACAGGTCTCTGTGGTCCCTAGTCAGCTCTTCATCAGTTTCTAGGTGCATAGTTTCTATCTTGCATCTTTATTTTGTCATTTATTGCATCTATTTCATCTCTTTGCATATCATACTATGTTTTTAAATAATTTGCATTTCTTAGGTTTAGCATCATTAAATCATTTTCTTTTTAGATCAGTGCATTAGTAAATCATAATTAGATATATTGCATCTCATTTGCATTAATATTGAGTGTATACATTTCGATTTTGGACACCATTTCTTTCTCCTTTTAGGTGAAAATCCTTAGAAGGAGCTTAAAGCAATTGGGAAATCCAAAATCATTTTCCATAGACCTAACATGGCCTCATTTTCTAGGACCCATCATATTTTACATCCTCCTAAGATGTTCTTAATGGAGGGGTATTAGTGGAGGTTTTTATTTTCCTAGTGGGATAAATTATTTTCCCTTAGGTATAGGTTTTTGGACTACACACTTATTAAGCTTGCTTAGGATAATAAAGTGAGTTTCTCATTTCAATAATTAGGTGATAAAGTGATATTTTTTCTCCACTTTTGAAGGGTGGAGTATTTAATTTTTCATCACTTTATTTTATGTTGGTGGTTATAGGTGCTTAATTATCATTGGTACCACCATCCTCTCCTTAGCTCTACATAAAATCACTACCTAGCTTGTCTTTTCATCTTGGAATATATCTTAATGCAATTTTTTCATCTCGACATTGCATAATCTCTCAAAGTTTTGGTTTACATTATTTATGTTTTTCCAAGTTATGTAACTTTGGTATCATCTTAAAATTTTCCTTGGATTATTCAATCTATTTCATATTTCTAACAAAAGATATTGAGGTTTAGGTATCAAAATGTTGTAATTGAAGGTGACAAATTTTTTTCAGCAATCTTCTTACTAATAATCATAAACCTTCATGGAAAATGTGTAACATGAATGAAGAGTGCACAATTTTTTTAGTTCATTTCAATAAGATAAAATTTATTCATTACCTATAAGGGAGGTAATTTTTTACTGATGTTGTAAATTTGGGTCATAATTATAATGATTGGAATTTCTATGCCTTTCCTAATATCCCAATTAACATTTGAGAGAATTTGTATAATGAATGAAGAAATTAAAATTACATCCATTAGCATGCTTTTGTCTTTCTTTAAGGATGACATGGAATTTTATTAATGGTGATAATGAGAATGTGTTGGCCAAAGTGGTCATTAGGGATTTTTCTATGAAGGAAAAGATATAATTTAATATTAATTGGAAAATATTTATGTTTGATGTCAATGATCTTGATAATGCTAGTAAAATTCACACTTTCTAACAAAAATGAAGGGAAGATTATGATGAATTGGTATTTCTCCATGGAAGCTTTATGTCATGCATGTGAAACAGGTCATTTTATTAGGAATACTATTAAAGGAAACATATCGAAAGATGGTTTGGAGATGAGGGATTCTATTGATAATAATGTAAAAAGTA
This sequence comes from Sequoia sempervirens, assembly GCA_007258455.2. NCBI lineage: Eukaryota > Viridiplantae > Streptophyta > Pinopsida > Cupressales > Cupressaceae > Sequoia > Sequoia sempervirens. Next base: position 131,766,413 of record VDFB02049217.1, on the reverse strand, counting down.
GTAATGATAAATTTTGTGTTGATAAAAGATGAATGAAAATAAAATAATGTGTCAACTACAAAGACAAAACGTGGCAATAATTCATAAGGACATATGGGAATTGGGGGTTTTCTACTTTTAACATAGTGAATTGGAGCTTGTTTGGTTCTACATAGGTTATTAAGAGAGATTCAAGTGAGAGAAATGAGATATTTGTAGAAAGGTTAAAATTTATGGTTCACATCTATAAACTAAGCCAATCTCATGTGAATCCCTTAGGCAAAATGTTGAGTTTTGGTAACTATTTGAAAAGGGGAATTGTGCTCCCTTTTTCTAGTAATGAAAGGATGCAATGACAAGCTAACCTCTAAGATTTTCAATTTTTGGTCATAAGAAGAAGTAAAAATTGGTGAAATTCACTGTAAATTCATAGATGTTTTGATTGTGAATGCTACATATTTAACTTGTGATGGGTTAAGAGTGGACAAGAAAAGTAACGGTGAATATAAAAGGTTTATAAACGCCTTTTTTAAGGATAGAGAGAAGCTCAAAAAAATTCAAAATGGTTATAGTTGAGAGAAGATGTCAACTCCATAGACCTTGGTAGGTCTCCATATCATGAAATATTTTACACATGAGGGTGGGTTTAAGATGATCCATAATTATCACTTCCTTATTCTCAACCATATGAGGCAAGGTATACAAATTTATCTACCTTTTTTTCGGTTATCCTCTTTAGATAAATGTACTACTTAAGGTGTCTATCTCCCATTACATCAAGGCCTTATAATGGTACTCTATAAATATTTCATCTCTACAATCCGCATGCCAAACCATTTTATACAGAATGTTGTTAATATTAAAATTATTGAAAAGAGAAAAACTTCCCCACTAGACAACCAAAATAAGGGAAACCATAACACTTAGGGGAAGAAGAGGCCACATAAAAAGGGTAAAGATTCTTTGGATACCAATAATCCCTCTCCTTTGTATGAGATACTTGTTGTGATCTCACCTAGAAAAAAAGGCTTTTCACCTTGAATAAATGGAAGTTAGAATTGATAATTTATCAATAAGAAAAATAAAATCTCAAAAAACATTAAAATTTTTCATGTTGGGGGATGATTAAAAATTTTGATATAAAGGGAGAAGAAAAATATAATGAAGGGTTGGTATAGATTTTCTCCAATGAATTTGGTGGTAGAAGAACAGCTGGGCTGGCTAAAGCCTTAGCTACTAGAAACAAAAAATATTAAGGGTAAATAAATTGTGGTTGATATTAATGAAGAGGACAGTTATGGTGTTCAATTTCTTCCCTAAAAAGAATATGAGTTGGGTGAAGACTCTTCTCAAGATGAATTTGGGGAGGAAATTCAAGAATAATATGAAGTAGAAGAGGAGAATAAAGATGAAAAGGGAAAAAAATACAAAATAAAATAAGCAAGATGATGCAAAGAAAATTGAGTTTCTTGAGATGGAAAATATCACTTCCCCATCTTTGAGGTTAGAGGAGGATAAGGAAATTGAAAAGGAAAGGATGTCTTCTCCTATTATGGAGTAGGGCTCTATGGATAAAGATAATGTAGAACTTCCCAAACTATGAAACCGAGTGCAAGAATTGGAAAATAATATTGAAGCTAATAGCTACCAAGAGAAGATAAAATAGATGGAAATTTCCTTCACCAAAATTATAAAGATGATAGAAGGCATTATGCAAAAGGAATTCATGGGGACTATTTTAGGATAGTCTAAAATAATGAAATATAAAAAGAAACATGTTAAGGATAAGGATTCTCAAGTTAGGAGAACAAGAATAAAAAGATGTTGTTGAATGAAGAGAAAGAAGTGTGGGAGGAGTCTCTCGACTCCCTAATTATGGACTAGAATAGAAATGTAATAGAAAAACCTTGGTCAAGAGAAAGATATTATTTATATGATAGAAAATCCAAAATGTATACAAGTATAGTTATATATTTTTGAGTTATTCTATTTTACTTTAAAATTATTTAAGAACTATTTTATTATATTTGATAATATTTATTAAACAATTATTTTATATTTTTTAAAAATAAATTAGTTATGTTTTATTTTATAAGTAAAAAATAGTAATATGAAAATATTTATATGACTCGTGAGTGTAATAGTGATTATAAAAAAAGTTAATTATATTTCAGCAAATATTTAAATATATCTATACTAATTGAGAAACCTTTATTCTATAAATACAAATAACAATAAAAAAACTATACACCATAAAAAATAAAAACAATTTAATATATTTCAAATTGAAATTGTCTTCCTTTTGAGTGATCCTTCCCATTGCCTCAATTTTCTTTCTTCTAGGGGAGAGGGACCTATAGTGGAGCACCCTAACTTTGGGCTTCTAAATTTTTTACATGGAAATTTCAAATCACTGCCAATTTTGTACAACAGTTTATTTGGCAACTCACGAGCTTCTATATTTTGTTTTAGGGCCACATCATCAAATATAATGCCACATCAATATGCTTTTTGTTGAGGTATCGAGAAAGGCCCAAAAAAAAGTGAGACCGATAGTGGTGCACTAAGCCATGTTTTATTGGTGTGCTGATGTGGCATCACATGATTTATCAGTTCGTCTACTTTATGAATAAAAAGTGTTTTGCAATTGGATATTAAGGTGCTCCATTTTGGAGCTGAGGACTACTTCTATCCTCATTATTGGACCCCACTCCATTATGGACCCCTCTCCCCTATATAACTAGTGGATAGCAATTGCCCCAATCTAGATTGGAATAAACCACACACATTTAGATTGTAAGAGAAATATTTAATTATTTTAATTTATCTGTTTTTTAAATAATTTTTTAAAATTTAAAAATTAATATTTGCTATTAAATTTTTGTTAAATTTTTTAATATAAACATTTAATAGTTTATAATAAATCCCAAAAAAAAAGAAAAATTTAATTTACAACATTAAAAAAATAAGAATAAATATTCATAATCCTTAACTAAGTGGAAGGTCAATAAAAATGCCCTATAAAGATGATAGAAGGCATTATGCAAAAGGAATTCATGGAGGCTATTTTAGGATAGTCCAAAATAAAGAAATAGAAAAAGAAACATATTAAGGATAAGGATTCTCAAGTGAGGAGAACAAGAATAAAAGGATGTTGTTGAATGAGGAGAAAGAAGTGTGGGAGGAGTCTCCCGACTCCCTAATTATGGACGCTATTTTTTATGTTTAATTTTTTAATGTTTCAAAGTTATGAGATTAGGACACATTCCTTACTTAATCAAAAACATTTCAATTTTTTATTGAAGTATATGATGGTCATCTTTTAACTTCCATGTATGCATAAATGTATGCATGCAGATGAAGTATTATAATATATATAGAGCTATTTTATATTTATTTATTTAAAATTTATATTTATATAATTAAGATAAAGGGTAAGGGCCCTCCCCACTAAATAATATTAATAGAAATGTATTAGAAAAACCCTAGTCAAGAGAAAGATATTATTTATATGATAGAAAATCCAAAATATGTACAAGAATAGTATATATTTTTGAGTTATTCTATTTTACTTTAAAATTATTTAAGAACTATTTTATTATATTTGATAATATTTATTAAACAATTATTTTATATTTTTTAAATATAAATTAGTTATTTTTTATTTTATAAGTAAAAAATAGTAACATGAAAATCTTTATAACACTCTTGAGTGTAATAGTGATTATTAAAAAAAATTAATTATATTTCAGCAAATATTTGATATATGTATACTAATTGAGAAACCTTTATTCTATAAATACAAAGAACAATAAAAACCTATACACCATAAAAAATAAAAAAAAATTAATATATTTCAAATTTAATATATAATAATTAAAATTTAAGGATTCTTAAGTGAGGAGAACAAGAATAAAAATATGTTGTTGAATGAGGAGAAAGAAGTGTGGGAGGAGTCTCTCGACTCCCTAATTATGGACTAGAATAGAAATGTATTAGAAAAACCTTGGTCAAGAGAAAGATATTATTTATATGATAGAAAATCCAAAATATATACAAGCATAGTTATATATTTTTGAGTTATTCCATTTTACTTTAAAATTATTTAAGAACTATTTTATTATATTTGATAATATTTATTAAACAATTATTTTATATTTTTTAAAAATAAATTAGTTATGTTTTATTTTATAAGTAAAAAATAGTAATATGAAAATATTTATATGACTCATGAGTGTAATAGTGATTATGAAACCAAGTGCAAGAGTTGGAAAGTAATATTGAAGCTAATAGCTACCGAGAGAAGATAAAATGGATGGAAATTTCCTTCACCAAACTTATAAATATGATAGAAGGCATTATGCAAAAGGAATTCATGGGGGCTATTTTAGGATAGTCCAAAATAAAGACATAGAAAAAGAAACATCCTAAGGATAAGGATTCTCAAGTGAGGAGAACAAGAATAAAAGGATGTTGTTGAATGATGAGAAAGAAGTGTGGGAGGAGTCTCCTGACTCCTTAATTATGGACTAGAACCTTATCTATCAGTTCTACTTTGGATTCTTCTTGTTGTGAGTTTGTTGTTTTTTCTTAGGTGTTATTGTTTTGTTGACTTACATACCCTTCTGCTATTTTTTATGTTTAATTTGTTAATGTTTCAAACTTATGAGATTAGGACACATTCCCTACTTAATCAAAAATATTTCAATTTTTTATTGAAGTATATGATGGTCATCTTTTAACTTCCATATATATATATATATATAGGGTTATGTATATATGCATGTAGGCATGTATATGTATATGTATGCATAAATGTATGCATGTGGATGAAGTATTATAATATATATAGAGCTGTTTTATATTTATTTATTTAAATTTTATATTTATATAATTAAGATAAAGGGTAAGGGCCCTCCCCCACTAAATAATATTAATAGAAATGTATTAGAAAAACCTTGGTCAAGAGAAACATATTATTTATATGATAGAAAATCCAAAATATATATTTGAGTTATTCTATTTTACTTTAAAATTATTTAAAAACTATTTTATTATATTTGATAATATTTATTAAACAATTATTATATTTTATAAATATGAAAATCTTTATAAGACTTGTAATACCCCTCATACTATCTAGACTTATTATTTTACGTGCTTTGCTTGGATACTATGATGATACTGTATTGTTTGATGTGGTTAGTCAGATACTACGATGATACTGTTATTGTTTGATATGGTTAGTTAGATGCTAGATGATGTTGTTATTTCATTTTGGACATGATTACCTTATATGACATTATGGTTGATTATATCAGTTGATTTTCTGAATTATGATGATGCAATGTTTTAATTTAATATGTTATGAGATGATTATTAGTTAGAAATATAATTCATGGATTATGTTATAATTGTTAGAATAGGTGTGACGAAGGACAATATAGCATCACTCGTTCGCGAGTGCCCTGTTATGTTGCGATTCCTTCTCACAATGCAGTATCTTGATTTAATGCTTTGATATATATGTATATATGCACATGTACACAACTTCGTTTGTATGCAGGACTGCAGGTACAAGTCTCGATTCCACCTGCTTCGACAGGACAGGGCGAGCACCAAATAACCCAACGGATAAATGTTGATACAGAGGTGACGATGAAGTCCTCCCGTCCCATGATGTCAGGTTGTCTCATCTGTTGGTATAGTCGATGTTGTGTAATTGTCGTCTTTGTCTGCTGTGTTGTGTCTTGTCTTATTTTGGGTGGGCATTGATAATTATGATTTATCTTAACGTTTGAAATTGATTATTATGTTAAATGTTGGATTAAATAATATTTAATTATTTAAATATTTTAATTATTTTGAAAATCATATATTGCAATTAAATAATAATTAAATAATAAATCTGCTTAAATTATTTTAATTAATTAAATTTGGTGGTGGATAATTATGTGAATAATTTATTTAAATTAAATATATAATGTGTGGTGCAAGAAAAGTTACAAAACAGGAATTAAAGTAATTAAAACAAATAAAAGAATTAAAAGACAGTGTGAGCCAATAGGGTTTGAGTGTTGAAAAGAAAGCTTGTTTTAAAGATTGATTTTTCTTTTTATCTGGATTTTTGGGGAGAGCTTTGGGGAGATGAAGAATGTATTTTATTTAATTATGAATTCTGGAGAGTTCTCACACACACACCCAGAGGAATAGAAGTTGAAGTGCTCAAGTGAAGGTGAATTTCGTTCTGGACTAGGATTGGAATCGGATTCGAAAGCATCAGAGTCAAGCAGGCATCTTCGAATTTGCATTGGACTCCAGGTTCCTCTCGTTGTTCTCTCCTCATACACCTTTTTGTTTGTTCTGAAAAGAAAAATAGATCTTGTTAAAAAAATAATTTTTGTGAACATAGAGAACTTCTGTTGAAAACTGAAACTAGAACAAGTTAATAGATTAGAAAACAAGGGAAATCATAGAAATTAAACTATTTAAATTTTGTCAAATCAAGAACCCAGATCTTTTGAAACATATCATTGCTCAAAATAGGATTTTAAGAAATCAATATCTTTGTTAGAAATATTGCTTTTGAAAGTTTTGGGTACATCTGTATATGGTTGAATCGATTTACTATTCTGTAATTTTCTTCTATTATTTTATTCACTTTTACCCTCTGTTATTTTAATATAAATATCTGTTATGTATATTTTTTTCTCTTTGTTATATATATCTGTTATTTTAATATATATATATCTTTGATATTTTAATATATATATATATCTGTTATATATATATATCTATCTCTGTTATTTTATTATATATATATTAATATGTTAAAGTATCTGGTAATTTTGTTCTGTGCGTCGGCCGAGGCCGTATTGTTATCAGAAATTCGCAAAAAGAAAAATAATGAAATAAAATACTTAAAAGCTTGGTTTTTTTTTTAGTTGTCTTTATAAAAATAAAAAAATAAAAATAAAAATAAAAATTTAGAAATTTAAAATGAGGGAAGGGAAGGGGCGTACCCCGTCCCCATCCCTTTTTCTCCCTGCGCACGGCAGCCCAAAAGGACTGCCGCAGCAGTCCAAAGGACTGCCGTCTGCAGTCCTTTCGGACTGGGCGCCCGGCGTACCAGTACGCCTGGGCTGAGCGGGCCGTGGTGTTAGTTTATTTAATTTTTTTTTTTTATTCATATTTTATTTTATAATATATCTATTAATATATAAATAAATATATGTATATATATATATATGTATATATATATATTTATTTATTTAATTGAATATATATGAATTTGTTTATTTTTATATGAGGAATATTTAATTATGGAATTTAATAAATTATAATTATTTGATTTAATTTATTAAATATAATAATTATAATTTTGTTTATTAAATCATATATGATTATAAATTATTTAAAAGATATATATATATATATATATATATATACATATATAATTTTGGGTATATATATATATTTGAAATATTAAATGATGTTTTATATGGGCATTTGCTTTTTTAAATAGGACATTGTTTTAATGGTTTTGGTGAACGAATGTTTTAACAAAAATTAGCTTTTAGTTATAATTGTGAATTCTTTTGAGATAAACACATTTAGCTATTTAATTGGGGTTTAAATCAAACTTAATGGTGTAACCTTGCAAAATGACATGTGAGTTTTATCTTTGATGTGTACTTGTCGTTTAATGATGTCTTTGTGGGAACCCGTTGCTGATGTTTGTAACCTTATCCCAGAGGCTTGTTATTTTATAATGTCGTCTTCGCCTTGGTAGGCTTTGAGATTTTGGTTTTATGAAAGGAAGGGTTGAATAGTTAGTTGAGACTTTGATTTTGAGCAATTGCGAGATGGTTAATACCTTGTGTATCTGAGTTTTGGTTTTATGATTTGTATGTGTTGTTTCAACCCTTGCCTAGTTGAGATTTGTTAGGGGTCATAGGTGGGAGAGTGGCTCTTCGTGGGCGCCGGCGCCTCGGATGAGGAAGGGCCAGGATAACCCTCGAAGAGTAGTAAACAAGTGATAACCTAAACAATAGATTTAGGGGGATGGGTAGTTTAAAAATACAAGATAATAAAACTTTGGATTCCTCGGCTATGCATTAGGGCTACCTTAGACTAGTGATAGACTGAGAAGGCCGTGGTCGGCAAAGTCAGAGTCTCGTCCTCATGAGAGACTATTGGCTCCGCATTAGCTACCCTATGGTGCCGGCGCCTCAGTTAGGAGGAAGGGCCAGGATATCCATAGATGGGTGCCGGCGCCTCAGTTGGAGGAAGGGCCAGGAAATCCCATGAGAGCTATGCGATGACACTCTCCACTTGACACCCTTGTTGTTTTGTTGTTGTTGCCTCTGGATGTTATCTCTTTGTCATGTATCTTTTATTTCTTGTGAATTAGATTCGTGATTGTTCCGTGATATTACTTCATGTTATCGTGTTGAGTTCTTAGTTTAACTTGTTATGTGAATTGAGTACGTTGATGGTTGTGCATTGCATATTTGAGTTGTACTTGTTCTGTATCATGTTGTTGAGTCGGTTGACATCCATGGTCGGGTTCACTTCCTCATCACCTCTGAGCACGGGGGGTGAGTTACTTCGTAATTCACATGGTTGGGTGGAACGTGCTCCGCACCCGTTGGGTTCCCCATCAGCGTCTTGTCACCTCAGCTTTACGCAGTGCAGATGTTCCAGTGATCAGTTGTACTTCATGTTCATTATTCTTGTATCAATCCCCATGTTGGGAAATTCAATGTAATTCTTGTATCAAAGGAAATTGTAATGTAATATTATTTCATGATGTAATAGTTAGGTTTGAATTGAATCATGTTAAAAGATTTATCATGGATGTAATTATGCGATGTTGTCATACTCGCATCATGGCTATCAGTTGTATCTTTGTATATGGTTTTTATAAATTAAATGGTTATGTTGTTTTCATTATCTTTATGTTGTGTTGTGGTTGCAATGTAACCTCGCGTGCCCCAGAGAACAAAGTGTATTAATGTTATGTGTTATGATATGTGTTTATGATTTAATGTTGTTACATGTTATTTCTTTTATTTTAAAAAAAAAAATTTATTCGCATTATGTGTGTGTTCTCTAGGGTTTGCACGACGGGCGTTACAAGACTCATGAGTGTAATAGTGATTATAAAACAAAATTAATTATATTTCAGCAAATATTAAATATATGTATACTAATTGAGAAACCTTTATTCTATAAATACAAATAACAATAAAAAACTATACACCATAAAAAATAAAAACAATTTAATATATTTCAAATTGAAATTGTCTTCCTTTTGAGTGATCCTTCCCCTTGCCACAATTTTCTTTCTTCTATGGGATAGGAACCTATAGTGGAGCACCCTAACTTCGGGCTTCTAAATTTTGTATGTGGAAATTTCAAATCACTCCCAATTTTGTACAACAGTTTATTTGGCAACTCACGAGCTTCTATATTTTGTTTTAGGGCCACATCATCAAATATGATGCCACATCGGCATGCTTTTTGTTGAGGTATCCAAAAAGGCCCAAAAAAAAGTGAGACCGATAGTGGTGCACTAAGCCATGTTTTATTGGTGTGCTGATGTGGCATCACATGATTTGTCAATTTGTCTACTTTATGAATAAAAAGTGTTTTGCAATTGGATATTAAGGTGCTCCATTTTGGAGCTGAGGACTACTTCTATCCTCATTATTGGACCCCACTCCATTAATGGCCCCTCTCCCCTATATAACTAGTGGATAGCAATTGCCCCAATCTAGATTGGAATAAACCACACACATTTACATTGTAAGAGAAATATTTAATTATTTTAATTTGTTTGTTTTTTAAATAATTTTTTAAAATTTAAAAATTAGTATTTACTATTAAATTTTTTAATATAAACATTTAATATTTTATAATAAATCCCAAAAAAAATGAAAAATTTAATTTACAACATTAAAAAAATAAGAATAAATATTCATAATCCTTAACTAAGTGGAAGGTCAATAAAAACGCCCTATACGAAGAAATATAATATTAAAATTAGGAAACAAACTCCATAGTGTTGTTTTATGTAACATTAGTATTTTATAATAAAATATAATTTCCCATTTATTATTTGCTTCCGCAAATGATTATCTCCGACGGTGGGTTTTCAAAAACCGTTTTTCTGTTATTGGGATTGTGAAAACCTTTGATGTTTGTTACAGTCTCTTGCGGATTCTAAATATCTTCTATAAATTCACATGATCAGGGGGGCATTACAAAGAAAAGCATTGTGATTTAGAAGCGTGGAAGAAGAGAAGAACACAAATATTTTGCCATGGCTGCTACATCAACATCCACGGTGATAGTCATGTACTTTCTGGTGGGAGGATTTGTTGTATGCAACCTCCTTTCCATTCAATGCAATGCCAATGCAGAAGGAGATGCACTGATAGATGTGAAGAATATGCTGCATGACCCACAAAATGTTTTGGGTAGCTGGGATCAAACCCTGGTCGATCCCTGTACCTGGCTTTATATCACCTGTGACAACAACCAACATGTAACGAGGGTGTAAGTCTATATCATATAAAACTTTCTATACAATTCAAATTAACGCAACACACATAACATTGACTTGCTTTAAGTACTTTACAGGGATTTGGCATTTAGAAGCCTCTCTGGTACTCTCTCACCACGGATCGGTGATCTTCCCAACTTACAGTACCTGTAAGTTTATTAGCTTACACATTTTAAGAATGAATATGTTTTAGTGGTGAATTTTCTTTAAACCTTTATGTATGTGTATTCTTATATTAGGCATTTAGGACTCAACTCATTGAGTGGAAGCTTGCCACCAAGTTTGGGGAAATTGAAAAATCTGATTGCCCTTGATCTTTCTGGCAACAAGTTCAGTGGAAAAATACCCTCCTCACTTGGCCAACTCTCCAACCTCCGCTTCCTGTAAGTCATCATTTTCCTAGGCTTTCATTGTTCAATCTTAAATCTATTTTAGAAAGTTTTGATCTTTGTCAATGCCAACATTAACTATCATAGATGTCTGATTTACATCCGGGTTTAAAGATCCCTTGATTTTAGAATTTTGGTGATCTCATTCTTCTTTCTGTTTTTTATGGCCTATACTACATATTGCACTGCTGTACATGACCTTTAGAGGGAATGTAAATTTCAATTTTCTTCTATGATCTGTAAATCATGTTTGATGTTATTTCTGCCACCAGGTTTTTAAAGTTATGTTAATTCTTTTAAAATTGAAATCCATCATTAACTTGTTCTTTTATGGGTTGAATTTTTCAGACGTCTTTCAGACAACCAACTCAATGGCCCTGTTCCAAGAGGAGGATCGCTCTCAAGATTTGGCTATGATAGGTAATTTATTCATTTATTTCTTTTGGATGGTTCTTTTAAAGTATGATAAAATCTAGATGACTTAGTTTTGACTTGTGGTTGTTGCATGTTATATTATGGTCTAAAGTTTTAAAGGCAATCCGGGCCTTTGCGGTGGTGTTGTGCACAAGCCATGTTAAAAAATGAAATGAAATAGAGAGCATTGTTGATAAAGCAATAAGGCTTACATGCTGGCCAATCTGATATGTGCAGTCATGCATGTAATTTTGATGTAATAAGAATGATATTAAAAATTATGAAATAAGGCAGTCATACATGTAATAATCATGATATTAATAATTATGGAATAAGATAAGCGTTTGCATATGTTGGTACAATTATTTTCATTATAAAATTAAGAATTGCAAATTATTTGTACTTTCTGTTACATTGTTTTTCTGTTCCTTAAGATGTTCTTCATAGTTTAATTTTGTTAAATTATCTTTTTAAGCGTGCTGACATAACAACAACATTACTTAAATCATTTTAATGAATTATATGTTAATGTAGTATTTTGAATCTAAATAGTGATGAACACAATAAAAACATTATTGATATTTATTTATGTTTATGACAAAGATTGATTGTTCTATCATACAGTTAAAGGTCAAGAGTAGAAAGTAGACTAGCGAAACATTGTTACCATGACAGAAATTCCTGTTCCTACAATGGAGATAACACTATAAAATCAGAAAATAAATATAATAACAGAAGATAACACTATAAAATCAGAAAATAAATATAATAACAGGAGATAACACTTTAAAATCAGAAAATAAATATAATGCAAAATGCCATTCATTTTTCGGTGCTCATTTATATATGTATAAAGGAAAATTAACATTTTCTAGGATTAATTTAAGTGGCAATAGAATAAATAAATGTTAAATTAATGTAGTTTTAGAATCTGATTCAATTTGGAATTAAAAAATAGATTCTCTTTATTTGTATTTTTTCTCTTCTTTAGATTGAGTTTGTACATTTGAATCAATTCCATAAGCATGGAGCCATTCCATGGGTTGTGGGTTCGATCATATAACTTATATGTTTTTTCTTTCAATCTTTTTTCCACGCATATCCATTGCTCTTCCTGGCGACCTTGTATTATCTCTTCCAACATTTGCTATCTTACTCTACAAAATGATACTACTACGTTGGCCTTTGGTCTCCCGTAATGCTTTGTTAATGGGCATGAGAATATCAAATGTATTAAACAATTGACCCCACTATTCCACATAAGGCCGGAGCCCCTCATCCAACTCTATCGGCCAGAAAGAAGAACTTTTGAAATTTTTAATGCTCCCAAATACTATCTTCGCTGTATAACAAGGTATACAATAATACCTGTTATTAAGATTGATATCCATGGACAAAGAAGAAGATTATACCATCATTATTAGTGAAAGAACAAACGTTTTTTTTGGTGATGTCGATTGCTATGGACCCTGATGTTCCTGCATTAACATCTAACAAAATAAATTGGAGTCAATCAAATTTGTGAAATGTATGGGAAGTGTGGATATGAATAGGATAGGGTCAAAGGCATGAAGATATGTATAAACAAGGATAGGGGAGGAATAGTGGAATGAGCCCAAATTACATAAGATTGTATTATTTTTCAATTTGTAATTGTTCTAAATATTTTCTTAAAATGGGCACAAAATTAAATAGAAATAGAATTGACCATGAAAATTTTAATTTAACAATTTTAGTCACTTTGAGATACATATGAATCCTAAAATGATCATATATCAAGCAATATATGTAACCACTCAAAAAATGCACAAAAAATAAAATTTTGGCATCAAAATATGGTAAGTCTACTTTGTCTATTCCAAAATTATTTTATTATTGGTTATGTATTCATTGAACATTGAACAATATGATTTCATGATGGTATTGAATATTTTTATTATCTGCACAATTGTAAGATTCATCCATAAATGGTAGCATAATAGGCTTTGTTGTTTTGATTTAGAATTCAAGGATCTAGTTATGTTGCATATTTGTTGGTTTTAATTATCACTTTGATTTGGTAGTTACAATCATATCAAAATATGTATATTTTTCAAAGAAAGAGCATTCGGTAGGGTGTCAGCAATTGACAAGTTTTAAAAATTAGTCATATTTGATTATGTTGAAGTTGGAATTATATAATTTCTTCACTTATTATTACTAATTGTTTTGTTGACTTGATACTTTCTATTTTTTAGTCACATAATTGTGGTAGTTAGTCTAACTTACAAACGTAAATGTGTGTTTCTCTGACTATGTATATTAGAACATTTGTAATATGGATACTCTTGTTCAAATTCTGGTTGATTAAAACAATTAAAATTATTTTAAATCTATTTGTATTAAATAATTTTTAATATATAATCTATCAATAGTATTTAATATATAGCAATCAATATATTATATAATCAATTAATAATATTTATTAAATAACTATACACATATTATATAATCAAATAATGATATTTAATATATATCTATAAATATGTGTATTATATAACTAATTAATAATATTTATTATATAGCTATAAACATATATATTATATAATCAATTAATAATATTTATTATATAGCTATAAACATATATATTATATAATCAATTAATAATATTTAACATATAACTATAAATATATATTACACATATTTATATGTTAAATATTATTATTTTTTATAACTATACATACATACATACATACATACATTTTTAAATAAATTTATATTGATAATAATATTGGGGAGAAAAGTCTAACTATTTTTTTATTATTTCAAACCAAGAGTTCATGATACATGAATTTAATTTTTAGTTTTCAAGATGAAGTTCAAGGATGAAAGGAAGTTCTCAACAATTGTAATTGTTTTTTCCTTTTGTGGATTTGGATTTTCTACTCTTCTTTTTATGCATTTGGGAATTGGTAGTTATTCAATAGTTCACTCAAGTTTGTAGGTATTTATTTTACAATGAATTAATTTTAGGAGGAAGTAATCATGGGACAAAAATAAAAATCTATTTGGTGTCTAGTAACCATGTTAGATTTTTATTGGATAATTTTTTTTTTAACATAACTATGAACTAGAAGAGGGTTTTGAAAGGATACTAAAACGTTGTAGATTAAGAAAAGGAAACAACATGAGAAATTGTTTATCTAAGGGATTTTTCCCTTTTCTTTAAGTTGGAAAGATTGATTTAGGTTGAAACATTTAGCTTTTAAATCCCCCCATTTCAATCATAACATTTTTGTGAGTTCTCAATTTTCTTTATATATAGATTAAGCTTAAAGGAGGCCTAACCACAAATACAATGTTTAACTTGGCATTTCAACCATTTCAAAATTACAAAATTATAAACATGATAAAAAATTCCTAACCACCCTATCACTATTCATTGTCTCCCTTATTAGCTTCCCTAGCATCATCGTATAGCTCTGTAATAATATCTTCTACACTCGTAGCCATTGGGATTTCCAAGACCACCATCCCAACCTCTAAATTATTCACCCCTTTTATCTTTTTGAGGAGGGAAATATTCCCAACAACCTCAACCATTCTTGCATCTTGGTTTTCCCCAAAACTCCAAAGTAGAAATAATATCCATGGGCCATTGATGTGAAGGATCAGCAGTGGCCACACTTCACTCATAGGTATCAAAGCCAATCCTATCACAACCATATTTAAATAAAATTCCATTGCTTCATGCCACCTTTCTTTGATGAAATACCTCATTAGAGTCACACCACTGCAATATCCTCCCTTGCATGGAGAATCCATGCCATAAACATGAAGGTGATGAAAAAATTTACCTTGATGCATTAGATCAATAGAAAAAACTTGGCTCCCAAAATGCACTTCATCACCCGCAAAGTATCATCATCTATGGTATTGAAAATATAGTTAAGTTAAACATTTGAGATAGCCCTACAAAAGGCTATTTGTTACTCCTTAGAACCTAAGAAGATGGTTGTCTCCATTATCGTCTCAATTTGGTGATGGGATCTACTTGTGCTATAAGAAGCTAGCCACCACCATCTACTACATGGAGTAAATGCCTACTTTTGACATAGCATTAAAGCCTCTTAGCAACATACAACCCTCTTTCATCCTCTCTTCATGTGGGATCTTCCTTATTGAACATTGGTATACCACCATGTTCTTCTATGATATTAATTACACTTTTTGACAAATGGTCAACATCGAAATTCCCCTCTCTATATATGTGAGATTTTAAAATTATCCAAATTGGCTAAACCATCTAAGATTTTATTGAGCCATTTATTCAACTTCCAATTGGGGGTTTCTCTTTGCTTTACTGCATTAATGATGATCGTGGAGTCACTTTCTAGGTGAATCTTCAGCATACCCATTCATTTACAAAGAATAATTCGTATGCAAGAAACTTGGATTTTTGCTTCATTGTTTGTTACATCCACTAATTTATTTTCCCATTCTGCTAGCCACTTCCCATCATGGTCCCTTACTATTCATCATAAATCTAAAAGGCTTTGGTTTCCTTGAGATGCTCTATCATAGTCCACTTTAACCTATCCTATAATTAGTAGATACCATTTAACATCCACACTTGGGTTAGTGTGAAGGTGAACTTTTAGGACCCCATAAATGAGGGTTTGGTGAACCTAACTTAGCTTGAAATCATAGATCTTATAATTTAATTGCATATATTATTCAATATATTATTTGTAACCATTTGTAAATGTTACATGTTTAGTTAAGAAAAAAATAATTTAAATTCTTATTCTCTACCATTATTACAAAAAAAAAACCTAAAACACCTTCTATTCTTCTAAAATATCATTAGCATATTCATCTTATCATTACTTTCTTCTATCTTTCACTTTGTTGAAACATTTGTGTGTCCAAAATCTTATACTTTTTTATGAGTTTCACAACCTAGTGTTCTCAATCTAACATTCTTGTGAGAAGTGATTGAATTATGGCTACCCATTCTTTGAATAACTCTATTGTTGAGCTTGGGTTTGTTAAGTCATTCACCCAATGAACTTATATGATATAGTCATCTTTGGATCCTATTCTCACCTTGTTGATGATCTCTGAGGCACAACCCCCTCATGATTTTTTTGGGTTTGATAACTATGTGGCCTATGTTCCTAAGGATCAAATTTAGAAAATAGACAAGGAATTAGTTGGTCTCCAGGAATTTCTTATTATAGAACATTTGGTCAGAAAGGTTTTCCCTCTCATAGATAATCTTAAGATATTATTAATCAATGATTCACATAGTGTCAAAGTTCTACATATCCTAACTCACATATTGGATTAAAACTTTATTTATTTTAGTCATCCCAAAAATGAATGGGGTTCATCGAGCTATCTCTAATGCCCAAATAACTAGTGCTAATGATTATGCACATGACTTAGTGAACCTAAGGATTGATAGACTTAGAGGTTCATCACTCAAGAGAGGGATCACCGAAAGGGAATCATAAACTTCATATATTGCTAGTAAAATATATGTATTTATGGATTCAAAACATACATCATATAAGTATAGGTAAATGAAACACAAATATATATAATAAAATATTTTAATTAGAGTGAACTTCTATTTCTTAAAATAGGGAAAATAAATAAAAATAACTACCTTTTTCTATAGATACTTAATGCTTAAGGTTGTAATCAATTAACCATTATATTATAGTATGTCCTAACTTAATTAACCTCTGGAGTACTGAACATACTATCAATCTAGAGATTCTAATTCAAAAATTATAATGTGTTATTCAAAATCACATAAACAAAAAAACAATCAATTAAACTAACAATGCATAATATAATCTAGCAATCTAAATTAAAGTGGTTCAACAATACCTCAAGTGGCCCTTGCTTGAGTTTCTTTGTCCACAAGATCTTGTTTAACACTAACTTAGAAAAACATGTTATCAAAGTACTCCCTATTTATTTCATTTTAAACATATACAAAATTGTTAAACAAAATCTAATATGAAATCTTATTCAAAATATCACACATATGATCTAGATCTCATCCTAGATAGGATACCCAACTATATAAGGTCTTATATTATTCTTAAGTGGGGCCTTGACTGTCTACTCTATCCCTAGTTATAGATAATGAGCAAAGCATGTTATACTATCATATCCACAAATATAACTCTTGCAACCCTTAGGTGATCATGTTAACTATTTACTATAAATATATAATTAGTTTAGGGGATATATATAACTCGAAATAGAAAAATGATAGTAAAATTTATAGCCCTTTTCTAATACAACATTATGATATTTATATATAACTTCAACCAACATGATGATATAAATTGAAACAAAATTTTCATACCTGTAAAAGTAACCGTAATGGAAGAATTAAAATGACAATGGTGTTGGGAAAGAAGAGAAGTGGGGAGGGAGGAGTTTTGAAATCATGAGGCAATGGAGATGATTGTGTAGATTTTGAGGGTGGGGGAAATGATGATTGGCTCGGGTTGGTTCCTGGGATTGTTTTCTTGGATCTGCATGCTAGAGGAGGGGTTCTAGTTTCTCCCTCTTTCTTCATTCCTCCTATGTATAGGCTATTTACTATTTTGGTAGAAGATTTGTATTTTTATTTCCCTTCAAGGGGGTCTTTTACCCATGTCATATTGTTTTTTTTTCCTTAATTGAGGTTTATTCTTCAAAAGGGGCCCCATACATTTTGGGGTTCGGCTGTCTGGTGGATTTTGTTGTTGTTGAACATGGTTATCTATGTTTTTTTGCTAGCCTATGTGGAGATCAGTGGTGGTTTCCTGAGCTATTCTACTTATGTGACCAACATGGGTGTTGTTCCCTATTTATTTTTCCCTCTCTTGTCTCTTTGTGGGGATTCAAATGCTTCTAGGCCATAGTAGGTTCTTTCCTTGTGGCTATTTTTCTAGGGTTTCTTTTCTCATGAGGATTTCCTTGTAGATCTAGAGTGTGAAAGATATTGTTTTCTACATTTATTTCTATTTTATTTTTAGTTGTGGTGTTGGCTATTATAGAGGGATTTTTCTTCCTTCTTATGTCTGGTGCAACCTTATTTATTGGTAGGTTTAAGGAATTTGGAGGGACAAGGAGTGGTGTGGGGAGTGTGATATCCCTTGAAGAAATTGGTGTTTGTGTTGTTGGTTTCATGGTACATTCTTTTTTCCATTGCTATTTTTTTGAAAGGTCTATGCAAATTGGGTGTCTATAGCCTTGGCGATCGACACTCTATGACTTGCATGGCTTTTACTTGAGCCACTTTTCTATGAAACATGTTGCCTCCACTTGGTGTTGTAGGTTTCATGATGTCTTTTTATTTTGTTGATAATTTTCAATGTGGTTTGATTTTGTTTAATGGAGTCTCTTCTTTTATTGTCCTTTCTTTTATTTCAACTTAACCTATTAAGGTGGAGAACTCTCTCGCTGAGGTGGAGATGTTTAATGCTAGTGGAGTTGGGTGTTGTTTGGTTGGGGATTTCATTGTCCTTGTCTATGATTTGACTTGTTTCCTTATTTTGCTAGAAAACTTGGTATGTACTAGGATGTGGGTTTAGCTTCATGTTGTGTTGGAGCCTCTATTTGGGTTGTGATGCTTTCTTTCTCTTTGACTTTATATTTTGCTTCTCTTATCAAGGTGGTGATTATTAGTGCTATTAGGGTTGGGAGCTATTGCAAAGGCTCCTACGAAGACATTTGGCTATTTTGGTGCCTCTTTGGGTACCCTTGTTTTACCCAATTGTTGGGTTGGATGTTGATTGGGTTTAAGACTTGTTTGTTGTTATGGCTAGAGTTTCAATACCTATTTATTCTTATTGTGAATGGTGTTGTTAACCACTATTTTCTTGGTAATGGAACCCCGTCTTTGTGTTTGGCTTGTGTTATGCTTCCTTTTCTATTTATCCTATGCAGGAAAAGTAGTAGAAATTGCAAGGGGCCACTTCCCTCTATTCTGTATCTTTTCATTTTCTCCTATTTTCTTGGAGTTTAAGATTAGTGTTTGGTTTTTGGGCCAACCCCATTTAGGTTGTTACTATTTGTTGGTTGGTTTTTTTGTAGTTACTATTATTTATTTATAGTTGGTCTATTGGTCTATTTTCAATTCCATACTCTAGTCAAAAGAATGGGATTGTTTGTAGTCCTTTCCAGCCTCACTTCTATTGAGTCTCACTTCTCTTTTTTGTTCGAGCATACTTTTTGTAAGATTGCTCACTTTGGCCTCTATGGCTACATTGTAATATGGTTACTGGTCCTTCCATACTTTAATCTAATAAAAAAAAATAGAAGAACAACTAAAGCATACATCCAATTCATTTGAATGTAAATGAACAAGGCTATATGAAACATTAATTTGTATATCTCCACCATATATATATATAAGTTTTCGATTTCCATATTTATATTGATAGTATTGGAGGATATCATACACTCCATTGTTGAGGGTTTCATGCACCTATCTTTTGGCTAACTACATATGTGTATGCATTTGTGAAATTGGAATAGTTAATTACACATTCTTAAAGCACCTATAAAGTAAGGATGATAGGTGGAATGATATGTATCTATGTGAATATTACTAGAGGAAATCGAGAAATATATGAACAATAAGCATACATTGAACACTATATGTAATTGAACATTGCATACTATCTATCCTGCATGTTATACATGCATACATATGTATGTATGTATGTATGAAAGACATACATGTACATACATATTAATTTCCATAAATGTGTATATGTATATATGTATTCCATACATATGAATTTTCATACATATGTATGGCAATACATATATGTACATATGTATACACCTATACATTTATAATATTAATATGTTATGTAAATTTAGATAACTAAAATTATTACCAAATTAGGATGGAAATTATCCTATAAATGTAGGTAAATTGATAACAACAATTTAACCATACCGGTAGAGGTGAAAGTAGTATTGAAAGGATAAAGACGATGATGTGGCAGTGGATAGTATTGTGGGAGGGGTTCACGATAGTAGAGGAAACAAACGGCTAAACCATAGGTGCATGATGCCCTTAACAGGGTGAGTTACATACATTGTTTACATATATTGCAATATGTGTTATATATTATTTGATTGACTTTGTATACACACACACTTATATATATATATATATATATATGTATGTATGTATGTATGTATGTATGTATGTATGTATGTATGTATGTATGTATGTATATGTATATATATATGTATATATATACATATATATACATATATATGTGTGTGTGTATGTATATATATATGTATATATGTATATATATGTATATGTATATATATGTATATGTATATATATATATGTATATGTGTGTATATATATATGTATATATAAATGTGTATATATATATATACATATATATATATACATACACACACACACACATATATGTATATCTATATACATGGTTGACCATAATATAGGTGAAATATTGCTACAATATACACTTCTTGATCGATTGTGTGTACACACACACATAGATATATATGCACAACCATCCATATTATACCTAGAAGAAACCTTAAAGAGTCAAGCATATCATAACCTCAAACACTATCAATATATCTATGCATCTTTCTTTTGCCCAAAAATATGACTGACATGGACCCTGCTAATGAGAACCCCTTGCACACCATAGCCCTTAGCACCATCAATCACTCTCCCTTAAAAAACCAACATATATTTCCAAAAAGAGAAGGAAAAAATAAAATAATTAATTGCAATTTAATGTGAAATAGGGAAAAATATGAGAATGAGATTTTCCAATTAATTCATATTCAATTTCAATCCTATTCAATGAATTAAGAGTCAAGCTAGAATCTGGTGAAGGGGAATTCTTTGTTCTTCCCCTTACAAGCTCTTACTAACACAACAACATAGGTTGACATAGTAAAATGTGAGAAAAACATATATTTCTCTTATTACTGAAATGTCAATACAACATTGCATGCCATTGAATGAAATTTCATTACATCATCTGCCAATATGAAATAGATTCACCTTAGAATCACACTAGTCTAACCTCTTTGGCTCCTCTCTTGTTCTGGTCGGTTCTCTCTTCTTACCAACTTGCCATACTATGGCCTACTCCACCACCACCTCTCCTGTATCTTCCTAGTCTTAGGCTATATTTTTATAGCATCCCTTCCTATATGTCGGCCTAGCCTCATAAGTATTTCTTTATCATAGTACCATTCTATTGTCTCATGGCCATGAAGATCTCCTAGGTAGTTACCTGGTTATCAATACCTATAATCCTATTCGTCCCCTCCAAGAAGTCACCTCCAACCTTAAAAAAAAATCCACTTCACATTTGTAATAGCTTAGTGAATAACCATGTTCATTCACAAAAATGGTGTGGCATAAATGAATAATCTCATGCTAGATGTCACCATCTTACTTGTCCAATGTCATCATTATGTTCGCATTCCATTTCCCTTGACCAACTCACATCACCACTTGTCCTTCCTACCATCGTCATGTCAGTTATACCCCCAATACCTCCCACTAATATGAAGAAGTCCCATCGACAAAAAATTTACACACCCAACATCATTCAATTGAGGAGAACATCGTCTATGTCTTGATGACAAAGCACTTTCCCATCGATGTTATCCAACATCAGGTTATTGGTAGGATAAGGGACATCATCCTACTGATGGGAGAACCTCACATCGATGTAACTTCTACACACTCAAACATGTTGCTGCAAAAACCATTGGTATGTCATTGGGACTTGAAGGAACATCTTTCCGATATGCCAAAGTCTAGTCAAGGAGCATGATCAACCCTTATTGAGTGAAATAACTCATATCGATGCAATATTTCTCTTAAACCTTGGATCTGCTTGCATTAGAATTCCCAAGTGACTAAGAAATCATGTTCTCCTGCATATGGAGTTCATAATGTCAACTTTCAACTTCAATTTATTTTTCCTCACCTTCCAGTTTCTTGATTCTACACTTCCATACTTGCATTGTTTCCTTAGAAGTTTATTGATTTATATTTGTTTTCTTAATTATTTTTGTGCATAATTCCTCCTCCAATTCTCTTTATTAACTCAAAATCCCCACCATGTCATCTCTTCTTCACAATCTTCCACGGATATCATCGCAAAGAAAACTTCATCCTTACTTTTTGTAAAAGAAATTAACTCCTGAATCTTTATTGTTGTGATGTTATTTGGTATCAATGAATCATCTACACTTCCTCCATTTGTCTATTCATCTACTACAATCTCAATTGAAACTTTTTTACTTTCATTCTCTACTACAACCACCTTCACCAAGGTCACACTTTCACCATCCACTGCTCTTTCAAACTTTTTGTCACTTCTAGTCACTTATCCTATTTTGCAAACACAAGTTACTCTTCATCTTCATTACAATTGTCATCTTCAGAAATAAAATTGTGAACAATATTTTCTCCATCATTAGACTCTGAATCATTTTGAGTATTATCCTTCTTCATATTATCAAGATGATCAAATTCAAACCTCTGAGAATCCATATTTTCACCATTTTCTATCACTTGGTAATCTTCTTCCTTAACATCTACAAAATGTTCATAGTCTATAATATCTTTCTTGTCTATAGTGTCTACTACATGACTTGGATCTTCTTTAGGCTCTCTTGCATTGGCTTTCTTTAGATGTCTTGCAATCACCACAGGATTAGGAAAATAATACATTTCCAATGCATTCATTCAAATTGAAATCTTTTGGAATTCCTCATATAGCTTCCTCTTCTCCACGCCATCCCAATATCTATCTCAAGACAAAATTCTTATAGATCTTATTACACTAATACTCATACTTCTTACTACTATAATCCTCTATGCACTCACAACTACATCCAATATTTTGTGCCTCCTTCTCTACCCTCTATAGTTATCTAGGTCTCCTCTCTCTTACAACAAATTCTCCTAGGGTTTACTCAAGACACAACCGCTTGACTCTTTTCCCACACCCATAGTCTTGGCACAATTTTCCTCACTGTCGGTGCTCTACCCCTACACTCAGAACCATTGTCTCTAATACCACTTGGTGAAGGGGCACTCTCTAATCTACCCCTTACAAGCTCTTACACAACATAGATTGACACAACAAAATGCAAGAAAAACATAGTTTTCTCTTATTACTGAAATGTCAATACAACATTGCATGCCATCAAATGGGTTTTCATTACATCATATGCAAATCTGAAACAAATTCACCTTAGACTCTCACTAGTCTAACCTCTCTGGCTCATCTCTTGTTCTAGTTAGATCTCTCTTCTTACCAACCTACCATACTATGGGCTAGTCTGCCACCACCTCTCCTATCTCTTCCCAATCTTAGCTTATCTTTTTATAGCATCCCTTCTTGTATGTCGGCCTAGCCTCATAAGTATTTCTTTATCATAATACCATTCTATTGTCTAATGGCCATCAAGATCTCCTAGGTAGTTACCTCGTTATCAATACCCGTAATCCTATTCGTATGCTCCAAGAAGTCATCTCCAACCTTCAAAAACCATCCAATTCATGCTTGCAATTGCTTAGCCAATAGCCACATTTATTCACAACAACTGTGTGGAATCAACGAATAATCTCATGCTAGATGTTGCCATCTTACTTTTCCAATGTCATCATTTTGTTCACATTTTTTTCCCTTGACCAACTCATATCACTGCTTGTCCTTCCCACCATCACCATTTTAGTGAGACCCACAATCACCTCCCATCAATACGAAGAAGTCTCATTGATGAACACTTTGTACACCAAACAATGTTCAATCAGGGAGACCATCATCTATGTCCTGGCAACAAAGCATTGTCCCACCAACAACATCCACCATCCCGGGCTATCAGTAGGACAAGGGAGATCATCCCAATAATGGGAGAACCTCACACCAATGTAACTTCTATGTTCTTGAGCATGCTACTACAAACACTATCGATATGTTGTTGGGACTTGAAGGAACATCCTACCAATATGCCAAAGTCCTACTGATGAGCATGATCAGCCCTTATTGAGTGAAATAACTCAAATCGATGCATGATTTATCTCAGACCATGGATGCTCCTCAATTAGACTCCCTAGGTGACTAAGAAATCATGTGCTCCTACACATTGAGTTCATAATGTCAACTTTTAGCTTCAATTTCTTTTTTCTCAACTTCCAGTTTCTTGATTCTGCACTTCCATACTTGCATTATTGCCTTAGATTTTTCTCAATTTGGATTTGTTTTCTTAATCATTTCTATGCATACTTCCTCCTTCAATTCTCTTTATCAACTCCAAATCCCCACCATGTTGTCTCTTCTTCACAATCTTTCACCAATATCATCCCAAATAAAACTTCATCCTTTCTTTGTGTAAAAGAAACTACCTCCCAAATCTTTACTGATGTGATGTTATTTGGTAACAATGAATCATCTACACTTCCTCCATTTGTCTATTCATCCACTACAATATCAATTGAAAATTTTGTACTTTCATTCTCTACTACAACTGCCTTCATCAAGTCTACAATTTCACCATCCAACTACTCTTTCGAACTATTATTCACTTCTAATCTCTCATCCTCTTTTACAAACACGGGTTCCTCTTCATCTTCATTATAGTTGTCATCTTCAGATATTAAATTGTGAACAGTATTTTCTCCATGATGAGACTCTAAATCATTTTGAGTGTCATCCTTCTTCATATTATCAAGATGATAAAATTCAAACCTCTAAGAATCCATATTTTCATCATTTTTTGTTACTTGGTAATCTTCTTCCTTAACATCTACAAAATGTTCATAGTCTACAACATCTTTCTTTTTCGTAATTTCTACTACTTGACTTGGATCTACTTTAGGATCTCTTTCCTTGGCTTCCTTTAGATTTCCTACAATCACCATAGGGTTGGGAAAATAATACATTTCCAATGCATCCATTTGGATTGAAATATTTTGCAATCCCTCATATATGTTCCTCTTCTCCACACCATCTAAATATCTATCCCAAGACGAAATTCTTATAGACCTTTTTACACTAATACTCATCCTTCTTACTGTTACAATCCTTTGTACTCACAACTACATCCAATATTTTATGCCACCTTTTCTACCCTCTACAATTATAGGTGTCCGCTCTCCTGTAGAAAATTCTCCTAGGGTTTACTCGAGAGAAAACCACTTGAATCGTTTCCCACACCCAATTTTATTAGCATAGATTTCCTCACTATCAATGCTCTACCCATACACTTAGAACCATCAACTTTGATACCACTTGGTGAAGGGGAACTTTATGATCTACCCCTTAGAAGCTCCCACTCACACAACAACATAGGTTGATGCAACAAAATGAGAGAGAAACATAACCTTCTCTTATTACTGAAATTACAATAAAAAATTGCATGCCATCGAATGGGATCTCATTACATCATCTGCAAATATTAAATATATTTACCTTAGACTCTCACTAGTCTAACCTCTCTTGCTCCTCTCTCGTTCTGGTTGACTCTCTCTTCTTACCAACCTGCGTTACTATGGGCTAATCCGCCACCACCTCTCTTGTCTCTTCCTAGTCTCAGGCTATCTTTTCATAGCATCTCTTTCAATATGTTGACCTAGCCTCATAAGTATTTCTTTACTATAGCATTTTTCTATTGTCCAATGGCCATCAAGATCTCCTAGGTAGTTACTTGGTTATCAATACTTGTAATCCTATTCATTTGATCTAGCAAGTCAGCTCCAAACTTCAAAAACCATTTGCTTCATGCTTGCAATCCAATAACCGTGTTGATTCACAATAACGGTGTTGAATCAATGAATAATCTACTACTAGATGTCACCATCTTACTCATCTAATGTCATCATTTTGTTCACATTTTGTTGCCCTTAACCAACTCAGATCATTGCTTGTCCTTTCCACCATCACTATGTGGATGAGACTCCCAATCACCTCCCACTGATATGAAGAAGTCCTGTCGACGAAGACTTTGCACACCAAACATCATTAAATAGGAAATACCATCGTCTACATCCTAGTAACAAAGAACTATGCCATCAACAACATTCACCATTAAGCTATTAGTAGGATAGGGGCCATCATCTCACCAATGGGAGAACCTCACACCAATGTAACTTCTACGCACTTGAATACACTACCAAAAACACCATCAGTATGTCATTGGGACCTAAAGGAATGTCCCACTGTTATGCCAAAGTCCAACCAATGAGCATGATCAATCCTTATTGAGTGAAATAAATCAGATCGATGTAAGATTTCTCTCAGACCTTGGATGATCCTGCATTAGAATGAGAGGAGCTGGAGATGTAAACATCACATGCTTGAACAAAAAGTGTCGATGAGAGAGATGGAATATAAAGAAATAAATAAGGTGGGAAAATAATTGGGATTAATTCCAACACCCAAGAGAAATAAAGACACCAAATTAAAATCAAAACAATTCTTTTGCAAAAGGAAAAATAAAAACAATAAACATCATCAAAACCACCATAAACTCACACAATACAAAAACTCTTTTCAATTTAAGTCATAGGCATATTCAATGAAAAGAACAACCAAGACTAGAATAGTGCTAAACTAGAGACCAAACTAGATTGCATAAGGTGTTAGGCTATCAGATAACTATCTAAACTAAATACAATTTACAACATTTATAAACAAATTAACCCTTGAGTATTAACACATTAACATTATTTATAAGGAGGATGATAGTTTAGCTATCATAACTATTTAAATTGATCTAAATAGAAAAAAATTACAAATATGTTAACCCAAAAGATTAACACATACATTAACATCCCCCCATTAATTTGAAGGGGTTATCATGAAACTATGCAATATTTTGAACTACTCAAACTTCTCTCGGCCAAGCACTTTGGTGAATATTTTCTAGCTAATCTAAAGAAACTATTACTATGATAGATATTGAATTTGTTTGAACTAAACCTATTACCATGACAAGGTTCAAACTTTGATATTGGGCCTTTTTCTTTGATAGATCTCAAATTTGATAAAGAGCATGTTATTTTGACACGTCTCAACTTTGGATAATGAGCTTGTTGCTTTGAAAAGTCTCAAATTTTGATAATAATCAAGTTACTCAGATAGGTCTTAACTTTTGAAGAATGATTGTGTATCTTTGACAAGTCCCAAATTTGGGCTTGTTTTCTCCAAGTTGTAATTTGAAAAACTAACCAAACTTTAGTGGCCAATATGAATAGTCAACAACTATAAATTTGGAACAACCATTATCATTTAAAATTATATCTAAAACTTATCTAAAATAACATACATTGGGTGCAGTCACTGGATATAATATCTCAAATGACACATATTGAGTGTAATAAAATATTGAAATTGAAGTGTAATTACCACACCAATCATAAGGTGTCAAAATCTATAAAATTTCCACTTTAATATGACATACAGACAAGATTCCCCCCTTGGAAGATGAGAGAGGAACATGTCAACAACATGTTCTCCTTGATGGAGTCACTGAACAAGAGGAAACAACTTTATCTCCATAGCCTCAAATTATTGGAATATATTAGTAAGGACCACTTTCATCATATTCATCATAAACCACATCTCTAATATAATTAGTAAAATCATTCATGGGAAGAAGATTCACTTCATCAATATTCTCAACAATTGAAGTCTTCTCAAATATACTAAGTGACATCTCAAAAATATCAACACTAATTGAAGTTAATGTAGGCTCAATAAGATCTACATCATCATCAAAAGAATTACGAGGAATAACATCACCATTATTATGAGTAGGAACATTCTCACCATCAATAACAAATTGAATTATCTTATAATATTTGGATAACAAATCAACCCTGAATCTCTAGGTCTTGAGTAATATATCCAACCAAAATTCATATGCCTCATAGAATTTGAAGGTGGATTTGGTAGATAACAATGTTTGATAGAATGAGTATGCAAACCACATGATGTACAAAAGTATAGATCAGAGAAATTACTAGAACGATGACCTTGACAATCACAATGGGAATAAATTTTGGATATTATTGAACTTAGCTTTCATATTTCTTTTGGTTGCTTAGATATTTGAATTTCGCAAGAATCATCAACACATGTAGACTCAACATAACATCTATTTGAATATGCCCCTTGATACAAATTTTATGTGTTTGGAGTATTCCAAGATATAAGAGCCAAAAAAACCCTTGTAACTAAGACCACACTTCCCTCTACTTATTTTTTGAGATTCCCAGACTCTCGCAATGGGTTTGGGTGAAGTATCTATTTTGACTCAATGGATTTGTCCTTTTGTGAAGTTTTGGTTGGTGGCATTTTTGGTTCATAGGTTTAGACATAGAATTTTGTGTATGCAGCTCAACATCTTTCTTCAAGGATATTTTGGTTTTACATGCTTGCTTTTGTGCTTCAACAGTGGGTGTCTAATTGTGTAACCTATCTATCTCTTGTTGTAGAAAGATATATTGAACATGAAACTACATAAAAAAGGTTGAAATTTTCTCCATCACTCAGATATTAATTTTTCCTCATTTGGAGTGCTTACATGAATCTGTAGGGACATAATACCATCAGTATATAAGATAGACATGATTGTAGATAGGCTTCCAAGGAATAAATCTCCAATAAAAAAATCACATATAGGGCTCCAATGAAATAATTACTAACCTTTAATAGTAGGACAACCAATATCATAATCTTTGAATACTATTTTTCAAATTAAATGCTCCAACTAACATGAAATAAATAAATTTATTCATTATTCATAAGAATCCATATATATGAGTATACTTTGTTGAATGGTTGGGAAAACCCCCTCTAATAATTCCTCTATTCTTTTGTAGGATGAACTAGTAATAAAATGCCATTCTAGAAAGCATTATAGCCAATATCAACACTACAACAAAAAAATAAAAATTTGCATGCTATTTTATGGTATATCTGAATGTCACACACGATCCACACAATTTATGGCTTCAAACTCAAACTAGTATTAAAACTGTTAGCCAATTCTAATTGCTTCATTTATAATAGACATGGTTGGTCCTTAGAAAAAATTGCAACATGTGCAACATTATACCTGAGGAGGGTTTATAGAGATCACAAACACAAATTAATATTCCCTTTGTGCAAGATGTTTCACTTTTACTTTAAAATCTACATAATACACTCTAAAAAAAAAGCATCCAACAATGTCTACTTTCAATTAATGATTTTGGAAACTGTTGTGCACAAGCCTATTAGAGCTACACAAAATAATGGCAAGAAAAGACACAGAACAAAGATAAAAAGACACATAGATAAATCGGTAATTTGAGTTTTATATTAATGCCTATTCAAAAATAGAGCTACAGTGCTCTCTTATAGTCATGGCATCATTCATATAAAAAAAATAGTAACTACCCTTTTTTCACATTCCAAAAATAGAGTATCATATTTTCATTCTTTTACAAAACAGATCTCTACACACGAAGCTTCCAGAATACACCAAAAAGAAGAGTCTAGAAACATAAGAGAAGAATGTAAAAGGAGGCAAGAGGAAATTAATGCGGTGGTTGGAGCAAATAGACACAAGAGGTAGGGGAGATTAAATGAAGACAACTAGAAAACCACATCACCAACACTCCCCCTTAATCTTCACTGCCATGTATGTCAGCAATACCAATTCCTTCTCAAAGATGCTCAAATACATTCTTTGTAAGTGGCTTCATGAAGATTTCTGCTAGTTGTTCTTCTAACCTACAAAACTCAAGATATATGTCACCATTGCTCACCAATTCTCATATAAAATGATATCGTGTGTCAATATGATTGCTTCATTTATGAAAAACATAATTTTTAGATAAAGAAATTGCTGAATTATTATCACAAAAAAAAATTGTAGGTTCTTCTTGTGGATGCCTCAAATCTAAAAGTACTCTTCTCATCCATACTACCTGACATGCCACTGATGTGGCTCCAACATATTCCGCTTCAGCTGATGAGAGTGTCACAATTAGTTTTTTTTCTTATGCCCAAGAGATAGCACCCAATCCTAGATGAAAAATATACACCGAAGTGATTTTTCTATCATCCATGCTACCTCCCCAATCACTATCTATATATCCGATCAGCTTGTAGTCATATGAAGATGTATACAAAATCCCAAAGTTCTTTGTTTCAACTATGTATCTTAAAATTCTTTTTCCAGCTTTCCAATGTGATTCCTTTGGTTTTTCCATGAATCTAGAAATGAGACTAACCCCATACATGATATCCGGTCTTGTGGTGGTTAGATACATAAGGATTCCAACTAATCTCTTGAATAAGGTTGCATCAATGACACTAGAAATTTTGTCATCCTTTCTAAGATTTAAACCCAATGCAATGGGTGTAGGTGCTAGATTCACATTTTTCATCTTAAATCTCTTCAAGGAATCATTAGAATACTTGCTTTGACATAGAAAAATTCCTTGATCATTTTGACTTACCTCTATACTAAGAAAATATTTCATGAGCCCCAAATCGGTCATATCAAACTCCTTTTCCATGGTTGCCTTGAATGAGTCAATTGACATGTTACCTATGAATATCAAATCATCTACATACATGCACACTATCAATATTTCTCCATCATTCACATACAAAGTTGGTTCATTGTCACACTTACTAAACCCATTGTTCACAAAATAACAATCTATCTTGCTGTACCAAGCTCTAGGAGCTTGTTTCAAACCGTATAGTGTCTTTTTTAGTTTGTATACCTTATGTTCTTCTCCCAAAATTTCATAACTAGGTGGTTGTTTTATATACACTTCTTCTTCTAAAATTCTATTCAAAATTGTTGGTTTAACATCCATTTGATAAACCCTCCAATTGTTTTGAGTGAGCTGCTACAGATAAGACCATTGTAATGGTATCCAATCTTGCCATAGGTGTGAATGTTTCATTGTAGTCTATGCCTGGTTGTTGTGTGAAGCCTTTACCTACAAGTATTGCCTTGTATTTCTCTACTTTTCCATTAGAATTATACTTTGTCTTGTAAATCCATTTAACTCCAATCACATCCTTTCCTTT
This sequence comes from Sequoia sempervirens, assembly GCA_007258455.2. Taxonomy (NCBI): domain Eukaryota; kingdom Viridiplantae; phylum Streptophyta; class Pinopsida; order Cupressales; family Cupressaceae; genus Sequoia; species Sequoia sempervirens. Next base: position 131,734,938 of record VDFB02049217.1, on the reverse strand, counting down.
AGGAAGCTCCACTAGATTCCAAGGTTGATTCTTTTCAATTGATTGAATTTCATCATCCATGGCTGCAATCCAATTGTCATCCTTAATTGCTTCTTCAAAATAAATTGGATCATCTTGTGTTAAGAATGCAAAATTAGATCATAAATCATCATTTTCAACCTCTCGTATTTCATCATAAATCTCTCTTAGACTATGTGTCTTCTTTCAAGTGTTTATAGACCTTGATCTCAGTGATGCAAGTGTTGGATTAGAAGACTCACTATTGTTATCACTTGTTGGAGTAGTTGGATTTGGAGTGGTAGGTGCCCTAGAAGGTGTTGTAGGAACATTTTCTTGTGTAGTAGGATTCACAACTTGAGTTTCATTTTCTTCATTCTCTTATGGAACACTAGCTACAAATATAGTTGTTTTGTCTATGCTGTCATCCCATGCTTCTTCAACAAACTCAGCATCACTACTTATTATCAACTTATTTGTGAGAGGATTGTATAGCTTATATTCCTTGCATTTCTCACTATAACCCAAAAATATACACCTCTCTCTTCTATCATATAGTTTTTTTCTCAACTCTTGAGGTATCAAGGAGTATGGTACACAACCAAAGACTCTCAAATGTGCTATGTTATGCTTTCTTTGCTCCAAGCTTCTTCTAGTTTTTTATTTATCACTGCTTTTGTTGGACATCTATTAAAATGTATACGAAACATGCAACCACTTTTTCCCAATACTCATTTGGTAAGTGTTTTTATTTTATCATACTCCATGCCATTTCCATGATAGTTCTATTCTTTCTCTCAGCTACTCCATTTTGTTGAGGAGTATACCTTGCTGTAAATTATTTCCTTATGCCATTTTCTTTGCAAAAATTCTGAAAATCATTTGATATGTACTCTCCACCTTGATTGGTTCTCAATGTTTTGATATAATATCCACTTTCTTTCTCAAAATTTTCCTTCAACTCCTTAAAAACATCAAATGCATCTAATTTATATTTCAAGAAATAAACCCACACTTTTTTGCTGAAATCATCAATAAATGTCAAGAAATAAAGTTTTCCACTTATGGATTGTGTTTGCATAGGTCCACAAAGGTTTGAATGCACTATCTCGAGTGGATGATTTTCTCTATAAGACTCTCCAATTGGAAATGCTTTCCTATGTTGCTTTGCCAATATGCAACTCTCACATGTTGTCTTAAGTGGCTCTATTGGTGGCAATCCATATACCATTATTTTCTTGTGCAACAATTGTAGTCCTTTGAAATTTAAATGCCCAAGTCTTAAATTCCATAGCCAAGATTCATTTTTGTATGAAGCTTTGAAAGCTAATTCAGCAACCTTTTGCAATCCTTGCGACTCTAAGAATAGTTCACTTTGAATTCTAAGTGGAAACATCCTATTTTTTGTCATCTCAACTTTTGCAATCAACCTATTGTTTGGTTTCTTATCTAGAATCACACATTCATCATTTTACAAGTATATTCTATATCCTTTTTGCACTAGTATCCCAATGCTTATGATATTGTGTTGCAATTCAAGGACATAGTTTACATCATAAATATGCTTCTCCTCACCTTGCTTAGTTCTTATGTTAATTGACCCTTTTCCCATGACTGAAACTCACTGATCATTCCCTAATTTTACATTTGATTTTACTGAATCATCCATTGTTGCAAACATCTCCTTGCTCCCACTCATATGATTACTAAAACCGTCATCTAAGAATCATATTTCTTTAGAGATCTCTTGTGCTACATTGCATGTTATCAATATGGTGTTTTTTCACTAGTGTTGGGCTAGTCTTCATTTGTAAAATGTGCCTTTTGCTTATTCATGTCATATTGTCTTTCTCTACATTTAGAATCAAAATGCCTAAATTTATTGCAATAATGACACTGGATGTTGGATTTATCATACCTTTCTCCTTGATGATGGCTATGGCAATGGTTGCTCCCCCAAGTCCTCTTGTTGGTGTAAAATGAGCATGTGGACTTGATGTTGGTCTTTTGCTCTCAAATTGTGCATTTTCTCTTCCTCCTCTTGGTGTAAAGTGTTCTCTACCTCTACTGTAATTTGATCTCCCTCTTGTTCTACCAAATGAAAGCTGAGTCTTGAATGCATTCTCCAATGATGATGACCCTGATTGATTTAATCTTTTCTCATGTACTAAGAGTGATCTCATTAATTCATCCACTGATAGTTGAGTAAGATCTTTGGCCTCCTGAATGGCTATTACAACTAGATCAAACTTTGTAGGTAGGATTTTAAGTAATTTCTCTACAATATTTTGATCTCCAATGGTTTCTCCATAAGATCTAAGCTGATTTACTATTGCCATTGCATGAGTGAAGAATGAATCTATTGAATATGTATCCTCCATTTTCAGATTTTCAAAATCCTTTCTAAGAATTTGTAATTTTGCTATTCTCGCCTTGTCTATGCCTTGGTAAGTTGTTTGCAAAATTTTCCATGCATATTTTGATCTTGTGGTAGCTGAAACTTTTGGAAAGATTGATTCCTCCATTGCCTGCTGAATGATAAACAATGCTTTAGCATCTTTTTTCTTATTTTCCTTCAACAAATCCTTCTCAGCTTGTGATAGAGCTTGATACACTTTCTAGTCCATAGGTTCAGGGAACCCATTTTCAACCAAGTACCAAACATCCTAGGAGAAAAATAGGGTTTTCATTTTTATGCTCTAATATTCATATTTTTTTCCATTGAAGATTGGAATCTAGGGTTGTGCAATGCTTCCACTTGTTCCTACCATGATTTTCAAAATAAAGAAAAAAACTTAAACTCTGTTTTCTTTTCAAATCTCTTCAATTTTGAAAACCCTTGCTTTTTGAGTGATGGGTGCAACCTTCAATATGTCTGATACATTTCAACCTGGTCTGTGATTTTCATCTTTCTCTTAATGTGGTGCCTACAATTTTTTGACTGGCAATATTATCTTCCTCCAATTGATGTCTTTTGTCCTTCACCTCCCATCTTTCAATACATTTTCTTTCCTCACCTATAGAAGTTTACATATAATATGTTGTTTTTCTTTAATAAAAATTTTCTTACATTGTCAACCATAGGTGCCCAGTCCTTTAACATCTTTTTAGATCTCTTAGGTTCAAGTTTTTAGATAGCATCAAATACCTTTCACCAACTCTGATACCACTCTATTAGAGTTGGACAAAATAAAGGCAAGAAAAGACAAAGAACAAAGATAAAAAGACACATAGAGAAATCAATAATTTGAGTTTTATATTAATGGTTGTTAAAAAATAGAGTTGTGATGCTCTCTTATAGTCATGCCATCATTCATATAAAAAAAAGGGTAACTACCCTTTTTTCACATTCCAAAAATGAGTATCATATTTTAATTCTTTCACAAAACAAAGTTCTACATGAGAAGCTTCCAGAATATGCCAAAAAGAAGAGTTTAGAAACATAAGAGAAGAATGTAGGAGGGAAGAGGAAATTAATGCGGTGGTTGGAGCAGATAGACGCAAGAGGTAGGGGAGATTAAATGAAGACAGTTGGCAAACCATGTCACCAACAAAGCTGACCACAACAACCTTTTTTCACATCATCCAGTCTAAGCAACTAGCTCTGATAGGCCCAAGAGAGGTAGAAGAAGAAAACAAATTTCATTGCATATTGAAATTCCCTTTAAAGAAATGTTTACATATTTTATTTTAGAAGTATAGAATAGTTTAACTATTAGATAACTTTCTAAATTGAAAACAATTTACAACATTTACAAATAAATTAACTCTTGAGGATTAAGACATTAACATAAGGAATCATCATATCTAGCTGAAAACTATTTGGTTAATATGTTTGACAAATTAATAGACCTAACCATTTCTGAAATGTGGAAAAAGACAATAAGGACATGAAGTGGTTTAAGCCAACAAAAGATTTAAGATAGTATAGTCATGATGCAAGGTCTTAAGGTGGCTGCAGTGCACTATGCTTAAACAAAAATCACATTAAAAACATAAGTAAAACATAATCTTAAGAAATTAAGATTGCAATCTTAAAACAAATTTTATTGAATTGATAAATAAACATTGAAATTCTACCATACCGATTCTTGTGTTCATATACTTGTAAACTAATAGTGGATAAAATTATATAGTTGAGCCATTTTTTTGGGCCTTTTTTGTGTTGGATCAAATAAAACTTCCATTCGTAATAAACATGATACAAGACATATCCTAGGCAAGAGAGAAATCTAGAATGCACTATGATATTGCCAAGTGTCTTGATTAAACAACATGTGACAACATGTAAACCCTAACAACCTACCTAGGGAATGATAATAAGATAGAGATAAGTTCTAGATGATTTCTAGAAGGAATCTTATCTCCTACCAACATGGAAAGGGTAATGACCCTATTATTAATGATTTTCTAATAACTAATTTTTTTATTACTTCAAATCAAGAGCTCATGGTACATGAATTTTGTTTTTATTTTTCCAATTGAATTTCAAGGATGAATGGAAGTTCTCAACAATTTTATCATTTTTTCTATTTATAGATTTGGATTTTTTTATTTTTTTCGTTTATTTATGTATTTATTTTACAATTAAAAACATCAATTTAAACAGATTTACTCAAGATATGCAAGATCTTAGAAAAAATGCATCTGTTTTGACTCTAGAAATGTGTCAAACAATTACTGGAGATGCTTCTAAAATTTCTGAGATGTTGCTATCTTAAGGATCAGTAAATCAGGATATACTAATTTAAAAACATTTATTTTATAAATAAAAGACAAATAAAAAACTATATGCCATAAATGAATGGGGTTTTCATTTATTACTTATTTCCTCAAATGTTTATCTCGAAACCGTTTTTGTGATATTGAGATTGTGAAAGCATTTGATGTTTGTTACCATCTCTTGGGGATTCAAATTATCTTCTATAAATTCACATGGTCAGAGGCGCATTACAAACAAAAGCATATCCGCTGTGATTTACAAGCGAGGAAGAAGAAAAGAATACAAATATTTTTCCATGGCTGCTACATCAACATCCACGTTGATCTTCATGTATTTTCTGTTAGGAGGATTTGTTGTATGCAACCTCCTTTCCACTCAATGCAACGCCAATGCGGAAGGAGATGCACTGATAGATGTGAAGAATATGCTGCATGACCCACAAAATTTTTTGGCTAGCTGGGATGAAACCCTGGTCGATCCTTGTACATGGTTTCATGTCACCTGTGATTACAACAACCATGTAACCAGGGTGTAAGTCTATATATCTTTCTAATATTCATATAAAAGTTTCTATATAATTTAAGTTAATACAACACACATAACATTGGCTTGCTCTGTGTACTTTACAGGGATTTGCAATTTAGAAACCTTTCAGGTACTCTCTCACCACGGATCGGTGATCTTCCCAACTTACAGTACCTGTAAGTTTATTAGCATACACATTTTAAGAATGAATATGTTTTAGCTCAAGGTGAATTTTCTTTAAGCCTTTATGTATGTGCCTTATTATTTCAGGAATTTATACCACAACTCATTGAGTGGAAGCTTGCCACCAAGTTTGGGGAAATTAAAAAATCTGCATGCCCTGGATGTTTCTGACAACAAGTTCAGTGGGAAAATACCCACCTCACTTGGCCAACTATCCAACCTCCGCTTCCTGTAAGTCACCATTCTCCTGGGCTTTCATTGTTAAATCTTAAATCTATTTTAGAAAGTTTTGATCTTTTTAACATTAACTATCATAAATGTCTGATTTAGATCTTGGTTTAAAGACCCTTTGATTTTAGTCTTTTGGTGATCTCATTTTTCTTTCTGTTTGCTTTGATCTTTAGAGGGAATACATATGTAAATGGTCTCCTGTGTTTTGCAAATCATGTTTGATGATGTTATTTTTTGGGGCTCTAGGAAAATTCATTGCCACCAATTCACCGATAGAAAATTCACCGCCAGCAATTCACCGTCATGACAAATTCACCGCAGGTGAAAATTATGGAGTAAATTTTCTACCACTGTGAATTTTACTTGGCAGTGAATTTTCCCACGGTGAATTGCTGGGAGTGAATTTTCTCTATGCCATTTCTTAGAGGTGGCAAAAATAATCTAACTGGTTTTTAAAATTATGTTTAATTCTTCCCTAAGTGCATTTGTTGAACAATAGAAACCCATCATTAACTTTTCTTAACCCATCATTAACTTTTCTTTTTTATGGCTTGAAATTTTCAGATATCTTCTAAACAACCAACTCAGTGGCCCTGTTCCAACAGGAGGATCATTCTCAAGATTCGGATATGAAAGGTAATTTATTTATTTATATTTTATTTCATTTAGTGGATTCTTTTAAGGTATGATATAATCCATATGACTTGGTTTTGACTTTTGGCTGTTGCATGTTATGTTATGGGCTAAAGTTTTAAAGGCAATCCAGGCCTGTGTGGTGGTGTTGTGCACAAGCCATGTTAAAAAATGGAATGAAATGGAGAGCATTGCAGCTTAAATAATTTTCTACATACATGCCAGGCAATCTGATATGTGCAGTCATACATATAATCTTGATGTAATAAAGATGATATTAATAATTATGGAATAAAGATAACATTTGCATATACTGATACAATACTTTTCCTCATAAATTTGAAAATGTCTATGCAATATATCTGTTACATCATATTTCTGTTCTTTAGGATATTTTATATGATTTATTATTGTTAAATTATCTTTCAAAATGTGTGGACATAAAATAAACATTCCACATTGTTTTAATGAATTATATGTATACTATAGTCATAAGCAGCTGGGCCCCTTAAATCGGACGTTTCCAGTTACCGAAGCATTCCACGAGGTGCAATCTCTGTGAGGCATTTTGTCAAACAGTTTAGTGCCTTGTCTTTAGCTCAAGATTTTGCATACATGTTTACCAGGGCAGTTGCAACTACAAACAAAATCCCTCTGTCCCTTACACTCTGATGTATGTCCCTTCCAGTTGCATTTGCTTGAAAGTTTCTAAAGCCTTTTCAACAAATCCATTTTGCGCATATGCTGCAATCATTACCAGACAATCAAACGGTTTCGCTGTCAATAAGAGGGGCAGCAGCATTAACAGAGAAAATGAGAAAATCAAAACACAAAACTTACAGTTTTTAAACAGCGTAAGGAAATGATTAGAAATACATTTTATTTGTTTGTGTTTTGTATTAAATTTTGTATTACTTTCAGCCTTTTTGATTTGGTAGGCGCAATCATACCATAATAATATATTTCAAAAGAAGGGGTCTTTTGTAGGCTGTCAACGATTATAAGCTTTAGAAATTGGTTATATTTGATTATGTTGAAGTTGACATTATATCTACTTTACTAATGTATATAAACATGTGTAGATTGTGTAGATTATGTATATTAGAACATTTGTAATATTGTTACTGTTCAAATTCTGGTTGATTAAAATATTTTTAAAATTCAATTAAATCTATTTGTACTTAACATTTTTTACTTTATATAATAAATAAATAATATTTGATACATAATTATCATTATATATTATCTAAACAACTAATAACATTTACTTTGGAACAAGATGTTTATTAAAGGTGAGCCCTTAATGGAGAATGGTAATGTTGTGGCCACTAGATTTACCCACATTAGAAATATTTTTTGTTGGATTCAATCCAATATTTATGCCCCAAATTGTAAGAACGCTAGAAATTCCTTTTGGTCTGAATTATCTAGTTTCCGAAGATGTTTTGTCAATGAACACTGGATGGTTATGGGAGACTTCAATACTCCTCTTCTGAATGATGAGAAATTTGGGGGTTCTCAAATCAATTGGGACGGTAAATCAGGTCTATCCGACTTTATCAACAGTAATTCCTTAATAGACCTAGACCTACAAGGGGCTTCTTATACCTAGACCAATAGGAGATTAGGGCCTGATTTGATCCAAGTGAGACTTGATAGGGCCCTTGTTTCTGGTCAATGGTTTATAGACTATTTTTGCGCTTTGAGTGCTTTGTCAAGGGTGGGATCTAATCATTTTCTTATTTGTCTTTTGGTGGAACCTTCTAAGGTGAAAAAGAACTTCCCTTTCAGATTTGAAAAATTCTAGCTATCTCATCCTCGAATTTTTGAGGAAATTAGCAGGTGGTGGAATATTGATATTACTGGCACCGCGATGTTCATGATTGCTAAAAAATTAAAGGAAGTGAAAACTAATGTGAGAAGTGTAAGGAAACTATACAGCCATAGAATGACAATTTCCACATAACCCAAATCTGAAACATGTAAGTAAAATACTCAACATCAACATGCAAGAGAATAGACAACATACCTATCAAAGATGACACAAGATATACCCTGGGAAAACCCTCAAGAGGGAAAAACCCAGCCTCCAAAAGCATCCACACTCCATGTATTATTCAACAATGAAAACCCATTACAATACATCTGTAGAGACTCCATGAACACTTCTGAAGCACAAGCTATCCATACATTCCATGTGACCAAGAATAAATCCACACATCCCATGCCATGCTTCAAACCCTCACACATGCACAAGCTTAACCTTGACCAACCTTTTGATCCAACCCTAAACAACTACCCATGTGGTTGCTTTTATAAAAACAAGCTCCCACAAAACCACCAAGTGGTATTACATAAACCATGTGCCCAAAACCATACAACATCATGTGACCCCACATTTAATATTGGGTACTTTATTATTTTATTATTATTCCCCAATATTAAATAATTACATTTTACAATTAAGTCCCAATGTTACATACAACAAAGTGGCCCCAACATTATAACTCCTTGTGATGCATGTTCACCTAAAAAACCCCTAGGTGAACCACACACATTAAATAAATAAAATATTACAAACATTATGCAAGGTGTACAACACCCAATCCTAACAATCTCCCACATGTTGTCTACATTGCATAAGGGGGTAACAAATAAACTCCATAGGCAACATGTACCATCTTGGAATCCAAGTGCTCCATGTGCTCCATCAAGATACCTGTAACAAGAACCAAGGTGACCACCATCTCATCCATGAATGCTCCCATCCTCCACCATGCCAACTGCACTAAGATATGAACACATCCAAAGAGATGTCACACTAACTGTCACAAAGAAGCATAAACCTGCCTCAATCTGATATCTCAAAACACAAACACTAAATCCAATATGCACTAGTAGCTGTCAAGAATAAATCACCATAGTTGAAATGACATCCACAACAAATGCCAACACATCCAACTATCCATACCTCCAAGGTATACATATCATAGTAAACTCATGCCAACAACATATCCACCCATAAACCACAATAACAAACTCTATGTGCAAACCTATCAAAAGTGACATACACATCCAAGAGCTCCCACTGCATGGGAAATGTCTAGATGAATGCAAACCTGGAATGAGTGCATTCAACGCGTCTCTTCATTAACATCCCAAAAAAGGCACCATCACAAAGGCATACCAAGTCTACTACCAACATCTCATAGAAGTAAACATGTAGTCCGAAGGAACGCCCACATTGATAAGCAAAACCTGCAAACCAAACCTTGTAGCATGTCCTCCTACACACACCCCTAAATGCCAACTGTGTCAAGTATGATCTCCTCCATAATACCCCATAACAAAATCCATAACCACATCCATCCATCCAATCACCAAGATCAAAGATAACATATGTAACTGACATGGATGTAAGCATCTCAAAAACAAGAAGATCAAACTCAAAGTAATCATTCCTAAACCAAGGAAATCAACCTAATAAACCATCTCCTAAACCCAACATGTATAAGGAGATAAACATGCCAACACTCCTCAAATGAACCCTCCAGAAACCAAATACACATGGCTCAAGATACATATTCATGAGAAGACAAAACCATAAACATAATGCACCTGAAAGAGTAATGGGAAATACCTCTCAAGTGAACCGCCGAGTAGACCAAGAGTGGGGAATGAGAATGCTCCTCCAAGATATCCAAGTCATCATGACTCAACCAAGAACACTCTCCTCATTGGTCCATGTTGAACTCACGTCCAACCAAGGTGTAGGCTCCCTCGGACTTCTTGCTAAAATCTCATCAAGAGTAACCATCTCAAAACATGTCTCTAAACACAAGAGAACACCAAGCCTCACCTAAGTCTCCAAGTATCCATGAGCACCTGTAACCGATCAATCCATGCTAAACACCAAGCAAATGATCAATGTACTCAATACAAAGAGAACCAACCAAGATCAAAATCATAGCTCCAACTGCAAAATTAGGAACATAAACATAACACCATGATCTCACATCCTCTCAAAAGAAGATCACGTGCTCAAATCATCATAACATGTACCATGCCACAACTCTAAACTAGTAATCAAGAGTATACCATGACATAATAACACAACCATCCTACAACCAAGGATCACCTGTCATACCCAACAAGTCATAAATAATACCTCAACATCTCCAACACCTGATAGCGAAGAACTCTCAATGTAGCACACAGAATCTAAGAGCTCCTCCATGACACCGAAGATCACCTGCTGAAGACAACCATCCATAATCAACAATAGATCCACATCATTTCCAAATGCTCCCACTGAACCGTGATACCGAGCAATCCCATGGCACCATGATGCACACAATCAACACTGTCATAAGCTCACACAAAACCTGTGAATCCAAGCTCTCAATGACAACATGATAACCATCCTCTAAAGCAAGAAGATACACTGCCAAACCATCATATCCATCACCACCAATCCATCACTGTCATAAGCTCCCACTGAACCGTGTAACCAAGATATCCATGACATCATGATACCAATCTCCTCAGCCCAAGAAGATACACCGCCACAACCATAATCAGGAACCAAACCAATACCACCAATCAATGCACCTGCATAAACCATCATAACATGCCAAAGTCTCTAATGCACAAGAAACATCCATGACACCATGATCACCACCAAATGTACCAACAAATCAACCCAACCATGTCCACATATCTGCATAATCATAGTCAACTGCATAGGTCTCATATCATGACTGTACTTGGTAATACCATCTCATCTCCTCAAAATGACAACCAAATCAACAAACCAAGTGACTAAACCAAGCCACCAAAACTGATCATGCATCAACACTGAAATATCAATGGGCAAAGACAACCCATATCCAAGTCATAGGTGCAACAAGTATAGACCGCCTACAACATTGCACAAATTGTAGATACAACAATGCAACATACATGCTGATAACCATGTCAAAAGTATAATAATCTGAGATGTACAACTAATCATACAATGAATCCATCACCAAATCATCAAAATATGACAATCCATAAGCTCATAATAACACCATAGTCAAAGAGACCTATAAACAACTCAGATAAAGAAAACAAAAAATAAGCCATGCCAAAATATCTCCAAACCTAATCCACTGTAAAGTGCTCTGAACAAGCTTTCCGTTGACTACTTGAAGTCCAAAATCCGACTCCGTATGCACCCGATATGCCCTCTCAAAGCTTAAAATAAACATCTGACTTCAACCAAGCAAAACATTGTCAAAATTGTAAAATCATGGAACAAAACCTATACCACTATGTAGTGCTTGGAACCAGCTTTCCAATGACTATAAGAAGTCAAAAATCTGATATGCTGGGTGAAAGTTATATGCGTTTAAAAAAAAATTGCTGTAAAAAAGCCTCTTGGTGGTTCTCTGGTGGCGCCCGGGTGGCGCTCCGGTGGTGGGTGGGCGGCGGATTTGAAAATCTTTTTAAATTTAATTTAATTTTCCATTTTTAAAAAAATTTATCCCCCCTTGGCGGACCTGACTAGAATATGAAATATGATTTAATTTTGATTTGAATCCGGCGGCCTTCTGAAAAATTCATGGCTGACTTTAAAAAAAAAAAAAAATTATTAAATTTGTTTTAACCCCTCATGGGGGGTGGCGTTCCTCCAACAACAAGGTAACCATACTCGCCGCCGCCTTTCCGAACTTGCCCCCCAGGTGGGCAATCAGGGGGTCGGACCCCCAAAACTTTAAAATTTTCTTTTTTTGTTTTTCAAATTTTTTTTTTTTTGATTTTTAAATTTTCTAATAATTTATTTTTTTGTTTTTCGTTTTGCAGGTACAAAAAATTTTCGATGGGATTTCTATTTTTTCGGATTTTTATTTTTTTTTATTTTTCTGTGATGACTGTACTCTCGACGCCCGTACGGCCAAATAGGGGCGGTATTTTTTTTCTGTAACCAAAATAAGGCAAGTTATATGTCAAAATTTTTCTCTCGGCCAACCTGAATCCAACCATGAGGTCCATTTTTTTCTAGGAGGTCATTTGTGAAAACTCACCCCAAAAACCCTCATATAAATGCATGACCAAGAAACCCTATTTTCTCAAAATTTTCTTATACCCTAAATCTGCAAACAACCCATCATAACAGCAAACCCAAAACCCTCAGATCTGCAATAAAATACCTGCAAAACCCTATATCTTTCCATTGTCTTTCATTCTCTTACAACCTAGGGTTATCCAATGCAATGACCAAAGCTCTGATACCACTTGTAAGAAAACTATGCAGCCATAGAATGACAATTTCCACATAACCCAAATCTGAAACATGCAAGTAAAATACTCAACATCAACATGCAGGAGAATAGACAACATACCCATCAAAGATGACACAAGATATACCCTGGGAAAACCCTCAAGAGGGAAAAATCCAGCCTCCAAAAGCATCCACACTCCATGTATTATTCAGCAATGAAAACCCATTACAATACATCTGCAGAGACTCCATGAACACTTCTGAAGCACAAGCTATCCATGCATTCCATGTGACCAAGCATGAATCCACACATCCCATGGCATGTTTCAAACCCTCACACATGCACAAGCTCAACCTTGACCAACTTTTTGATCCAACCCTAAACAACTACCCATGTGGTTGCTTTTATAGAAACAAGCTCCCACAAAACCACCAAGTGGTATTACATAAACCATGTGCCCAAAACCATACAACATCATGTGACCCCACATTTAATATTGGGTACTTTATTATTTTATTATTATTCCCCAATATTAAATAATTACATTTTACAATTAAGTCCCAATGTTACATACAACAAAGTGGCTCCAACATTATAACTCCTTGTGATGCACGTTCACCTAGAAAACCCCTAGGTGCACCACACACAATAAAAAAATAAAATATTACAAACATTATGCAAGGTGTACAACACCCAATCCTAACAAGAAGATGGAAAAATGATGCCTTTGGGAATATTTTTCGAACTAAGATGGAAATTCAGGGCAAAATTTAGGAGATCCAGGCTAAAATTCAGAAATGGGGGTACACTGACAATTACAGAGAAAAGGAAAATGAACTTCTCACTCAATTGCATCACATCATTGCTAAAGAGGAAGTTTTTTGGTAGCAAAGATCCAGGGTTTCTTGGTTGACTAAGGGAGATAGGAATACCAGATTTTTTCATCTGTCTACTTCGAAACATAGGACTGCTAATAGAATCACTCACATTGATGTGAATGGGACTAGGTTTGAGGAAAAAGATGTTATCAAGGAATAGGCTGTCCTTTTCTTTAGCAACCTTCTTTCTTGTAATGGAGAGATTATTCCTGAAGCTCAAGATTCCTTGATTGAGGCTATACCTCAGGTGATTGGTCATAATGAAAATTCTTTGATCACTACTATTCCTTCCAATGCTGAAATAAGGAAAGCTATTTTTTCTTTTGATGGTAACAAAGCTCCGGGACAAGATGGTTTTCCTTTATTCTTCTTCCAAGTGTTTTGGGAAATTTTTGAGTTGGATCTTGTGAATGTTGTCAAGGAATTCTTTGGATCAAGATGTCTGTTGAAAGAACTGAACGCTACTTTTGTAGTCTTTATTCCTAAAAAACCTGGGGCTTCAAGTTTTCAAGCTTTTCGGCCAATTAGCCTGTGTAATTCCATTTATAAAATTATTTTGAAGGTTTTAACTACAAGAATGATTTTTGTGCTTCCTCAAATGATTGCTCTGCAACAGAATGGTTTTGTGCCAGGTAGGTACATTCTGGACTCTTTTGTTATTGTTCATGAGAATTTACATTCGTTAATGGTTTCGAAGACTGAAGGGTTTATTCTTAAACTGGACATTTCCAAAGCCTATGATTGGGTTGATTGGAATTTTTTATTTAAAATCCTGGTTAAGTTTAGCTTTAATAATAGAGTCATCCAGATGGTGAACTAGTTGGTCTCAACAGTTACCTCTTCTGTCATCATAAATGGATCACCTTCGAGGTTTTTTCAGACTGCTCGAGGCCTCATACAGGGTGATCCCATTTCACCTATTCTGTTTACTATTCTGGCTGAGAGTTTGGGAAGAAATATTAAAAATCTTGTTGATCAAAGATCCCTTGTTGGTTTAAGGCCTTCCTCTTCACTTCTAACCTTCTCCCACCAACAATTTGTTGATGACACCATTCTTATGGGAAGATCTACGGTGGCTGAAGCTAAAACTTTCAAAAAAATTCTGAATCTCTATGAATCTACATCTGGGCAAGTTGTTAATAGGGCTAAGAGTTCAATTTTCTTCCTCAATACTCTGGAGCATAGACAATTTAAACTTGCTTGGATTCTTGGATGTAGGATTGAGCCTCTTCCATCAACCTATCTTGGTTTGCCTCTTTGCTATAAACCTTCAGACTTGTTTTGGATTTCTTTGGTTGAAAAATTCAATAAGAAGTTATCGGGGTGGAAAGGAGCTCTTTTCAGTCAAGCTAAAAAAATCTAGCTCCTTAAGGCTTCTTTCCAAAATCTTCCTATTTATGCTCTCAGTATATTTAAAATTCCTGCTAAATATGCTGAGGCCATTGAAAAAATTTAGAAAAGGTTTCTTTGGTCTGGAGTGGAGGATAAGAAGAGAATGCCACTTGTTGGATGGGATCTGGTTTGTAGACCCAAATCGAGAGGGGGCTTAGGCTTAAGGAAAATTAAAGTTCTAAATCTGTCCCTTCTTGCTAAATAGCTTTGGAGAACTCTCACTTTGAATGGCGAATGGCATGATACATTAAAAGCCAAATATTTTAATAGCTATGAGTCTTTTAATAAGGTTATAAATTCTTCCTTTTTACCTCGTGGGTCTGTTTGCTGGAATGATATGAGTAGAGGTAGAAAGTTGTTGGAAATGGGAATTGGTTGGCCTATTGGAAAAGAAAATTGTGTAAGGTTTTGGGAAGATAGGTGGCTTTTTAAAGATTCTCTGATCAGAATTGAAAAATTCAGTAAGTGGATGAATGATTGTAAAAGAGAATTTGGTGTCTTGGTTAAAGATTACTGGAGGAACAGGGGCTGAGTTGATCTGAAGACCATTAGTCCGGATCTTAGCCCTGTTCAGTCAGCCTTTAGGGCCTTAAGACCAGTGCTACACCAGGTGGAGGATATTGTTGTATGGTTAGACAACCCGTCTGGTATTTTCTCAGTTTCTTCTGCCACGTCTATGCTGGTTAGTCTGGTGGAGCCTCCACCCTTCTGGGCTAAGGCTTGGATTAATCACTTGACTCCTAAAATAAATATTTTCTACTGGATTATGCTACAAAATAAAATTCTCACTTTGGACAATCTTGGAAAAAGAGGAATTCAATTACCAAACAGGTGTTATATGTGCAGGAATGATGCTGAGACTGTTAATCATCTTTTTCTTCACTGCCCTTTTGTTTTGAATATCTGGGGTAAAATTTTTGTGCTTCTTGATGTGGTCTGGGTTTCCCCTATTTCTGTTGAATATTTCTTCATGCAATGGAAAGCTCCTTCAAAAAATCCTTTTGTGTGAAAGTTATGGTCTTTTGTTCTACCTTTTGTGTCTTGGAATATTTGGAAGGAAAGAAACAACAGAGTGTTTAGGGATAAAGAGATGTTGGAAGGGGACTTGCATGCTAAGATCATAAGGGCTATAAAGGAAAATTTATCTTTAATTCCAAGAAAAATGGTTGAGAAAGCTAATTGGTCTCCTTTCGATTTTGCCATAGCTGAAAAGTGGAATTCAAAATTAGTTGGGGTAAATGTCCTCAAACCTGTTGTTTGTGGGAGCGAGAATGCAAGTTGGTTGTTGCCACCTTTGGGTTGGGTGAAAGCCAATTTTGATGGTGTGGCTAAAGGCAACCCTGAGAAAGTTGGTAGTGGATGTGTTTTAAGGGACAACTCGGGGGCTTTTATTGCGGCTTTTGTTGTGGACATCGGCACCCAAACTAATCATGTTGCGGAAGCTGTTGGGGCTTATCATGCAGTTAGTTTAGCTTTCAAGATGAACACGAAATGTCTTTGGTTGGAGGGTGATTCAATGAATATATTAAATTGCATTTTAGGGCTTACCCCTCCCTTGTGGACCATCAAAAAGTGGATCAAAGATACTAAATTCTTATTAAGTAAATTTGATAAAGTGAAAGTGTCCCATGCCTATAGAGAAGCCAATATGGTAGCTGATTACTTCGCCAATGAAGGGGTCAAGAATGGTGGGGAAAACACATGGAGGAAGAATGACTACCTCCATCCTGATGTGAAAGCACTAATTTATTATGATTCAGTGCATGGAAGAGAAGTTTGTGTTCATCATAATGAAGTGGATAAAGATTAGGTACGTCGATTTCATTAGATTTGATGGGACCGACGTCATTTTCCTTTTCAAGAAGAGTCTCTGGCATGCTTTCTGGGTGTTTAATAAAATATGCCTAATCGGGACCCAAAGCAACAGTAGGGTATTGTTTAACAAAGCTCTGAAAATGGGAGGAGAAAGAAAATGGGTGGAGCCAAGTAGTTTAAGGTGCATAAAAAGAATGACAAAGCTTGGGAAAGAATTTAGAAGGGAGGCTTAGTCCCATATTTGGAAAAGCTCCATGGTACTAATGAAGAGATGCTGGACTATTTTGTAAAAAACTAGAAAAATGGAGAGATTGTGTTGTTTGGTAGGAATGTTAAGCTGAATGAGGATTTAATCAATGAGATAACTGGTCTTTTGACAGAGGGTGTGAAATTTTATCGGGACCATCTGTTCTCTGATGAAGCGATCATTAAATTTCCTAAAAAAGACAAGGAGAAAGCTAAAATGGTTAAGGTCGCCAATAGCTACTTTGATGTGGAGTCCATCAAATCCATATGGAGAAAAGTTTTAAGAGTTATTATGGAGTATATTACGGTTGATGGGTGCTTCACCAGAGTGTATGGTTACCACTTTGCCATTCTGAACCACTTCCATCACAAGGTTCGTATCTCTCTGCCTTTTTACTTATTTTCTTCTTTGAAGAATTGCCTTGATGAAGTTGAAAGAAACCCTAGGAGGAATGCTATTATTCATCCTAGTCTTGTTAGGCTCATATTTGAGTATTATCAAAATTTACCTATTTTTCCTAAAACTGTTGATCTCAGAGATTTGGATGATGAGGATATAGAAAGTAGTAGGGAGATTGACCCCTCGGCCCCCCTGCTTGTACCCCTGATGGTCCTAATACCTATACTCCCCAGTCCCGGTCTTGTTGGAAGGCCCTTAAGGATTCTGCTCTGCTGCCTTGTCCTAAGTTACAACCTCTGCTTCAGTGCCCTAGCCCAGGTTTTGCTTCGTCGCCTTCTCTTAATCCCTAGCCGTCTCCCGGCTGTCCTACTCTGGGTTTGGTCTCTGGTCTTAAAGGTACCTTTGTTATGAAACTTGTCTCGTATTCTGGGAATTCCATGGAAATTCTTTCTGATAAACCTATGGTCAGTAAGGAGTCAGTTCCTAGTACCCCTGTGTCTAGAAGGTTTGGGAATGCCCCTTATTATTCCCCTAATCAGGATGAAATTAATTTGGCCTTGAATAAGCTCAAACTTGAGGACATTGTGGGTGTGGCAGAGAAAAGTACAGATGGCCTTTTCACTATTCTCAAGTGGACCTAGAAGGAAGTATGTGATTTGAAAGGCCGTAATATAGACCTAAGCAATAGGGTCATGGATTTGGAGTAGAAGATGAGCTGGAGTCGTAAAGAGAATGAAGGACAGGAAACCCCCTTACCAAAGAAAAGAAAGCTTTCGCAGGAGGAAAGATTGACCAGTATCGAGTGCAATATGTCCAAGATAGGCCAAAATATTAGGGCCACAATGGCAAAAAATCACAAAATTTCCAAGCATAACACCATCATCATCAATGCTATGGTGGAAAAGCTCGAAAAAAATCAAAAGGGTTCACTAGTTTTGGATTTGGATGTGGACAAAGGTGGCTGCAGATCTACTAGTGAAGGGATTTTGACTTGTACCTGGGCTAACACTAAGAGGAAGACTCTGACTTCGTCACATACGGCTCAAATCCTCAAGCAGGGGTTACAGGATATGAAGGATGTTGAAATGGAGGTTGAGGAGTTGTTGAACACCTTGGAGTAGTGCGGTCATTGTTGTTTCTGGTTTTTTTGGGTGGTCCTTTTTTGGACCCTGTTGTCTTTTTTGTTGTTGTTTCCTTTGTGGGATAGCAGTATGTTCATTTGGACTTATTTTGTTATCTTTTGTTGTTTAAACTCTGCGGTTTCAGGTCCCTGTAAAACTTGTTTTTTCCTTTTCAAAAACATTTACTAAATAACTTTATACATATATTTTATAATTAATTAATAATATTTATTACATAGCTATAAAATATGTATTATATAATCAATCAATAATATTGAACATATAAATATAAATATATATTACATATAATTATTTGCTAAATATTATTATAAAACAATGTGCATGCATTTTTTCAATAAATTTGTATTGGAAATGATATTGGGGAGAAGGTTTTAACTATTTTTTATTACTTCAAATCAAGAGCTCGTGGTGAATTTAATTTTTATTTTTCCAAATGAATTTCAAGGATGAAAGGAAGTTCTCAACAATTTTTTTATCATTTTTCCCATTTATAGATTTGGATTTCTTATTCTTTTTTTTTCGTGTATTTAGGAATTGATTGTTATTTGGTAGTTATTCAGTAGTTAACTCAAGTTTTTAGGTATTTATTTTACAATTAAATTGATTCTAAGTGGAAGAAATCATGGGAAAAAATGAAGAATCTATTTTGTGCCTAATAACCATGCTAATTTTTTATTAGATAAACATTTTTTTACAAAATCTATGAATTGGAAGAAGGTTTTAAAAGGACACTAAAACCTTGTACATCAAGAAATGGAAACAACATGAGAAAATAAACAATTACTAAATGGGCCTAAAATCTAGAAAGAACCCAAATAAATAAATAATATTATAATAAAGTTAAAACTATAACAATAATTGCGAATGTCTAAATTGAAACCTTTACAAAAAAACACTAAATAGGATTAAAATATTGACTCATAAGGGTCAACATACCTTAAAGGAAAGAAGATCTAGGTTCAACTAAAGGTCACAAAGTCACAACATCTAATTTTCTCTTGTCCTTAAATGAAGAACCCCACATGTTTTTAAAAGCATAAAACACTATATAGTCTAAATACTTTTGTTCATCCTCATAAAGGAGCATTATTTAACAATAGTTTGAACCTCTTTCTTATTATTGGGAGAAGGAATGATAAATATTTTTTAAATTTAGTATTTATCTTTGGTGTCTTAGAATGAATGGGAGAAATTCACAACTTTAGGGTAACAAAAGCACTCAGTTTTAGATGTAATTACTATCTTTGGTATCATATGATGTTGTGTATTTTCCTTTTCACACTACATTGTGATACATAGTTTCAATGGAAATATCATGTCTCTCCCTTATCAACATTAGAGGGTATTATAATTTTTTTGCTAATGCTCCCTTGGTTTCAATTTTGGGTGAGCCATGTATCTATTTCTTATGTTACTTTGTACTAGGTGGATGTAGCAACTAGTTAACCATGCATTTTGTGAGATGGAACACAAACCAAATCAAAACCCTTGCATTATTTTTATGGAGGTTACCTTCCATCCCAAATTCATCAATATTGTTAAGACTATTGGAACCTATTTGTTTTTACTTGCTATATAATTTTTATTGGTTGAATAATGTTGTTGTGGCCACTCCTACAAAATTTTGTGATCTGTGTATCTTGGTTCGATTGTTTCCTTGGTTATCTATTTGATCATTATTCAAGTAGTACTATTGGTATCACACATTCATATTTTTGTTTATTTTCATGACCTTCATCTTGATTTCAAATAAGATTCTTTAGTTTTAGCACTATACTAGTCCTTTTTAGTAGTTGTTTATAGCTTCATCACACTTTAGTAGTTTTCTTTATGTTCCCACTCTTTGGAATACTTTTAGATAATTCTTAGTATTTTACATCTTTTATCTCCTATTGGAGAGATAGATTATATTTTTGTGATGGGAATAATCCTTGGAGGTCAATTTAAGTCCTTCCTTCTTTCACTTTTTCATGGTTTTCTCCTTTTCCTGATTTTTTATTGATTTATGTGTACATGGGTACCAAAAGTGGATTTATTGTTGGTACCCATATTTTCATCTTCACATATTCTATCATTCTCTATAAGTTGTACTTAAGTGAGTGTAGACATTAAAATTGTACTTTTCTAAACTGTTTTCTATTTAGAAACTATTCACACCTTATTACTTAATCTTACATAGTTTATTTTTTCTTTTCTCAATCCATATCATCTAGACACTTTCATGATCTTGATTTGTCTTAAATTTTAATTTATGGTTTCACTCTTGCTTTTATAGCAAGGTCATCATTTTTTTGGATTCAATTATACAATCATGTATTCATTATTTTTTGGAAATATAGAAATATCTACTTCTCAAACTATGGGGATTATTTTAAAACTCTCATGGATGGCCCATGACTTATTGGAATGTTAGGTTTTTTTCTCATGGAGTGGTCTTTTAGCTTTGATCATGAGAAGGATTACTTCAATATAATTTATTTTTGGGTGAATCTTATGAGATTTTATTTTTAATATTTGTATTTGGAGGTCTTAAAATTTATGGCCTTTATTTTTGGTTATCTCATTAGCTTTAATCTAGTGACCAACTCAAGAAAGCATCTTTTGTTTCCTAAAATTTTTGTTTTGGCTAATGTGGGTAAGAGGATTACTTTATATATGGTTGGACCTCATTCTCAAAAGTGGTAAAATGGGTCAAACATATTTTTTATGAGAATTTTATCATTATGGGTCAAAACTACTAGATGGTTGGACACTTCTTCTTTGGAAGCTTGGCCAATAGAGGATAGAAAAAGTCCAAAAGAAAATATGTAGATTTATTTTTAAATCCCTTGTGTGAAGAGAATCCACTCTTTGATATCATTATTGTGAGTTATTTTTTTTTTTAAGGTTCAAAGGCTAGCATTAGGGATCAAATTCTAGTCGACATAGATTATTGTAAG
This sequence comes from Sequoia sempervirens, assembly GCA_007258455.2. Lineage (NCBI taxonomy): Eukaryota > Viridiplantae > Streptophyta > Pinopsida > Cupressales > Cupressaceae > Sequoia > Sequoia sempervirens. The sequence goes on along the minus strand of VDFB02049217.1, from coordinate 131,713,568 downwards.
GAGCCATAGAAAAATTATTATTACCTTTTCTGTGATTTCCATATCTTTCACATTATTCCTTATCATAAGGAACATGGGGTCCTAGATAAGAATGAGATTCATTCCAATCATCTAAAGATTTATTCTTTAGAAGGAGAAGTTCAAAAATTGAGGTTTTGTCAAAAAAGAATGTTCTTAATAAGTTTCTATAGATGGAAACTAAGGGGTGTTCCCACAATAGTGGTTTACAATTTTTGGTCAAACTAGACATTGAAATAAATTTTTTTAACTAAATCTTCACTTTCAAGCACCTATAGCGGCTAAACCGTGAGGAATTTGAAGATGATGCAAACTATAGTTTCATAATATTGTCTGTAGATTCTAAATATATTTTTTTTCAAAATTTTTGGAATCAAATTGCACTTCTTTTTCCATCTCCCTCGAAAATTAGTTTTTTTTAGAAAACAACATTTTTAAAAAGTGACACTCACTGTATAATGCATAAATTTTTTTCCATGAAGGATAAAATTCTAATTCTTTCAAACTTAGATTCATAACTCTGATATCTAGAGCTTCCACTTGGTTAGATAGTTTTTTATTAAATATTTTTTCTTTAATCAAGTTTTGAAGTCAAACCAATTATAATTCAAACATAGCGTGACCGTATAATGCGTAACTTTTTTGTATGTATCAAAATTCAATTTTTTTTTCTTTGTTGGATGAAGAACTTCAATATCTGGTGTGCTCATATTTTTTAATTTTTGTTTTTGATAAAATTTTATTTTTCCACATGTGCAAAACAGAGAGCTTGATTTTTGGTGAAAAACCTACATTCATAAGAAATAAAAAATAAATATAAAAATTAAATTAAATTTATTTAAAATTATAATTTTTGGGAAGCTTATAATAAGGACTACATACTTAAAAAAAATAAAATTTAAATGAATTCATTTGATCCCCCAAAAGGTAAATCAAAAGTGGTTTTTTATCAGCATTTTGATAGGTGCAAAGGAGACTTCGTTATAGGTATGGTTTAAAACTAGTGGGGTTATATCCATGAGGGTTTGATTTAAGGTAGTTTGATCAAACCCTCTTCAATTGGAATGCTTGAAATGGAACTTTTAAAGGATTAAATCATTATATTTTGTAGAAATATGCGATTTCAGCAAAAATTAGATCCTCCCAGAAATTGTAAACCAGCTTTGTGCGATCAGCCTAAGTGTAATACCCCTCCTATTGTTGTTTGGACTTATTATTTTATATGCCTTGGTTTGATACTTTGAGACTATGCTAGTACTATTTATTGTTTGGTTTGGTGGGTTGGATAGTTAGATTGATTGATGATTATGTTACTTCAGTTGATGACATTATGATTACATTGGTTTGTGATGTTTAATTTGATTCAATAATACATTGTGATGTGGTGATTTGGTAATTATATTATGATGCGATCTGTTAGTGTAGAAATGTTACTTCATAATCGTTATTATAATTGTTATAGTAATTTTGGTGAGAGGACATTGTAGCACCACTCGTTCCTGAGTGCCCTACTACAGTGCAATTCCTTCTCACAATGTGATGTTTTGATTATATATATACATGTACACGATCTTGTTTGTATGCAAGAATTGTAGGCATAGAGTCTTGATTCCACCTGCTTCAGTAGGACAGGGCAAGCATCAAATAACCCAATGGGAATAATGTTGAAACAAAGATGACAAGGAAGTCACCCCATCCCATGTTGTCAAACCGTCCTGATTGAGTGGTATTGTGTGTCTTTGTTTTTGTCATTTTGCAATTTATTATAGTAATTTGTGTGAGTGTATTTTGGTATCTATTTTACTTTGGTATTTTGTATGATGTTATTTATTTAAGTAAATGATGTTAATAAATGTTTTTAATAGGGTTAGAATAATTTGTATTAAAATATAAAAGTTTTTATTTTAGAAGTCATGTGTTTTATTTAAAATGTTAATTAAATATTAAATTTGTATTTTGTCAATTTAATTAAATTAGATTGTTGAGGATAATTATGAAATAAAGTAATTAAATAAATTAAATTTTGTGAATTGCAAGTAAAGTTTGCAAAATCAAAATTAAAGTTGAAAGTATTGTTAAACAGGAAGACAATCAATGAAAGAAAAGAAAAGATAAAAAGGACAAATGAGTATTGAGTTTGGTGGAAAAGATGGAATTAAAAGTAGAAAAATTATTTTAAATTGGATTTTTAGAAGCTTTCAAAAGTAGAAGAGATATCTTTTATTTAATGGAAAATTTGAGAGACTTTCAATTCATGGGAAAAAATTATAGAAGTTACAGAAAATATGGAGTTTTTGGAAATGGGATTTTCCCTTGTTCTTCTTCTATAGTAAATTATTTTAGGTTTCATTGTTTAGAAAGAGAGGTTATTCTGGATTAAGTTTAGATTAGAGAATCTATCAAGGAAAGCTGGTGAAGAAATTATGAAGAAGGAACAGGAGCTCTTCAAAAGGCAATAGGGATCAAGCAAAGCTTCATCAAATTTTCAACAGCATAGGTCTCTAGGTTCCAATTTCTTGTTTCATCAATTTTCTGATTCAAAGAAAAATAAAAAATAGATAAATATGATCTTTATGCGAGAAAAGAAACTATGTGGTTTTAGAAAACTCTTTTTGGAAATAATTGAGAACAATATTCATTTTATGACGATGCCCAATTTTTCAATGATTTGATTTGAAAGAAAACATTGTATTTCCTCTGAAACAAATAAATTTCTGATTATACACTCTTATGTATATATTTATATATACCTTTAGAGTATATATATATATATATATTTAAAAAATATATAATATGCATACATTTATTTGATAATCAGTCCTCCCACAAAAGTTGTTTTTGAGAAATATATATAAAATATAAACACATTTATATTTATAATTTTTATTTTTTTTACTATTAAAAGAAATGGTATTCAATATTTTTGATTTCCATATTGATTCAGTGCCTGGTCGGTGATTTCTAAGTAAGGCACAAGTTCTTTAAAAAAAAGATATAAAAAAGATATATATATGTAATAAGGGTTGGGGAGGGACGGTTGGGCCATACCCTCCCCCTCATCCTATGGTCCACCGATTGCACAATAGTCCATATAGATTTTTGTGTGTAGTAGTCCATAGGACTGCTGTGCAGTCTGTATATGGCCCTGCTACGTCCTTTTTATGTTACTTTTATTTATTAAAATTATATATATATATATATATATAATTTTTTTAGAGTTTTATTTGTATTAATATTTTTTTATATATTTATGTATATATGTGTATATATATAAATATATTTTTATGTATATATATATATATATATGTTGAGTATAAATGTATTTATAATGTTTGTTTTTAAAACTATGAAATTATAAAATTAGATATATTGATTTATGGGAAAAGATAAGATAGATACCATTGATTTCTTATTTCAAAATTTACATCATCAGAATTGGGTTTATGTAATAGAATAAAATGTATTCCTGATTATGTTGATTTGAATTTGAAACCCTATGAAACTATTTATTTTTCCATTTTATTATTGTGGGATTTTCCTTTCATTGTGGGAACCCTGTTGTAATTGTAAGCCCATTTATGGATGTTGTAAACCTTAGTTTCCGAGAGGTGTGTATTATCATTGGATGTTTATCCTCGTATTATGTGTTTGTGATGTTGCATGATTTTAGTATTGTTATTTTGGAAGGGTTGTACGAGTCTTGTGGAGTCTTTGAGTATGTGTTTTAGCGGGATGGTTAATGCCTCGCATGCCATTGGTTGAGTTTTAATGCTTTGTTCCTATGGTACAACCCTTTCCTTGGTTTTGTTATGTTTTTAGGGTCTTCTTGGAGAGTGGCTCTTCATGGGGTCCAGCGTAAGAGTAGTGTAACAAGTGAAAACCTTATAATAGAACTTAGGGGTATGGGTAGTAAAAACACATAAGATAACCTTGGATACCTCGTCTACACATTAGGGCTATCATAGACTAATGGTAGGCTGAGAAGGATGTGGTCGGAAAAGTCATAACTCATCCTCATGAGAGGTTAATGGCTCTCCATGAGCTACCCTATGGGGTCGGTGCCTCAAGTACGAGGAAGGGCCAGGATAACCATAGATGGGGGCCGATGCCTCATATTGGAGGAAGGGCCAGGATAACCCATGTAGGCTATGTGATGACACTCTCCACTAGACACCCTTATGCCTTGTTTCTTGGTTGCCTATGGAATTGTACTCTGATTGTTGTTTCAGTTTCATTTTGAAATATTTCATGATTTTTCTTTGGTTACTTGGTTAATGGTTATTGCCTTTTTTTGTTGTGATGAGATTTATGGCTTTAAGTTTATTATGTTGACTCATGAGTGTTGTTGTTTATGTCCTTTGTAATCCTTGATCTTGTTTTGGAGTTATTGTACACTATGTTATCTTTTATTGGGATTGGTTTATGGAATTCATGGTCGTGATTACTTCCTTGTCACCTCTAAGCATGAGGGGTGGGTTATTTATAACCCACGTGGTTGGGTGGAATGTGCTCCACACCTGTTGGGTTCCCCATCAACGTACGCTCTTCCCTAAATTCTTCAGTTGGAGCTTGTACCAGTTGTTTAATTTGTAATTTTGACATTATTGTATTATGTATATTTATCACACATGTATGGGAGGATGTATTGAATTCATTTATTGAGAACATGTAATGTAATGTTTAAACGATGTTGTATTATTTAGGAACATTTGTAAACATTATTGTATGAGATTCATTATGATTGTAATATGTGATGTAATAATAATTTTACTTATGGTTCATGGATGTACTTTTGTAAATGGATATTTTAATGTTATGATAGATGGAAATTGGATAAGTTATTTAGTTTCATCTTTTATCTTTTTGTTATGATTTTGTTATGCGATGTGGTCTCACTTGCCCCAGAGGACTTGATGTTATGATGTTAAGGTGCAATGTAAATATGTTTTAATGTTTAATTGCATGTTTACTTTGTATTATTAAAAAAAAAATGGTTGAAATGTTTGTCCTTTGGGGTTTGCATGATGAGTGTTACATTAAGGGTTACCAACCAAGAAGAAAAAATACTATAAGAATATGTTAGAAGGGGTTCTTCAATTCTCCTTGTAATGGTTTGGATTAAAACTACCATGAGTTCATTGATCTGTTTTGGAATATGGGTTGTACACATTTATTTTTATTGTGCTCTACTCATTTGGTTGAATTGTTATTTTTCTACTAGATTTAGTAGTATTTGGACTATCTTTTCCTTGTTTCTTATCTTTGTTTTTTGGCTAGGATTAGTTGACTTATCTTTCTTGTTTGTACACTAGGGAAACTTGACTATTTCAAAATCCTTACTTTTCATCCATGTAATGTATGCTTATGTTTTCCAAGACTTATAAGATTTAGTAATGTACATTTCTAAATTCTTCTCATTTAATTATACTAAAAACATTAAAATATAATTAAGTCTAATAACAAATATATTTCAATTTATTATGGAAGCATCTAACAAAGCACATTGCAATTTTCAAAATTTTTGGAGATGTTTTTGTTGGAAGGTGTGCACACTTGGTCTCCTTGTGATGTGCAGTGCAATGCTTGAGTTTGTGACATGGTTTAATTTCCTCCAATTGATTAAGCACAATTAGTATTAGAGCCTAGGTCATGAGTTCAAACCCATCGCTTGTGTTGAAGGGATTGTTGCAAGGTGTGCACCCTTGGTCTCCTTATGTTGTGTTGTGTAGCACTCAGGTTTGTGACATGGCTTAATCACCTCCCATGGATTCAACAATAGTTTTGGTGGAAAGGGGTCAATGAACACTCTTAGAGGTGGGGGAACCACAAGGGGTCAATGGACACTCTTAGAGGTGGGGGACGTGGTTCCCCCACCCAAAAATGTAATTTATGAAGATTAATAGGTTGTCAATATGGGAGAAATTGATACTGTCTTTGGTGGAAAAGATGCATCTTTTTTGTCCCCATTATTTGAATCAACCCGTCATCAAATGGTATTGATGCTTGTTCTTTGGGAGGAAAAAAAGATTCTTATTTAGAGGAAGAGGTCCTATCTTCCTTTGTTGAAAAATTGATAGGCATGAAATCTCGAATCCCCAACAATTTCTCTCTACCTCTAGTATCTAGATTAGAGGGATGTCTTGAATTTTTGTGCTCAATGTTTTTTTGGATGAATTAATAGTTTGAATTAATAACAACCTTGTGGGTATGTTTCTAGACTTTTGAACTAATATTGATCAAGTTAATAAATGGGCTAAATTTTTTTGGAAGTTAAAAGGTAGTGTTTTTATTTATTTTATGTAAAAAAAATTTATTTAATTTGGTTTATTAAATAGATCTTATTAATATTTTAATTAGGGGTCCTTGGGACCTAGATAAAAGATTTTGTAATACCATTTATTTATGTAAATTGAAACCTTGGTTTGGTCCCTCTATAGATCTTGGAGTGGTGGCCCCTACTTAGGTTTGTCTACTAGGGCTTTCTTTAGAAATTTTTATAATAATATTTTCCAAGGCATAACTAATTTGTTTGCTTTTTTATTATTATGGATAAAGTAACTCAACTAAAATCTGACTAGTTTTTGCAAGAATTTATGTTCATGTTCTAAATACAGTCCTCCCTACTCAAATAACTTTGAAATCTAGATTTGGAAACTTGCTTCAACCATTTTTTTATGAAAATTATATGGTTTATTTTTGTATTTTCAATCAATATGGGCATCTAAGTGATACATGTAAGAAAAAAATAGTCAAAAAATTAAGGATGTAGTTAAACACTAATCTACACCAAAAATATTAATTAAATATTTTCTCATGGTCTATCACGAAGTAGGTTTAGAGTAAAAGGCATTAGATACAATTTATGAACTTAATGTGGGGGTAATGATGTCAATAAATTTATTGAGTTAAAATTTATTCAAGAACAAGGTGTTAGTCATAGTAATCAAGGAGGGAGTAATTCTAAAAAAAGGCATCAATTAAGGGAAGAGAATTATAAGGATCAAATTTTTATAGGAGAGAAAGATGGAGAAATGTTAAACCCTCAAAAATAATTAAATGGGAAAATTAGCTATTGGAAGAAGAGGAAACGAAAATTTTTTCTAAGGAAGCATAGGAAGAAACTTAGTGATAAACTAAGGAAAATCTTGGAAAAAGTATGTGTGACCCATTGAATGGTGTTGATGAAACTAATCTACAAAATGATTAAGTTTTTACTAATACCCTAGAGGTACTGAAGACTCCTTAAATTTGATGTTTTGTGGAGTTGATTCAATTTGTTCCCCATTTGGCATTCATATGGAAGGTATATTGAAGAAGAATGGACACCTATCAATGGTAAACATATTACTAAAAAACCAAACACAGGATGAGATATAATACAAGGAAGACCTTCCCAAAGAGCAACAAGAGCTAGAGAATTAGCTAGAGAGGTAGCCATGAGGGAAAAGAGACCTTGGATAATATTTTAAGGGATAGTAAAGAAAATAAATGTGTTGTAATAAGTTTTAGGTGAGGTATCCCTAAGGTTATCTAGAGATTTCTAATTGACTTGAGATTGGATTTTCTAGTTTATATGTGAAATAAAGAAAAAGAGATCCTAGGTCCTAAATGTAAAGAACCTAGGATTAAAGGGGCCTTTTTCTAAATTTCATTAGGATGTAGACCAACAAGGTGAAAATATTTACTTACAACCTTGAAGGAGAGTCAAGTAGACCTGGATCTGCATCTAACTATTGAGGGGAATGGATTGGAAATATTTTGGAGTGATTAACATAATGATCATATATTCCCTAATATAAAAAAAACAAGATACCAAAATTGATAGATGGAAACAACAATTTTCAAGTGGATATAGGAAGTGTAGAGGATAAAAAACATGCTTATAAAAATTGGTTTTGATGTTCCTACAAGTACTCATTCACCCAATGGAAAATGAGTCTTTGTATAAGGGTCTTGATCTACTTTAGGGGTCCTCTGGTGCTAGATATGAGCTTATATTTTCCACTTAAAAATTTGTTAAAATGTCAAAAATAAATTTTCTAACTTGGTTTTTGTTGGTTGACAAGAATGATGATAATAAATACAACTATAAACACTTAAAAATGTCCTGAATAATATCATACACTTGAATCGGGTATAATAGCATCATTTCCTCTTGAAACCCATCATCTTTTCTCTTAATTAATTAATTAAAGGAATCATTTTTACCTATTAACCTAATTCATTTAATCAGTTTAATTTACCCCCCTTTCATGCTAACACTTTTTCTTGTTAAATTAAATAAATCAAACTATTTAATTAATATCCCTAAGTCTCCTTATTTAATTAAATAACCCTAAGTTATTTAATTAAATATCATTCCACCTTTCCCCCTTTCATTAAATCACTTTATTAAAATGAATATCATGTAATTCTTCAAATCCCCTAATTGCATAATTAAACCTTTGGTTAATTATCAATTACTAATTAATCTAATTACCCCCACTTGCAAGGGAATATTCCTCCTTTGCACATTCCTTCAAAAAGGAATATTCCCATGGAATATTCCTTTCCCCTTTGCATAATTTAATTTACTTTTAATTAAATAAATTATCCTTTTCCGTCACCCATGAGAATATTCCAAAGAATATTCTCTCTCCTCACTCATTTGAAAATGGGGGATATTCTTTTTTCTCAAAAAAATTACTTAGGTTCTTGAGCAAGTTAACTTGTGATCTCTTGGACAAGTGGGTATGTGCAAGATCATCATGGGAAAAACAAGCCCTTAAGTGGCAAAAAATTCAAAAAAATCAGAGTTAGGCAACTTGACGTAAAAGTTTGAATAAGTGTATGTGCAGGATCATCATAAAAAAAACAAGCCCTTAAGTGGCAATTTTTTTAAGAAAAAACAGAGTTAGACAGCTTGATGTAAAAATTTGAATAAGTTATCTATATTATTTCAAAAATATGTAAGAATAGAATCTATAGAAAATTGAATATAGTTTCTAAAATACTAGGTTTATTTAAAAAAAAAGTTCTATTTGGTGAAAATTTAAAATTTCAATGTAGTAGTACTTAAATTTTAGGGAAAAAATAAGAAGTAGGTGTCTGTTTGAGCACCCTAACCACAATAAAATGATAATATTTTAGATATAAGTAGAGGACTCATTCCCCAATGTGATGCATATTTTTTTGTAATTTTTTTCCAAGTAAATAATTAATTATGAAATTTTTATTACAACTTTTAAAAAATATAAAAAACTCAATCAAATTTGACACATGTTTAGGATTGAAAAAATATGATACCGTTTGAAAGCTATAGACGTTTTTCAACTAGCATATCAATTAGGACTTTAGTCGTAATTCAAATATAAATTGAATAATAATTATTACTAAATTCAAAGTAAAGCATAATTTATATTGGTGGAAAGCTGAGAATCTCCTTTAAAAACCTTTTACTTTTCATCAATTTTGGGTAAAACAAACGTTGTCAACCACATACCCTACACATGCCCATCATATCACCACTTTTTGGCCCATCATGATCCTGTACATTCCCATAAGTTATCTATATTATTTAAAAAAATGTAAGAATATAATCTATATCAAATTGAATGTAGTTTCTAAACTACTAGATTTTTAATTTTATTTTAAAAATATATTTGGTGAAAATTTAAAATTTCAATGTAGTTATACTTCAATTTTAGGGAAAAAATAAGTAGGTGTTTGTTTGACTACCCTAACCACAATAAAATGATAATAATTTTTTTATAATATTTTAGACATAAGTAGAGGAATCATGTCCAGATGTGATGGATAATTTTTTGTATTTTTTTCCAAGTAAATAATTAATTACTAATTTTTTATTACAACTTTTAAAAAATATAAAAAACTCATACGTCTAACCACCTTAACTTGATCAAAACTTCATGAAATTCATTTTTTCTTTCTTTAATCCTATAGTATGTGAAGTGTAGAATGTGATGCATGTTTTGGATTCAAAAAATGTGATACTATTTGAAAGCTATAGATGTTTTTCAATCAGTCTATCAATCAGGACTTTAGTAGTAATTCAAATAGAAAATGAATAATAATTATTAATTAAATTAAAAGTAAAGCATAATTTATATTGGTGGAAAGTTGAGAATATCCTTTAAAAACCCTTTTCACTTCATCAATTTTGGGTAAAAAAAAATTGATCAGGCACATACCCTACAAATACCCATCATATTGCCACTTTTTGGCCCATCATGATCCTACACATACCCAAGTTGAAATTTTGTTTGTTTGAAGGAATGTTAACCCTTGATTAAATATCATCTTGAATTCTCAAACATTGATAAGAATCCTTGATCCATGCCTCCAATTTCTTCCATTGTTCACCATTGATTGACCTTTTTATCTCAACCATTTATTTCTCATTTTCTCTCCTATTAATAGGTCACTAGTTGGAGACAAATGGATCCATATTTTTGAGAAAACTTATGCTATTGAAATTACTCACACTCACATTCATATTTAGCACACATTTAGCATATTTTAGTTCATTTTAATTGTATTAATTAGCTTTAATATTCCATTAATGGCTTCCATGATCAAATAATGCATCCATTTAGCTTGTTTAATTAATTAGGGTTTGGATATTTTAGGTTAGAATCCATGTAGAATTAGCTTAGAATTTGTATTGCTTCATAATTTAGCATTGTGAGCACCCTTCAAAATCTGCGAACACTCTACAATCTCAAACATGGATTAGTGATATGCAAACCTTTTAAATGCTCCTATGAAATAATGCATGATGCTTCTTAAAAAAAGATAACAAAATAAACTAATTAGAAGCATGAAAGAGACATGATGCATACCTATTCCATATTGGATTTGTGTCATTTGTGAGAAATGACCCTTTCCCAACCCTTGATAATCCAATGATGAAGATGTAATGGACAAAATCAGTTCTCAATTGAAGAGTGTGGTCTTGCATCAAATTGTAGATGATTTGATGAAGAATCATCCATCTACTTATAGATTCTCAAGTTGAAAGAATGCTCATAAGAGAGCAATGTGGGATAAAGATTGGACCAATGAGATGAGGCCACTTGTCACATTATGATAGGTTGAGGAATGTGCGAGTTTTGGCTAATGTGCCAAAGAGGGGGAGATTCAAACTTGTAATTGTGAATTAAATGTTGAGAGGGGGACATGAAAGAGAGAAATTATTGCAATGTTGGAAGGGACAAGTCAACTTGTCTTCATATTCAAATTTGAGGGAATATTCTATGTTTTATGCCAAGTTGAAAGAAAATCATGAATTTATAAATGAATTAAAATGATTTATTGGTGCAAGTGGGAAAAGATAGAGGATGTGATGGGTGATTAGATTAGGTTAATCAGCATTAGATTAGCTTAGATGATGTTTAGGTGATTTTGACCCATTTGACTTGAATATTTTGATTTATTTAAATCAAGAGGGGAGAAATATGACTTTTGAGATTTAATTAAATAAAGTCTTGATTTATTTAATCAAAGAGGGAATGATAGGCTTAAATTAAATAAAATTAATTTATTCAATTTAAGTGGATAATCCTTAGAGATTAAATTAAATGAGCCTGATTTTCCTAATGAATGGATTTAATGAACTTGATTAACCTTATGAGCAGAAGAATGTGAACTAAGTGCATAATGCTAATTTCACGTGTCTACATTTTTCCCCTCTTTGAAGGAATGTACTTGCTATGTTGGTTCAAAGAATAAACTTGTCATGATCAAAATTCAAAAAAATTATGATTTTTTTAGATGCCCCAGCAGAAAGAAGTACACTAGTACATTGCCCCCTCGAGAGATTGAGCAAAAAGATTTGATTTGAAGGTCAATCTAGCGATAAAGAGGTTCAAAATGGATGGTATGGATGATGATGCAAATGAGATGGTTTTAAGATGCTTAGAATAACCAATCTATATTATCCTAAACAACTTAAATGATGATGAAATGCATGTGAGATGGATGATGCGATGATGCCAATACGATTATGCAAATGTATGATTTTATGAGATGCTTAGACTAACAAATCTATATTATGATGATGAACATGCATGTGGAATGATGTGCAAAGTGCTGACGGTTTTTGGATGCAAGATGGATGCACTAGTGATGATGAATAACTTTTCATGGCGTGATGTTAGTACAGCAAAGAAGTTAGATGGTGACAAGAGGATCCAACAAGCCAACTTTATGAGAGATGATGATGAGAAATGTTGATGATAGATGGATGATTTTCTTATCAAGGATTGGGATTTTAAAAGAGTCACTTACCTTATGTTTGATAACACGCATAAGTACGATGCATCAGGGTATAAAGGACCAGGATGGAATTGTACTTAGTGTGATGGAATTTGACTCAACAAATAGATAGTAGTATTCTTATTCACACCTGACATACGAAAACCTTGCTAGCATGCACTTTAGAAGTTTCAAACATCTCGGACCAAAATATGGAAAGGTATAACCAATCAATGGCACAATAGTCAACAAGCTATCTAAAAAATTCTCTATACATATCTAACAAAGCAAGTATTTGCCAAGTTATTTTACAAGAGCATCCAACAGGCACAACAGACAAAAGAATAATGATCATTGCCCCATTCCTATCTCTCTAAATACTTTATTCGGATATCATTGAGAGGTCCTTGGAATAAGCATAATAAGATAAATCAACATAAAAGATCAAGTATGCAAACAAGCCAATGTTCTTCATACCTTCAGCCAAAGGGATTTGTTTTGATAGGATAAGAATCCAAGGTGATATCCAAAATGATTCCCATTTCTGGAACGATATATCCTAGGACATGCATTGTATAGGATGATGATGTTTTGATAAGTTGATTGATAGGCTATTGATATAAGGTTGATTGACATATTTGAAAATGATCAAGAGTTTTATTTTGCGTTTAATGGTTTGTTGCTTCGATTTTCATTTTGTGTTTGAAGTTTGCTTCTCCTGATTGTTCTGATTGTTTTTGTTTATGTTTCCAAAGGATGAAGGTGATGATTAGTTTATTATGGATGATTGATTATTTCGAGTGAAGGCAAGATGAGATGCATGGATTTTTTCAAATATTTGGATGTTTTTGACATTTTGCAATGTTTTGAGGCTTTTTTTGTATTTTCAATATTTTACAAATGTTTTGATTTTTGATTTTTTGAATGTTTTGGGGTTTTCTAAGATTTTGTGATTTTTTTTGGATTTTGTGTGTGTTTGAATGTTTTTGGATTTTGATGTCTCGGTGGCTGATCAAAGATTATCCTTGCCTACATTTAAGCTCAGAGACAACATAGTTCAGATGCCATGTTTTTGATGTTTTCTATTTTTGACTTGTTTTTTGATTTTCATATGCTTTGAATGTTTTTGGATTTTCTCATGATTTTGATGATTTGGATATGGACATGTGTGATGATATCAGTGCTCTATTTGGAATTTTTTTGAAGACCAAGCTAAGGTTGACTGATCGAATCGATGGATTGATGATGATGATAACATTGTTGAGGATACAAAACAATGCAAGGATTTGATTAATCAGGATTGACGATGATAATATTATTGAGGATGCACAACAATGCAAGGATTGATTGATCGGGATTGATGATGATAACATTGTTGAGGATGTACAACAATGCAAGGATTTGATTGATCAGGATTGATGATGATAACATTGTTGATGATGCACAACAATGCAAGGATAGTGTTAAGCAACACAAGGATATTCTGAAATGATGATTTTTGTATTGGATTTGATTGATCATGATTGATGAAGCTTGATTTGGAAAAAAATTTGTTTGAATGATTTGATGTGATGTTTGAGGTGCAACTAAGATGCAACTAATAATGATTGTTTAGATCGATTTTCGATAAAAGATGAAGACTGATAAGGAACATCTTCTTGTCAAAATATGCCATGGGCTAGTGATTTGGATTTTGGATCACAAATGCTTTGACCAATTTTGTTTCACATTTTCCAATGTTTAGATTGCCACATAATTTGGAGGATATAGATCAATATTTATTCTTGAAGCAAGATGTAAATATCTACCCCCAATGTCTAGCAATGTATGGAATGTCATGGATGGATGCTCAGATAGGTGTATGGATGGATGGATATGGATTATCTTGTGATAAGATTATAAGGTGTTTGGATAAGGAATATGATCATTGGATAATGCTTCATGGCTCAGATAATGTTGTATAGGATAGGATCCATGAAAATGACCCATGTCAAGATGTTTACCATAAGCAAGCATAAAGTGTGCCCCAAACTTTCATCAAGATCAAGATAACTTAGACTATGGATGTAGATATATGCACATGGATTGGATAGATGGTTCATTGGTGAATGGATTTATTATGGATAAGATAGATGGAATGTTGGCTTCATTATGGATGGAACAAAATGATGGATTTTATTATGGATGGGATGAGATGCTTTCACTTGAACTAGCGCACATAGATGCTCAATTCTTACTCATAATGTCTATTTTCTATGTTTTCATCATTGTACCTTCCCAAAGTGTCGCCTATGCAGTTTTCACTAGAGGATGATTTTTCTCTTTACTGTTTTCAATATTTTTCTAATTTTTTTGGATTTTCATCTTTTTAATTTTTTTTAATTTTTTTGAAATATTTTAAGCTCATTGTAAATCACAAGGTGTTGCTGATGTAGATGCTCCTTTCATAATGTGCCATCGATATCCTACTTGAAGAAGCTATTTTGCTAAGGTACGTGCACTTGAATGCAACTTTTGAGAATCTTGATCTGCTTCGTTGATACCAGAGTTGACTTTGTCTTTGTGCGCACATCACGATAGAGTGCCTTCTAAATCCTTATGATGAAGGGTCATTGCCAATACATGGTCAATTTAAGAACTAGATATCATGCGTGAAAGTGTGGATGGAGTGTGTTTAGGGATAAAAGATGGATTGGTTGCCAGTTTGGAACCTTTCACTCTCCAAACTTGGGAAGATGAGCAATGATGGGTGGATACAGAAGTGTGCATGGAATTAGGACCGACTGCTTGATACACTTTGTACATTGCCTTAAAATCCTATTTTTTCTTTTGTAGACATCTTTGATGGATATTTTTCCCTTTTTTTTATATTTCCCCATAGTTTCTTTGACTGATGGAGTTTGATAGGGATGTTCTTTCTTTGTATTCTTTGGTATCCACTTTTATTTGATTTTTCTAGTATGCTTTCCAGCTTCTTTTTCTTTGATAACGTTCTTTGTACTTTGATTCAAATCTTTCTTTTGATGTTGGTCCCAATTCATGGATGGGGTGATGGGTGGATTAAGATTCATGATGTGACTGGTTGTAGTATATGCATTGGTTTCATCATAAGGATTCCTTGTGCTCCCTATGTTGACATTTGCTTGAGATGAAGTTGCCCCTAGTATGGTGGTAGTAGTACCTTCATGCTTTAATTCAACCTATTCTAAGAGTTCTTGTTTAGAATGCATTCTTTGATAAATGACCATTGTAGATGATGTTATTGGAATTTGCTGCTCTACTGACTTCAAAATATCTTGTTTTGTCTAACCTATTTCCTTGAGTGGATACTATTGGATATCTTCATACATGATGTCCTTTGTTTGGATTTGGGATATGTCTAATCATGATGTCGTCAACTCAATAACCACCTGTTTTTGTCTAATAATGTGAGGAGTAAAGGAATCCTGTTCTGAATGAAGATCATCTATGTGTCCATCCATAGAAATCATCTCATGGGTAGATGGAGGAGTATGTGCTACATGGATATGATCATCTTGCATAGATAGGAGAGTGTCCATTAGATTATTGTAGTATCTTGAAGATAAAAATTCTTGATCTTGAATGATTTTGGAGTTGCTTTCAACATGCTTTGGATCAAGTTCTTGACATGGATCGATTTCAAAGGATGGATTGCTTATAAGGGGTTCCTGGATGTCGTCATTCGGCATGGGGAATGGCTGAATAGCCTCTTGATCTTTGAGTGAAATTGGATCAAGTGTTGAGTTGAGGATTTCTTCAGTATCTGTAACCATTAGGTCAAAGGGGGTCAACATGTCTTGGAAAGGACCGCTGCTAAGCTTTGGTAAAAGATGTTGATCATGCTTTGGAATGAATTCTTGAGATATGTCCTTTAACTCATAAGGAAATGTAGAGATATTTTCAATATGATCATTGGTAGATGGATCATGCATTATGTCGATAGGATCAAATAATCCCAATAATCATTGAAACATATCACTAAAAAGTGGTTCTTGATGTATGGTGAGTTGATCATCAGGTGGGGTAAAAACATCTTCAATATGCTCCTTAATTGAGAGATCTTGAACATTTTTTTCAAAAATTGTGACAAAGAGATTGTGAATACCTTCAACCATAGGGTCAAGTGATATTGACATTTCTTGAATTGGATCATTGTTGGGTATTGTTGGTGGATTTTGATAATGATTGAAAAGTGACTCCTGACATATGTTGATTTTATCATTGGATGAAGTAGGCATAGCTTCAAGGTGTTCGGTGATGGATTGATCTTGATCCTTGTTCTCAACAATTGTCATTTTTTGTGTTTGTGCTTGTGTTTGTTGGGTAGCTTGAGATGCTTGGGTAGCTTGAGAGGCTTGTTACACTTGTTGATCATGTCTTTCTTGCACCATGGATAGATATTGTTGGATGGCCTTTTGGTAGGCCTAGTGAGCTTTTAGTGCAAGTTATATTGTCTTGTTGCATTTGGTTTTGGTGGTAGTGGTGGCAGATTTGGAATTGTGTTGGATGTAGTGACAAGTGGTTGAGATATGCTTGAAGCGATCATGGTAGTGAGGGTTTGAGATATGATGGGTGTGATAGGGGTGGTTGGAGTGATTGAGGTGATAGGAATGGTCAAAATGACTACGGTGATAGGTCCTTGGGAGACCATATCTTGATTTATTGGGATTGATGTTGTCATTTGATTAGATACCATCTGTTGATGTGATGTCAATGGTATATTTTCAAATAATTTGATGTGATGGCTTGATTGGTGTTAGGTGAATTGATTTGGATGGACTGATTAGTGCTAGGTAAAGGGGGAATCCCTAAACCAAGGAATGATGTTGATACAGGTAATGGTGGTGGAGATGTCTCTTGGCGTAATGACTCAACTATTTTGGTAACTGTACCAATTTCATCTCACCAAATTGGATCTTGATTTTGATCTTGACTCCCTTGATATAGTTGATTTGGTTTTTGTTCAAGTAGATTTGGGATGCATACTAGTGGTTTTTGAATGGGATCATGGACAAATTGAGTTTGGACAATGTTTTGATTTGGGATGATGTTCATATTTGGCATGATAGGTTGAAATTGAACATTGTTGATGTTGTGAATCACATTGCCTTGTTTTAGGTAACTTTGATTTTGCATGGTGTTACCTTGACTTGGATTAATACATGGATTTTTTAATGTCTTGTTTGGACTTTAAAAAAAATTTGTATGATTTTTAAACATATCCATCCCAAAGTTTTCTGGATTCATGTTTGGTAATCTTGTACTTTGTACATTCACATTTGGCATGTAGGGATTTGATGAGATGACGTTGTTCGTTTGAAGGCTCATGCATTGTGTGTTTAGTTGATAGATTTGTAGGTTTGAATTTAGATCTACCATCAAGAAATGTGTTCCAATCTTTGATTTGTACATACTCACACTTTTTGTGCCATTGACGTTTGTAGAAGGTAATGATCCCATGTATGGATTGTATAAGTGTGAGTTTTGATAATCAATCGACATTATAAGGCTTTGAAAGTTCAATTGATTTGGATTACTCATGATGTATGGATTAAGTTTTTATTCCATGTTCTTCTTGTGTTTTGACCTTGTTGCACAAGTGACCTTTAAGGTTCTTAGGACCAATGATGAGATGAAGGATGAAAGGGGTGAATGATATGAGTGTTGAACGTTTAGGAACTTTGGATCTATGCAAGACTTAGGGCTTGATTTTGATTGGTTTGATTGGATAATAAAATTGTAAACCCTAAGATGTTGGATGTGATATAGGATGAACTTTTTCAAAGGATTTCTAATTCAATTAAATGTATGAGAAAGGATGCATTCCCATAAACCTAACTAAACAGGGTGACTTTGATTTTGATGATTTACCTAAGTCTAGAATGATGTTTCCAAAGCTCTAAATTTGTTCGGTGGGATGGATTTTGAATTTTTTTTGGGATGGATGAAGTGTTTGATTTGATCCTAAATGAACCTAGCAAGGACTTGTTTCCGAGACCAAGATAGTGAAGAACATGCCTTTCTCTAAAAGTAATTCAAAATTAAAAGATCAATGTTTGCATGAAAACCACACAACCAAAAGATGTTAAGCACATATGTGGGGTACAATTTATTTAATCTTTGATTAATGGATTTTTTTTTACCACAAAAACACTCTTGATTAGATTTTCAAACTGAATGTCCATTACAGTCCTAATTTTATTTCATCCCACAAAGTGCATTATGTGGAAATCAAGAAAATCAAGACAAAGGTTACCTAAAGTTGACTTTAGTAGGAGAAAATTGAGATGAAATCCAAATGTTTAGAAGCCTCTAAGGATATGAATCCCAAGGGAAGGCAATAACATGTGAATTTGTTCAAGGATATTTGCTTCTCCTAAAGGGTTTGAGATTTGATGCTCATGTGAATGTTGGTTTTCCAATGTTTTCGTTCAAATCATTGTGTTTTCAAACTGACTCACAAGAAATATAACATCCTAGCTCAATTGGTACATTTTTCTTGGTGGGCTTTCCTCATGCCCTTCATAGTAGAAGAGATAATTTTACATGCAACCAAGGAAAAAATATAAAGGTATGTTAAGAATGAAGTCTTAACCTCTATATTTTAACCAAGATCAGACATGGCAAGTAACTTCTTGGAATCTAAATTCCAATGCACCACTTTGATAAACTCGTTGGATGGACTGGATGGCTACTACAAAAAAGGGTTTTAGTTTGGACTTTTCATTTGTGGAGATTGACCCATATGACTAGAGTTCCCTTTCAAATCCATCTCATCAGAGCCAACCACATGATACTGGCGTTTACTCCAATACCCACATTTATATCCTAGTTGGAAATACTCTTGGATTTAGAGTGTTAGGAGTTGATTCATTCCCTTGGGTGAGTACATTTTCCCCAAGGCAAGCCCTCTAAGATATACAAAAGTGAGTAAACATATTCATAGTTTGATCAACCTTCATTTAGAAACAAAGGGAGAACACATGCAATAAGTTTACTCAAAATCACAAAGTGTTTTTTTCAAATTTTAAACCCAAAATGAAGTGTGAAGGAAATATTTTATGCAACTTAATGTCATGAAAAGGACTTTTGATTCTCAAGATCGCTGTGAAGCGTGAGAGAAGTGCATACACCTTTTTAGATGAGATTATTTTGCATAAAAGATTACAAAACGTAAAAGAAACATTTTCGTTTTAAATCCCACAAAGCAATAATGACTTCATTTTAAGAACCAAAGGAAATGTGATAATTTTCTTTGTTCAATTGTTTAAATCCAAAAAATAATGTCTAGTTAATTTTTAGTGTTCAATTTTAATCCAACTTTGAAAACAAACAATGATCTAGTTGGCTTAAAACAAAAATTTAAAGTAGTAAATGGAGGCTCCAAGCATTAAAAAACACTTTATTAACTCTGAATTTAATGCTCCATTCTCCAAGATTCCTCCAAATATTGCTTCTTGCAAACGAAAATCTATTCTCTTTGCTTGTCCTTTACACCTTCATTTTCCTTCATTTTCTTTTCTCTTTCCTTTCACTTTCCTTTCGTTTTCCTTTATACCTATAAACATCATAGATATGAGTTATGCATGTCTTAAAAAATAATAAAAAGAACACATAAGAAATGTCATCTATTTGGGGAAACCTTTTAATTAAAATAAAATTGACAAGTCACGTGAGCCCCTTATGATGAAAATAAGATCATTGATATTAAAAGAAATTGACAAAATCAATTGACTTAAATAATAAAAGATATTATAAAACCTATCTTATCATACCATTAAGTCAATCAAAAACATCAATTTTAAAAATTAAATTTTTTAGATTCGGAATAGTAAAAATGAGATAAAGTGAATAAATGCTTTCTTAAAAAGATGTTATTTACAAGCAAAGGATGAAACAGTGTGAGAAACTTTCAAGCAAATGCTATCAACTAGCATATTTAAATAAAAAGATACTTTCAGGTTAATGCTTTGGCATGCCTAAAGATCTCTGACCAACGTGCTTAGAGTTGAGATTTGACATTTTCTAATATACTCTTTAATTCCTCAATGCCCCTATAACTAGAAAAGAGTCAGATCATCAAAAGAGTTATAAAAACTACATTTAATAGTGTCAAAAAAAAGAATGTACAATTTTGAGTTGTTTGACAAGTTGCTTCAAAAAGACATGGTTCTATGGACTGCAATAATTGTAGTATAAGCACAACACGGATTGGATGAAAAGGTGCAGATTTTTGTTGACCCCAATTTCTTCCTTTGCTAAAAAAATAAGCTTATCTGACAAACCTCATATTCTCACATTATAACAACTTCAAATTCTTAGTATTAGATCAGCCCCTAAGAAGCAATGAAGAATGTCATAACACCTTTCTCATTATGCTTGGCAGGGAATTGATAGAAATGATCGATGCATTCAAGAAGAGCTTTGGCATACTTAACAAATCAATATTGATTTTAAAATCATATTAGGGATTCAAACGTAAATAGTGGATGTTGGGTCGACCACTATTAGCATCTAGAGAATATGACCCTTATGGTTCTGTATTTTCATACATTACGCTTTATGAGGTGCTACCATGTCATTTTAAAAAAAAACCATCTCATCAACGTAAAAAAAATGCTTCTTCTACACAAACAAATACATCAAAAAAATTGTTGCAATACGAAATGTCTCAACTTATAATTGCACAATATGCTCTCATAGTGTACAAAATTCTTTGATATACAATGTAAGTTTGATTTACAATTCACAGTAGCCTATAAGAACTAGCAGAATTATTTTCATTACAAGTGTTGTGATTGCCTCCAGTATGTTGGCACCCACAATGCACCTTTCTCAATGCAATTTGTTAGATGTATAAAAAAGTAAGAAAGTGGAAGCATAGAGGGAGTGAATTTTTTGAAAAAATGCCCAAAAGAAAGACATTGACAGATGGTCTTAAGTTACCATAGCAAGCTGGTTGATCTGATTGTGAATAGTTCTTAGAAGATTTTTTTCTTTGTCAGTGCTCCTAAACACTTATCCTTTATGAGGTTGATAAAGACTTCTCAAAATAAATGAGAGATAGTAGAAATAAATGCATGTTGAATCTGCCAGTGTACCGCCATCATCATGTCCAAACAAACAATGTGACTTATCTCCCAATGATGCAAAGCGCATGAATTGATTTAGATTTCCCCCCTTCCAAATATGATGAAATTACTGCATTAAATGTTGTTAGGTATCTTGAAATTGCCATTTTTTCAGCTCTTGCACAAAGATACGCTATATTAAATGGCAACTTATGTCAGAAACTTCTTCATTAATCACTTGGCACTAAAAAGTCACTTAAAAAATCAATACGCGCTAGTATAAGTCAATAAATGAGGTGACCCCAAATAAATTAATTCTTACAAATAAAGATTGAGAGCCACAATTTTGACTAACATTTCTAGGAAAGTCACAAATTTGTATAATATAATCATGGTGGTAATTAGAAATTTAAGACAACACCTTAATTTTGTATCAATCGCTTCTACTATGATGAAAAATCTGATTATAAACGTCAGCATCATTGAGCATTTAAGATGTTAAGCCTTTGAGATAATTTAAAGAATAAATGTCAATTCAAACAGTACCATTGAGCTTCAAATAAGAAGAAACATCAACTAAAATAGTCCTTCATGGATTTGAATCACTTATTTTGACTTTCACCAAAATGAAAAATAAAATGACGCCTATCCACACAAGCCAAACAATGCTCAGAATATTAGAATTATTGCTTTGAATAAAAAACATCCTTCTATTTGTAAGCCAACAGACTTACCTTTCAGACGACACAAGTGCAACTAGTATGTGGGGAGAGTGAGATCCACATACATGCTGGATTTCTCAGGTCTAAGTTTAGAGGTGCCGGTGGCCCAAGAAATTAGCCAAACAGTCATAAATTAAATGTGCTAGCTGCAACGCAGATCTAATGTGTATGGATATGATGCACGATATTTATTTGAGCAACAATGGATAAAATTCCAGCTAAAACATATGGTTTGATCTTCACCTAGATTCAAAGGCAGGAAGAGTAACCATTTTTTTTGTGAATCCTCAAGTCTTGTAAAACTAAAAAGGTCACCAGTTTGAATTATGCCCCACTCTATCATATCCCAATCCAGACTCTAATAGCAAAACCCTTGTACATTTGTCAGTGAATTTAAGCAACCATTTTGATTGTTGGAATGAGTGTGATGAAAGTGAATCTTCTCAAATGGATCTCTTATTTATTTCCCAACTGCTAAGATATATGTGCTCCATATATCTCAACCATGGAAATGATATGAGTCAACAATGAGTCAAGTATAGCTAGTCAAAATTCCTAGAGAACCATGCAGTCAACAAACTACCAAGCATTTGCTTTCATTAGAATTTATGTAAACCAATATTCAACACATATTCAATACCACAATATATAACATCATGTAAATTCTGTGGTGGTTATGGATGCTTCCAAACTGCGTTATTATGGAATTAAAAAAGAAGTATGGATGCTTTTAAATTTGGATATGCATAAAATGGATTTATTGTAGATACTTTAGAAACTTTTCACAGGTGCTATGCCTATAAACAAATATAAGTAAATTGATAAACAACAAATGTGAAGAGAATCTATGAGCCCTCCTTCTAGTGCCATATGTGAGCACCCTTCAAAATTTGTGAACACTCTACAATCTCAAACATGGATTAGTGATATGCAAACCTTTTAAATTCTTCTACGAAATAATGCATGATGCCTCTTCAAACAAGATAACAAAAAAAACTACTTAGAATCATGAAAGAGACATGATGCATACCTATTCCATATTGGATTGGTGTCATTTGTGAGAAATGACCCTTTCCCAACCCTTGATAAGCTAATAATGAAGATGTAATGGACAAAATCAGTTCTCAATTGAAGAGAGTGACTTTGCATCATATTGTAGATGATTTGATGAAGAATAAGCCCTCTACTTATAGATTCTCAAGTTGAAATAATCCTCATTAAAGAGCAATGTGGGATAAAGATTGGACCAATGAGATGAGGCCACTTGTCACATTATGGTAGGTTGAGGAATGTGCATGTTTTGGCCAATGTGCCAAAGAGGGGGAGATTAAAATTTGAAATTGTGAATTAAATGTTGAGAGGGGGACATGAAAGAGAGAAATTATTGCAATGTTGGAAGGGACAAGTCAGCTTGTCTTCATATTCAAACTTGAGTGAATATTCCATTTTTTATCCCAAGTTGAAAGAAAATGATGAATTTATAAAAGAATTAAAATGATTTATTGGTGCAAGTGGGAAAAGCTAGAGGATGTGATGGGTGATTAGATTAGGTTAATCAGGATTAGATTAGCTTAGATGATGTTTAGGTGATTTTGACCAATTTGACTTGAATATTTTGATTTATTTAAATCAAAAGGGAGAAATATGACTTTTGAGATTTAATTAAATAAAGTCTTGATTTATTTAATCAAAGAGGGAATGATAGGCTTAAATTAAATAAAGTTAATTTATTCAATTTGAGTTGATAATCCTTAGAGATTAAATTAAATGAACCTGATTTTCCTAATGAATGGATTTAATGAACTTGATTAACCTTATGAGCAAATGAATTCGAACTAAGTGTATAATGCTAATTTCACGTGTCTACAAGCATAAAATCATGTTTAATTAGCTTGCATCATGCTTATTTAGATTAAATTCATGTTTACATTCACATCTCACAACCGTCCCATCAATTTTTTTCAATAAAATTGACTAGGGCAAGCTCATTTATCCATATGATTGGGATAGGTTCACCGTTCCACATCAACATGACACCACTCACAAAATGGGATAAGTTTTGAATGGATTAGAGTAGACATTTATATGATTTCATAGTTTAGAATTCTTAGTTTTGATAGATATTTATTTTAACTTTCATTTCAATGATCCTATTGAGATTTTATGTTAGTGGCTTTGTTATGCTTTGATTCTTCATGGATCAAGCATAACCAACCAATACTAATCTATCCAATCACATTTTGGTGCTGTAAGGAAGGAAAAAAAATCAAATCTAATCAATTTATATCTAAAATTCCATCTTTTCTAACTTTTGTAGGATATAATGATGCTTTAAAGAATTTCAGTGATTCATTTGTTGGGCATTGCTATATACCAATGCTATTTTCATCTAAAAAAACATCACCTATTTAATATCCTGATGCTTATTAAACAACAATGATGATAATACATTTTAGACATATCAAAATTTTTAAGTGACAATGCTCCTCAAATGGAAATGCTATCATTGTCAGTATTTTCTCTACAGAGTGACACCCAACTTCACCTGAGTGACGATATGGTGAATAGCGATGCCAAAATTTGTTAAGAAAATTTATGATCATTTTTCAGCATGTGTTTTAATTTTTCTTACTTCATCAGATTACTAAAATGCTTCTAATGTTGTTATGGGTTTTAGACTAACGGGATTTTGTAGGTTGGACAATAAAAGTTGAAGTGATGAAGCATTCTTATCTTTTTGTCTTATAATTGTAACATGTGTTGGATGCTTTTGGGGCAATTATAACCCATCTATTATGCTTTAGGACCACACTAATTTTCATTTGGGTTTAAAAAGAACACTCAAATGGGACTATAATTGAACCCTCACTTCATCATTTTACTTTGGATTCAAAATTGGATTAAACAACTTAACATTTTGTTCGGTGCATAAAATGAATTCATCTTAGCTTTAGGGGATAAAATTAACAAGTTTTTGCTATGTTTTGATTTACATATTTGTTACTGAATGCATATGAAATTTTTTCATGCCACTTGACAATCTTGAGAAACAAAAGCATTCCTTAACATTTTGTATAATCACCAGCATCTTTCATTTTTGATTAAAAATGAACCCCTTGCTAGTGTACGGAAAAGGTGTGTTGTGTGTCCTCTCCTTGTTTCATGCAAAATGAGATGATCAAACTACAAATGTACTTCATTTCTATTGTTTATATTTAGAAGACTTACCTCCCTACTTCGAAAGGAGGGGAAAACCCAAGTGGAAAATGCTAAAGCCAAGCTCTTTCAAGCCACTATATAAATAATGTGTTTGTGATGAAAGTCATAAACAACAAGCGTGGATTCATCATAACAACAAGTGTCACCCTTAGTATCTATGTGATACATTAAAATATCTTCTTAGGAAGAGACTGGGAGGCCTCTAAATTGTCCATAATCTTGAGCTAATCTTGCCACATGTATGGCCACCTCCAACGAAATCAATTATTACGAACCAAATATTTAGAAGCCAAAAAACTTTATGCTTGTTGGTGCAAGAACAATCATTTTGAAGTGGTCCCACATTTTACTATTCAATTATTGAAATAGGAAAATCCTTAGGATCTTTGGGTGTTCTGGATTTGAGATTTGGTGGTCCTAACAAGTGTTGTGGAGGGGAGCCAGTGTTGCCAAATCTCTATCTGTAAATTAACCCTTGAGGATTAATACATTAACATTATTTTGTAGGTATATGATAGTCTAACAGTTGGATAACTATCAAAACTAAATATCATTTACAACATTTAAAAAATGAATTAACCCTCAGGGATTAACACATTAACATTATTTAATGAGGATGATAGTTTAACTCTCATAACTATTTAACTTGATCTAAACAAAAAAATAAATTTATAAATGCATTAACCCAAAAGATTAACACATACGTTAACATCCCCCTCTTCATCTGAAGGGGTTATCATGAAACTATGCAGTATTTTGAACTGCTGAAACTTCTCTCGGCCAAGAACTTTGGTGAAGATTTGCTAGCTGATATGAAGAAATTGTTACTATGATAGATATTAAATTTTTTTGAGCTAAACCTGTTACCATGATAGGGTTCAAACTTTGATAATAATCTTGTTTCCTTGATAGGTCTCAAATTTGATAAAGAGCTTGTTACTTTGATAGGTCTCAACTTTTGATAATAATCTTGTTGCTTTAACAAGTTTCAAATTTTGATAATAATCCTGTTACCTGGATAGGTCAAGTAACTTTTGAAGAATGATCTTGTACCTTTGACAAGTCTCAACTTTGGGCTTGTTTTGTCTATCTCGCAATTTGAAAAAATGACCAAACTTTAGTGGCCAATATGAATAGTCACTAACTATAAATATGGGAGAACCATTGTCATTGAAAATTATATCTAAAACTTATATGGAATAGCATACATTGGGTGCAGACATTGAAAATAATAGATCTCCAATGGCACATATTGAGTGTAATAATAAAATATTGATATTGTAATGTAATTAACACACTGTAGACATTTTGAAACATCTTGGAATCAACATAGAATGTCTTGAAACATCTCAGAATCGACTGGAAATGTCTTAGAAAATCTTGATATCAACTTGGAATGTCTCGAAACATCTTAGTATCAACCCAAAAGATCTTGGAACGTCTCAAAATCAACTTAGAATGTCTTGAAACATCTTGGAATCAACCCAAAACGTCTTGAATCATCTTAGAATCAACTCAAAACATCTTGAAACATCTTGGAATCAACCCGAAATATCTTGGAACATCTCAAAATTAAATTAGAATATTTTGAAGCAACTCAAAATCAACTTAGATTGTCTTAGAACATCTCAAAATCAACTTGAAATATCTTGAAACATCTAGGAATGAACTCTTAATGTCCTGAAACAATGTAGAATCATCTCAGAATTATCTGATGATCATAAAATGACATCTAAAACCTAATTTCCTCTATTAATTGAAAAAGAATACAATTTTTTTGTAGAGTAAAAGTCCACACAATGGATACAAAGTCACCTTGGTCATTAATACCCTAGTGCATCATATCTGTTTTCTACATCAAACAAAAATGTTCAAAACTGTGACACCTCTAAGTAAAGAAAAAGCAATACTCATCACTACTAACAACACCAAATTTCTATCTATCATTAAATATTTGTTCTAACTAACATCCATTCTGCATAGCAATATCATTAGTACCGAGTTAAGGGTAGAGGGTAGAGGGTTGAGGGTTGAGATTAGAGGGTGTAGGGTTGAGAGAGAGGGAGGGTTGATGGTTTAAGGGTTGAGAGTTGAGGGTTGAAGGTAGAGGGTAGAGGGTAGAGGGTAGAGGGTAGAGAGATATAGATAGAGAGGGTTGAGGGTTTTAGGATTGAGGGTAGACGGTTAATGGTAGAGGGTAGATGGTTTAAGCGTTAAGGGTTTAAGGGTAGATGACCTATAGGGTAGAGGGTTGAGGGTTGAGAATAGGGGGTGGAGGATTTAGGGTTGAGAGAGAGAGAGGGGTTAAGGATTTTAGGGTTTACGGTTTATGGTTTATGATTTACGGTTTAAGGGTAGGGGGTGTAGGGTTGAGAGAGAGAAAGAGAAATAGGAGGGTTGATGGTTTTAGGGTTTTAGGGTTTATGGTTTAAGGGTTAAGGGTAGAGGGTTTAAGGTTTAGGGTTTAAGGGTTTTATGGTTGAGGGTAGAGGGTAGAGGGTTGAAGGTTGAGAGAGAGATAGAGAGGGTTGAGGGTTTACTATTTACAATTTAAGGGTAGAGGGTATTAAAATATATTTCACTCCAACCCCCCTCCCATTATGATATCTTTCCCCCCACCCTAACTAGATTACTCTATATCCCTCTTAGGTGTCAGTCCCTACCACACTACTAGGACTAATCTCTCTCACTCATATCCCCTCTCCCTCTATCTCAAGTCTCACTCCCTTCCTATTGATATTGTGAAAGTATTTCAAAGCACCAAATTTGGCAAGTGCCAAATCTATTTTTTACCTTGAAATGGTAAAATAGGGGTTGACCCCATGATTCAGGCCCACATGCTTCTGCTTCTGTCTAGTTTAGCACTTTATCTGACAGAGAAACACCTTGCAGTTGACTCCCTATTGTACCAATCTATGCTTGATCCATCACCTTTTTTCCACCAATTTGCATGCCAGACAACATAGATGAAGACATTTTGAAGTTTCTACATCATTTTACATTATCTCAGGTAATATATTCATTTTGGTAATATTGAAATGTTTATATTTAGTATGTTTTTTTTATTTTTGAAAATAATATAAATTCCTTTAATAATTTTATTAATCATAACAATTGGACATAGAATTCAACATTGAATTAGATGGGAGTTACATAAAAAAGTTTAATTTTTATGAATTTGAAGAAAAAGATAAAAACCATGGCATAAATTAGATGAATTCATGTTTAAACTTATATAAAAGAAATCAACTTAACACAAATTTTCTTATGAATTCTATTTGCATTGCTTATAGTAGTCCATTTCCAACATGCTTAGATAAATGAATCCAACTTAACACAAGTTTGTTTTTTTTTTTTTGACAGTTTATAGATTATTCATTTGATGATTTTATTAATCTTCATTGTTACACATAGAATTTAACATTAAATTCATTATTACTAATGGTTTGGGAAAACTTTTATTTTCAACTAATTTTGAAAACCTAAGAGCTTTCATCAATGTTATTGTGCAAGTTTAATTTGGAAAACCTAAGAGCTTTACAAAGGGGCCCTATTGGAAACTGCTCCTCAATCCCAAAACTCAATGGGGCATCAACAACCAGTCAAAAAAACCTCCAATTTCACCATTTATTTGCATTGACACTTTCAAAGACATCTAAACAAGAAACCCTCATTTTAGGTAATTTACATGGGGTTTCATTGAAAACTATATCCCCAACCTTGTCTAGCCCAGCCACCACTTAAAAAACCCTTAATTATGTTTGCATATGCCTATAAATTAATTCACCAACCTCTATCACCAATATTTCACCAAACTGTAGTTCAAAACATCCATTTTCAAGCAAAATTTGCACAAATATCTTTGGGACAGCAATGCAAAAATACTTCAAACATCTTCCCTACTCCAAAAAACCATGTGTACACATAAATAATGCATTACTGATCCATTTCACCAAGTTGCATAACAAAACAGTGGGTGGAATGGCTTAAAATGTCATTTTCATACACTCAAAACCCTTAAAATAGAGTATATAGACCGGTCCTCTATAATTTGTCTCTAAATGCACAAAAACAATTGAAATAAATCCAAAGCAAGTCTAAAATGGTGTTAGTCCTCCTGCCCACAATATTCACTCCATGAAAGATCAAAATTTTTGGGTACGTATCCGTAGAGATGAAAAAAACTTCAAATTTTCTAGAAAATACATAAAAATAGGGTGCTTTTTAGTTACTTCTCTTCTCAAAATTACATGCCAACCTCTCCTTGACAAATTTTTTCTAAATACCATTTTACCCTTCTTGAAATATTTTGTCTAAATTGACAACTTTTTGACATGATTTGCAACTTTTACATTTGTTTCCCAAAATGGCTCAAATAACCACAAAATGCAAAGTAATCAATAGTATGGATATGTTTGAAAACATGCATTACAATTTATTTTCTTGTGGTATGGAGGTAGATTTATGTATGAATTTTTTTGCAGCATATAGACATGTTTGATAATTACAAACAACTTGTTGCCTTATTTCATAAAATGTTTTGGTGTGTTCAATAAAATGCAATGTAATCAACATTATCAATAAGTTTCATAAAATAATTTACTTACTTTTGTTTTATGTGTGATTGTGAATATGAAACATTCCACATCATGCTGAGGAAATGACCAAGCCTCCAACACCAAAAGAACGTGCAGTAAAAAATGCAAGGAGAAGAGAATAAAAAATTACAGCTTGTGAAGTAAAAGAATTGTAGCCCATACAACCAAAAATCCTTGTGCAATCTAAGAGAGATGTACAATTGGAAAAATAAAGGGAACGAATGGAAAAAGTTTGTGGAAGGAAACAAATGGATCTGCAAGTTTGAGGCACATCATGAACCATGTAGGTGAAGTTCAATGCACATCTCTAGTTGAAGACACACCAACAACAACATGTGGTCTTCCAAGTACATAATAAATCACACCTACAGTTGAAGACACACCATTATCAACATTGCATTTCAAAAGTACATCAGCAAAAACACCTCTATTTAAAGTCACTCCACAAAAGACATCTCAAGTTTGAGGTATGACATCGTTTATATGTCAATCTCAGGGTATGTCATCAACTACACCTTCCATTGAAGGTACACGATCTATCCCCGATGTTGTTGACATTCCTAATGTTGACACAAACTTACATTTGAGAACTCCTCTTAGAGTTTTGCATTGGAAACCTAGATTTTTTATTGATATTGATTGCAATGTTTTGAAATGGATGCCTAATAAGATGTCAAAACATACATGTCAAAGAGTTGCACAGAGGACATGGATTTATTTGTTTAGAAGCTAAGTGAGGGTGGAAGATGTCAACTATTTTTTGAAATGATGAGGCAACTCAAATTTAGGCCCACCATGAAGGCTCTTGGGCTAAGAGTTTCAAATGACTCAAGTGAAAATTCCATTGAAATCTTATGAGTTTGTTATAGCTAATTCAAAAATGCAGATTTTTTTTCTCTATAAGATACAGTTATAGTTTATCAAATGCTTTG
Source organism: Sequoia sempervirens (assembly GCA_007258455.2). Taxonomy (NCBI): domain Eukaryota; kingdom Viridiplantae; phylum Streptophyta; class Pinopsida; order Cupressales; family Cupressaceae; genus Sequoia; species Sequoia sempervirens. The sequence goes on along the minus strand of VDFB02049217.1, from coordinate 131,682,732 downwards.
TTCAATGTAGAGAATGATAATCTTGACATTGGAAGTATCATTGCCATCTCTGAGACCACCAGAATGCCCAGATAATTGCAACTATTGCAAGAAAGCCTCCACACTTCAAGTTGGGATTTTTTATTTTCCATTGTACATGCTTGCTCTAGGTATTGGTGGTACAAAACCCAATATATCTACCATTGGAGTAAACCAATTTTATGAATTTGACCCAAAAAAGGGGGATCAAAAGGTCTCCTTCTTCAATTCGTGGATCTTTAGTGCCTTTTTAGGAACATTGTTTGCACAAAAATATCTCATATATATTCTAGACAATGTGGGATTTTATGTGGGATATGCAATCCCCATTGCTGGATTGATATCTGTAATGTTCCTTTTATCTTGGTTTTTTTGGATACATATCCTATAATCTATTCTAGAATGTTGGTATATGTATATTCCTCAAGTCCTAAGTTCCTATGACTCATAACTAGAATAAATATGTACCAATAACTTCTATACTGAATGTAGCGTCGACAATAACAGTTTCCTCAATCTGATATGATATCTTTGTTATTACTAAAATTATATACTACACATGGGAGGCCTTTATAGGCACTTTAATTGTCAACCTAATAACTAAATTAGCATCATCCATTCTACTCACTATTTGGATTCTCAAGGTCAAACTAGTATAATGTATCTCCTTTTTTTGTGAGAAAAACTATCAGTGATTGTCATTAGGAACTTTGCAGGAATCTTAGATGCAACAGCTGATGGAAGCCAGAGACTGAGAAATTCAAAGGGCCAATTGGAGAAAATTCCTAATCTTGTAAGAAACTAATGCACTCACATTTGATATCTTCTCATTACTTTATGAGTTTGCTATTTTTGTTTTTAATTTTCTAATTAGAATTATTTTCCAACACAAAGTAATGTCGAATGCTTTCAAAGAATTGGATAATTATTTACAAATTTAGTTATATTTGATTGAAAGGTTGATTTAGTACCAAAGGTATTGTGGTCTGGCTCCATTCAATATATATGTGCTCACTTTTATTTGTGTGTAATATGCACAATACATTATATGTATTAGAGACATGATATTTCCACAACATTGTAAATGAATTAGCAAGTTTACTAATTACTACTTATTCACCATTTGCTTCCATTTTTTAAGGGATCTACCACAAAATTTCTTTAGTTTAATGATCCAGACATCCTCATGTCTAAATTTTTCAGATATCCCTTTTAGATACTTGGTGCAACATAGATTGTTAGGACAATAATGTTTGCAAGCAATCTCAGGAAGTATCTAGGTTTATTGGGAAACTTAATATATCATCTATAGTGTTCTTTTTATCTTGGTTCTCCCTAGCTACTTCTTGGTTGCTTTGTCAGTTAGTATGCCTACAGTTTGATTGATAAGATCCCAACCCTTACAACTAAGTAGGGTTACTACTTTTTATGTGATACTTTTCTAGTTGGGATACTGTTGGATTTACAGTGTTGTTACTTGTGTTCATACAACTTGTATCCCTATAGTTTGATTAATAAGAAGTAGGTATTTATTAGGATTCACTATGTATTTTTTTGAGTCAAAATCATTGACACATGTTTCTTGAGTAGTGAGTAGTGGTTCACAAGAATTCATCTCTCAACACTCATTCATTCACTGTACCTAAATTTGATGCAAATGTAGAGATGCTAGCTCTCTTTGTCTACGGGAAAATGATCTCTCAAATATAGCACCCCTGATTTTTTGAAGTAATAGAAACATGGTTTAAGGAAAGAAAATACTCTCTTTGTCTATGGGAAAATGATCTCTCAAATGTAGCACCCCTTATTTTTTGAATAGACATGTGGTTTCAGAAAACAATATAATAATATCAAAAGTATATTGGTACCAAATTTGACTACTTTGCCCTAACCAAGAAACCAAGCCAAGTTGTTCTCAATTATTCAACACAATATTGTAAAATTTTAGTCATTTGTGTCACGCCAATCCCTTAACTTGATATTTGCCCTTTAAAGTACAAGAGCTAGTATAATGGCACAAAACTGTGAAGAAATATGTGTTGTACAATGTTTGAGCTTTGCAAAGAAGAATGTATTAAGTTTAATATATGAAGATGATTTGATATTTATTGTTCACTCTATGTGGAAATATTTGTGGCAACCATTGCATTTACAACTTCAGCAGTAGTTGTACATTCAACAATAAATAATTTTATCATGAAAATTGTCACAAAAATAACCTCAAGAGCAAGGGAAAAAAAATTAAACCACCAAATAAACGTAAAATTCATTTCACAGTCACTAGGTATTACAATAATATTATATATGAAAACAACCACTTATAAAACCACAAAACTGGTGCCTTAATTTACCAGATAACAACAAATCTGTTTTAGAATGAACTAAAACACAACAAAAAGTGATATGTTCTTATACAAATTTCGAAAATAAATTCACTGAAATCATGGCAAGTGACTTACCTCAAGATTTTACACAAATTGTGTTGTGCTCTCAATGATGCTGATGAGAAAAATGGGCAGAGTTTGTAGGAAAAATATTAAGAAACCCTACCAAAGTAGAATCTAAGAAAAATAAGTCGAACCAAAATCAGTCTTCATACAATTGCTACTTCAATCTATTCACAATAAACAAAAAGTAGATGTAAAAATATGGGGGTTTATAGCTACTAGATTCTTGAGCTCGAGACAAGGTATTTGTAGACATTTATGATGTATTTTATACTATGCTTTTCTATTTAGTTTTGTTTGCTCTGAGTTTATCTATGTATGATATATGATGTAATTATCCAATTGAACATGCTAGAGGAGGAGGATCTAAGAAGCTTCATAGACCTGCACAAAGGTATGTGAAAGACACCAAGGCAATTTTCAGGACTTCTATAGATATACTGGAGGCTCCCACCTCTTACACCTTTGTCCTTGATATGCCAGGCCTGGAGAGCAATCACATCAAGGTTAAAGTAGACAACACTATTCTTCATATGGGGGGTAAAAAGAAGAGAGCAAGCTCAATTTGGAGATTAAGATAATCAAACTAGAGTGGAGAAGGGCGAGATTTATGAGGAAATTTACCATGCCAGGAGATGTGAATGTGGAAGATATGAAGGTGACTTATAAAGATGGGGTTTTGATTGTTACACTTGTTAAGAACCCTGTTTCTGAGTCGGAAAAGCCAAAGTTTGTTACCATTCCCATCGCTTAGAAAAGATAATACATCAATTATATATATGTGAGAGAAATAATAGGGTCGTCTATGTAAAGCATTAGGCAGAGAATATTTTATACATTGGTTTGAAGAAATTTGTGTGTGAAACTTTCATGTGTAGGGAAAATACATATAATTTTCAATTTGCATTTATGTGATGTTGAATGTATTTGGCCTGTTGCTCATCGTTACAAGGATCTTAATGGTAATCTGTAAAAAATTGTTGCTTTTAGACTTTTCCCTATATTCCACTTATAGGATCCTAACATGTAAAAACATCGGCATTAATGGATATGTGGTATTATAGTAGCGATTTAGAGAATCATTTTTTCTATTTTTGGTTTCGTTTGATCGAGATGAGACTAACGCTGGCAACTTTTCCCGCTGAAGTCTTCTTGAGGAAGACAAGGCTCTATTGTCTACAGAGGTCGTCAAGTGATGGATGATAATGACAAAGGCATTAGGGTGTCATCTTGTGGTGAAGGAACTTTGAGGGGTAAGTTTAGTGTTAATGTTAATTGTGTGCTGATTTTCTATATGGAAATTATGCTTTCATTCATTAGTTGCAGACAATTACTTTTTGAGATTCAAATTCTCACTGATTTACTTCCCCAACATCTAAACTATCTTGTCATGATTTGAGCTTCAACAAAGTAGGAATCACATCCATATAAGTATTGTTTGATTTCAACTTGATGTTTTAAGCATCTATGAGGCGATGTTTATGTGTTTGAGAATGTAGAATCTATGTCGCAGGTGACACTGCAAGTAGATGGAAAACTCTTTGGCGACCCAGAGAGGTCCAGAAAGCCTAATTGTGGGCACTACATGCGTACCAGATTTTATAGGTATGGTAGTAATTTCTGTTTCAATCATCCCACCACTGCTATTAAACAGGTACATTTTCTAGGATTTGTTTTTATATACGTTCTGTTGAATGCACTCTGTTATCAAGTTTTGTTGCTCTTCCACTCGCTATTCCTTATTTCTCATTATTCTTTTAGAATTTGATCAACCAATGTTGGGCTTCCTTGTATATTACTATTATTATCTTATCCTATCTTAATCAATTCACTAGCCAACCAAGTGCATTTTTATTTGATTGTTATTGCATGATTTGTAAACCAAGAGCATTTTAATTTATTCTTTTGTTTTTCCATTTTTTGGTTTGACAACATTAAAATAACCATATGGCGTTGAAGCTTATTACATATTTCCTTTTCTAGATAATCCCACAAAGGGATTTGAAATCGAGGTAGAAAAGCTTGCTTAATTAGTTAGAGATAAAGACTTTGATAGTCTACAGTGGATAGGAGGGGTAAGAAAAGAAAATGATGCACATTGTAATATTGTTCATTATGTTTTTTAGGGAAATTTCTGCTAAGGTAGCTATGGTTGTAATAGACTGAACTGGTAATAGGTAAAGGAGGTAGCAAAGCAATTAAACACTTATGTTGATAAGGGTATTAAAGAAAACCCTTAAGAATTTCTATGCTGTCAAAATGTGAATGAGGAAAATACATATTTGCGAAAGGCTGCAATTTATTTGTAATATTTACTTTATTATGCTTTCAATAACATTTACACTTATTGTGAATTGTTTTACTTTTTTAATGGAATTGATATTATGGTTATTTTCATTGATATGTTAATTTATTTGGTGTTTAGGTTTTTCTATGGGAAGCTTGTCTAGACACGACTTTAGTAATTTTAATGATTTGTACAACTTTGTCACTCGGGTTTCAAATAAAGACTAAAGTAAACCATAGTGTCTTTTGTTCCTATTAAATTTTTCCTAATGATATGGCTTAAATTCCTGCTCTTTCAAAAAAGTGAAGTTTTGTAACCATTTTTCACTTTGCAACATGTAGGGCATCAAGGAAGGGCAGTATGATGGTGGAAGTATAGTTTTTGCTATTATTCTTGTAATTTTTTTCACAAGTAAGATTTTGTTCTACAAAGAGGTACAAAAGCACACAAAAGAGCATGAAATTGAAAGCAACTCAAAGATACAATCTAGTAACAAATAGAGTAATTGTATAAGAAGAGTTTCATTAGCTACCATTTAGCAAATTATAGAGAAATATGAAAATTGTTATAGAAGTATTAGTAAAACATAAATAGATGTATTTATGCATATATATGTTGGTGTGTTGGAAGGTATACTTTTAATAAAGTGGGTAAGGAAGTGTTGGGTACAACTACAATTATTTTCCTAATTAAAAGGTTTTGTTTCATTCACGTTTGGATACTTGTAAATGGATACATATCACTTCCCCATTGAGACCTTTATTGCACAAATGTACCAAAAAGTAGATCAATTTTTTTTCAAAATAACCTTCTACATCTTTTTGGCATACCCATTGTACACCAATGCATACTTCGATCACATGAGTAACCCTTATTGCATTACACCTATAGTTGATTATTATGCTTGCATGGTTGACCTTCTTACCAGGCTAACTATCTTGAAGACACTATACTTGCATTATTGTATTCATATAGAACACAAGAAAAGCTTATAATGTTAGGATATGTTTTAGAGTGGTTCATTAATTCAAAAATTTTGAGAGCATCCTTGCAAAATCCATATTGTGCACATCTTGCAATCATTGCATTCCATCAGAACATTTTTTTCAAGGAATTTTATCAAGTAGTTCATGTACCTTTTCTATGCTTCCATATTTTGCATACATGTCTACTAGGGTAGTTGCAACTGTAGCTGTAACATTAGTTGTACAAACACCACCAAGTGCTCTTGGATGGTATTCTTGAATCTCTAGCATTTGAATGGATAACACTAAATGTGATATAAGTGCATGCCTTGTATTGTTGTATCACTTGATTTGAGCTATTTGATGCAAGGATGGACTCCTCCCTTCATCCATCACCCATTTTCTACTTGTGATCATGGCTACCTTCCCATTAATTTATGTACAAATACTCTCTTGAATGATTTCACATTATGATCTTGCCAAGCTGACTATCTTGAAGACACCATACTTGCATGACTATATTCATATAGAACACAAGCAAAGCTTATAATTTTAGGATATTTTCTAGAGTGGTTTATTAATTCAAATATTTTGAGAGCATCCTTGCAAAATCCATATTGTGCATATCTTTCAATCATTGAATTCCATGAGATAACTTTTCTTCAGGGCATTTTTTCAAACAGTTCATGTGCCTTTTCTATGCTCCCATATTTTTCATACATGTTCACTAGGTTAGTTGCAACTACAACTACAACATTAGCTATACAAACACCACCAAGTTCTCTTGCATGGTATTCTTGAATCTCTAGCATTTGAATGGAAATTTTGAATGGATAACACTAAATGTGATATAAGTGCATGCCCTATATTGTTTTAGCACTTGATTTGACCTATTTGATGTGTGGATGGACTCCACCCATAATCCATCATCCATTTTATACTTTTGATCATGGTTTCCTTCCCATTAATTTATGCACAAATACTCTCTTGAATGATTTCACATTATGATTAAATTTTGGTCGCCACAACCTTTTAGAAAAACTCATGCACAAAATTCAATAAAGAAGAATTTATGCACAAATTCTCCCTTCAATGATTTCAAATTGTGATATATTTTTTGTACCTTCAAAAAACCTCACACAAAAGACAATAAAGAAGAATTTGTGCACAATTTTTCTCTTGAATGTTTTCAAATTGTGATATTTTTTCTACCTTATATTGTGTGGATGAAATTTGAAGTTCCTTGTAGTTTCCTATTGCATCATAGTATGAGGTAGGTGTGGCTTTGCTAGCTCATATTCATTTAGATTTATGTTTGTTGATCATTGATAAAAAGTATGATGAAATATACATGTAGAATGAATGTCTGGTTCTATATGCTTTTTCTTCTAATGATTTTTTTTTCTCTGCAAGAGGATTGAATGCTTCACATGAATTGTTCTTTGAATTATTTTCTTGAAGGAAGCTTATGCTTGGACACTGGCAATGCAAGCCTAACACTCTTATCATACCATCTTTGAAGACCATTGACTCACCTCATTCTATATCCATTTGCAGTGGAACCCTATTGGCTAATCATTGCATGCCTGTGCATGTGACTACTAGTATCTACTTATTTTGGATCATCGAAACATACCTCTTAACTAATTTTCCTCTCTTGTGTTCCATTGCATCAAATTTTCCTCACTCCTAATACCTATACCTATAAGGTCTACTTGACTTGGAACGCACATAAGGTCAATGGGTAGTTAGCACATGATCATAAAGACAAGCTGTACAATCCAACTAGTAGTTACAAAATTGAGAGAAAATAACAATTTCCAAACAAGACTCAGAAGAACAACCCTAAGGGCATGACCTAATTCCTCGGGGGCTCATCGCTTGATGGCCTTGCCTACGTACATATTTCATAGAGGCACTGTAGTTTTCCAACTTGAGTTGCTCCAACTCATTTGACTCACACACATGGTTTATATTTACTAGGGTTCAAAAAATGACTTAACCTCATTCATACCCACAAAACATTCACATTGAATTTACACTAAGGTTCAATCCTATACTCAAAGGTGTCATGTATCCCATACAAAATACATACTATAAAAGTGGTTATGCAACCCTTTCTAGGGTCTATTACCCTAAACAGTTTAACAGACGGCTGCCACCCACTTAGGTGAATTTGGGGATCAAAAATTGGCTAATGGTATAAATACAACATATGGGGTATAGACTCAATCACTAGTAATTTGACAAAACTCATTCATGCATATTACAATTGGAATAAATATAAATTAATACACAACACACTAAAATATACAATAAGAAACACATTATAAACACCTTTATCTCCTTTGAGCATGCTATAACACATAAAAACCAATATTAACTAGTTAACAAGTTTGTGATCTATTAAACACTACTAAATTCATAATAAGGCACTTGGATTTTCAAGTAGTTTTCATGAATTTCAATAATAACTATTCAAGCTATGAATATTTAACTCACACAACAATGATAGTGTAACAATTCAAAGGAAGACTCTTAAACAAATAGACCTTGATCATAAATATTGGCTAATGCTAATGGATGACTTTCTAATTAACCATACCTTTAGTGATATTTAGATAAAGAATGCATTGAAGGCAGTTTCAAATACACACAAATCATAATATTTCCATGTAGCAGGAGTTACCATTGATACATAAGACCTTATTACATACGTGAAACATATTTTCTATTTCGTTTTAATATCTAACAATAACTATTTAATAATACTTATTAGATCAATAAGCAAGAACAATAATGATTAGATAATTCATATATATAGTATAAACACTAATGAGGAAACCATTTTGACAACTAGGGAAATTATAACACATTGTTTTTTTTTTAAGATCACTTTAATATTATTAACTAAGACAAAAAGGAATAAAATCAAGGTAATGTAATTGTGGAAATGCTTATGGTCACAATGAGCTATGGAAAGTTAACATGTTAAATATATGCTATAGTTCTACCACTACCCATGTATTTTCAAAGGGTAAAATACTAGTCTAATGTCATAAAATATCTCAATTTCCATATTCAAATTACTTTATCTTAGTCCTTCTATATGAATCCCAAAATTGTATATATTAAAATTCGATATAATTAATATTTACTTTTAGACTTAAATTTAATTTCTTTACTTTCCTAACTATTTTTCTTAAAACTTCATTACATAAATATTTAATACTATATAAAAGAAAAATATTCATTCATTTTAAGTTACTCATATAATTACTAATTAACAATAATAAAGAAACTATTCTTCAAATATTAATTTATCCAATAAATATTTTCCTAAAAAAATATTAAAAAAATATCATCCAAAAAATAAGATATTAGCTAACCCTCTTTTTCCTTATTTAAAATTAATAATTAAAAAAAATCATCTAAAACAATGTGAGATATTATCTACAACATATACAACTTATTCATTCAAGACTTTTCACTTCTTTTCTAATCATATATGTAGTGATCAGTATGGCACATATCACTAACTAATTAGAAACATTTGAAATATTTTCCCAGAGTGCCCAGTGTGGAAACCGGGCTCTAATACCAAATTTCACATAAATGATTAAACACATCAAAGCATCGAATAAGCACGAAGGTTACACAACTCAACATGATAATCCTAATATTTTATTAAAGGACTTCCACTATAAAAATATGAAAGCAATGTTGCAATGCTCAACAAATGGGGAGGCTTCACACTAATAACCTACCTAGGGAATGATGATGAGATAGAGATAAGTTCTAGATGAATTCTAGAAGGAATCTTATCAAATAACATGTAAACCCTAACAAACTACCTAGGGAATGCTGATGAGATAGAGATAAGTTCTAGATGATTTCTAGAAGGAATCTTATCTCCTACCAACATGGAAAGGGTAATGACTCCATTATTAGTGATTTTCTAATAACTATTTTTTTATTACTTTAAATCAAGAGCTCATGGTACATGAATTTAATTTTTATTTTTCCAAATGAATTTCAAGGATGAAAGGAAGTTTTCAGCAATTTTTATCATTTTTTCCATTTATAGATTTGAACTTTTTATTCTTTTTTTTCTTGTGTATTTAGGAATTAGTTGCTTTCATAGTTAACTCAAGTTTTTAGGTATTTATTTTACAATTAAAGACATCAATTTGAACAGATTTAGTTAGGATATGCAAGATCTTGGAAGAAATGCATATGTTTTGGCTCTAGAAATGTGTGATCTTTTCCATTGACTCATTTTTATTTTTGCTTATATTCTAGTGGGTTAGCATTAGCGTGGATCAAGATGGGGATCAAAGCATACACATTTACTTAGGTGAGAAGCATTTAATTATTTTAATTTTTATTTTTTAAAGTTAATTTTAAAATTTGAACAATTAATATTTATTATTATGTTTTTATTAAATTTTTTATTATAAATATTTAATTTTTTTTTAATATATTCAATTTTATTGAGAATTAAGCTTATCAATTTTAGAGATTTGATATATATAAATTTAAAAAATTGCATTTAAATATTAATTTTTTGCGTTCATAAAAAAATATTTATATTAAATCAATTTATTTTAAAAAAATAATTAATTTTAAACTAAAAAAAATTAAAATAAAAAATTTAACCGACAACATTAAAAATGAGATTATCTTCCCTCATCATCTCAAAAATGAATGGGGTTTTCATTTATTACTTATTTCCTCTAATGTTTATCTAGAATAGTGAGTTTTCAAAAACCGTTTCTGTGATATTGGGATTGTGAAAGCATTTAATGTTTGGGATTGTGAAAGCATTTAATGTTTGTTACCGTTAGGGATTTAAATTATCTTCTATAAATTCACATGATCAGAGGGGCATTACAAACAAAAGCATATCCACTGTGATTCACAAGTGAGGAAGAAGAGATCAAAAATATTTTGCCATGGCTACTACAGCAACATCCGTGTTGATTCTTTTCTACCTTCTAGTGGGGGGATTTGTTGTATGTAACTTCTTTTCCATCCAGTGCAATGCCAATGCAGAAGGAGATGCACTGATAGATGTGAAGAATATGCTACATGACCCACAAAATGTTTTGGGTAGCTGTGATCAAACCTTGGTCGATCCCTGTACATGGCTTCATATCACCTGTGATGGCAACAACCATGTAACGAGGGTGTAAGTCTTTATATTTTTCTTATATGATATAAAAGTTTCTGTACAATTAAAGTTAACAAAACACAAACATTGACTTGCTCTAAGTACTTTACAGGGATTTGGCATTTAAGGGCCTTTCCGGTACTCTCTCACCACGGATTGGTGACCTTCCCAACTTACAATACCTGAAAGTTTATTAGCATACACATTTTAGGAATGAAATGTTTTAGTTCAAGGTGAATTTATGTGTATTATTATTTCAGGCAATTATACCGCAACTCGTTGAGTGGAAGCCTGCCACCAAGTTTGGGGAAATTGAAAAATCTGATTGCCCTTGGTCTTTCTGACAATAAGTTTAGTGGAAAAATACCCACCTCACTTGGCCAACTATCCAACCTCCGCTTCCTGTAAGTCACCATTCTCTGGGCTTTCATTGTTAAATCTTATATCTATTTTAGAAAGTTTTGATCTTTATTAATGCCAACATTAACTATCATAAATGCATGATTTACATCTGGGTTTAAAAGATCCTTTGATTTTAATCTTTTGGTGATCTCATTCTTGTTTCTGTTTGTTATGATCTTTAGAGGGAATGTATATGTAAATTGTCTTTTATGTTTTGTAAATCATGTTTGATGTTATTTCTTGGGGATTTAAGAAAATTCACTGTCAGCATATCACGGACCCTAAAATTCACTGCAGTAATTTACGGTGGGAAGATTCACTGCTGTCGAAAATTAACTGCTTAATTTTCCACGGTGAATTTTACTTGCGGTGAATTTGTCATGGTAGTGAATTTTCCAATGGTGAATTGCTGGCAGTGAATTTTCTGTCAGTGAATTGGTGGGAGTGAATTTGCCCTATGCCATTTCTTAGAGGTGGCAAAAATAATCTAGCAGGTTTTTAAAATTATACTTAATTCTTCCATAAGTGCATTTGTTGAAAAATAAAAACCCATCATTAACTTTATTTGTATGGCTTGAAATTTTCAGATATCTTTCAAACAATCAATTCAGTGGCCCTATTCCAACAGGAGGATCGTTCTCAAGATTCGGATATAAAAGATAATTTATTTATTTATATTTTATTTCATTTAGTGGATTCTTTTAAGGTATGATATAATCTATATGACTTGGTTTTGACTTTTGATTGTTTTATGTTATGTTATGGGCTAATGTTTTGAAGGGAATCCAGACCTGTGCGGTGGTGTTGTGCACAAGCCATGTTAAAAAATGGAATGAAATGGAGAGCATTGCAGCTTAAATAATTTTCTACATACATGCCAGATAATCTGATATCTGCAGTGATGCATATAATCTTTATGTAATAAAGATGGTATTAATAATTATGAAATAGAGATAGCATTTGCATATACTGATACAATAATTTTCCTTATAAATTTAAGAATGTCTATCCAATATATCTATTACATCATTATCTGATTTTTTAAGATGTTCTATATGATTTCTTATTGTTAAATTATCTTTCAAATTTGGGAACATAACATGAACATTCCACATTGTTTTAATGAATTATATGTATATAATAGTCATGAGCATTTTCAAGAGCTTTTGAGAATATCCTGCAAACATAGCATTCCAGGAGGTGGCATTTCTTTGAGGCATTTTGTCAAACAGTTTACGTGCCTTGTCTTTAGTTCAAGATTAAATTGCATACATGTTTTCCATACCCTGTTCGAAAGCTTCACACCTTCCAGTTGCATTTGCTTGAAATTTTCTAAAAAAAATTCAGCAAATCCATTTTGCGCATAGCTTGCAATCAGGGGGTCTCAGCATTTGATGGTTGTTCTGAATACCTTTTTCGCTGTCACTAAGAGAGGCAGCAGCATTAACAGAGAAAATGAGAACCATAATAATATGATGGTATTTGGTAGATTGTCAACATCTGGCAAGCTTTAGAAATTGATTATATTTGATTATGTTGAAGTTGACATTATATCTTGTCTTCAGTTTCTATTGTTGATTGTTTTATTGTCTGGATGTTTCATAGTTTTTGCCTTGAAGTCTAGGTATAGTCACATAATTGTAATAGTTATTTTGTAGTCATTTTAGTCTCTTACCTTACTACTGAATCACTGTTAATGTACATAAACATGTGTGTAGACTATGTATATTAGAACATATTCCTCCTGATAATAATATTTAAAATTCAATTAAATCTATTTTTATTGAATAGTTTTTACTTTATATAATAAATAAATAATATTTAATATATAATTATTAATATATATTTTCTAAACAATTAATAACATTTATTAAATAATTTTACACATATTATATAATTAGTTGATGATATTTAATGTATAACTAGTGTGTTTTCTTAAATAAATTTGTATTGGTAACGATATTAGGGAGAAGGTTTTAACTATTTTTTTATTACTTCAAATCAAGAGTTCATGGTACATGAATTTAATATTTATTTTTTCAAATGAATTTCCAGTATGAAAGGAAGTTCTCAGCGATTTTTATCATTTTTTCTATTTATAGATTTGGATTTTTATTTTTATTCTTTTTCAGTATTTAGGAATTGGTTGTTTTCGTAGTTAACTCAAGTTTTTAGGTATTTACTTTACAATTAAATTGATTTTAAGTGGAAGAAATCATGGGACAAAAGGAAGAATCTATTTGGTGCCTATTAACCATGTTAGTTTTTATTAGATAAACACTTTTACAAAATCTATGAGTTGGGAGACGGTTTTGAAAGGATACTAAAACCTTGTACAACAAGAAAAGAAAATAACATGAAAAAATAAACAATTACTAAACAGGCCTAAAATCTAGAAAGTGCCCAAAAAAATAAATAATATTATAGCAAAGTTAAAACTATAACAATAATTGTGGATGTTTGAATTGAAACCTTTCAAAAAATACTAAATAGGATTAAAATCTTGACTCATAAGGGCTAGCATAGCTCTATTTAAAGAAGATCTAGGTTCAACTGACAGTCACAACATCTATTTTTCTCTTGTCCTTAAATGAAGAAGCCCATATGTTTTTAAAAGGATAAAAAACTATATAGTCCAAATACTTTTGTTCATTACTCATCAAGGAGCATTATTTTAAAATATTGTAAACCTCTTTCCTATGATTGAGAGAAGGAATGATACATAATTTTTAAATATAATATTTATCTTTTGTGTCTTAGAATGAATGGGAGAAATTCATAGCTTTAGGGTGATGAAGGTACTCATTTTTAGATGTTATTACTATCTATGGCATCATCTGGTGTTGCTTATTCACCTTTTTACACTACATTGTGATAAATAGTTTCAATGGACATATCATGCCTCTCACTTATCAACATTATAGGGTATCATAATTTAGGTGCTAATGCTTCCTCGGTTTCAATTTTGGGTGAGCTATGCATCTATTTTTTATGTTCCTATGTACTAGGTGGATGTAGCAACTAGTTAACCATGCATTTTGTGAGATGGAACACATTTCAAATCAACACTATTGTATTATTTTTATGGAGATTGCCTTCCATCCTCAATTCATTAGTATTTTTAAGACTATTGGAACCTATATCTTTTGACTTGTTATATAATTTGTATTTGTTGAATAATGTTGTTGTGACCACTCATGCAAATTGGTGTGATCTGTGCATCTTGGTTAGATTGCTTCCTTGGTTATGTATTTGATCATTATTCAAGTAGTATTATTGGTGTCACATATTCATATTTTTGGTTTCTTATCATGTGATATTCATCTTGATTTCAAACAAGATTCTTTAGTTTTAGTGTTACTAGTCCTTCTTAGTATTTGTTTGTACCTTCATCATGTTTTCCTCGTTTTCTTTATGTTCTGACTCTTTTGGTATAATTTTAGATAACTCTTAGTATTTCACATTGTTTATCTCCTATTAGAATGATAGATATCATATTTGTGATGGGAATAATCCTTGGGAGTTTAATTTAAGTCCTCCTTTCTTCTTTTACTTTCTCATGGTTTTCTCCTTTTCTTCATTTTTTATTGATTTATGTGTACATGGGTACGAGAAGTAGATTTATTGTTTGTACCCATATTTTCATCTTCACATATTCTATCATTCTCTATAATTTGTACTTAAGAGAGGGTAGACATGAAAAATGTACTTTGCCTAACTATTTTCCATTTAGAAACTATTCACACATTATTACTTAATCTTACATAGTTTTTTTTTTTCTTGTCTCAATTCATATCATCTAAACACTTTTCATGATGTTGATTCTATCTTAACTTTTTATTTATGCTTTGACTCTTTCCTTTATAGTGTAGCACCCCTCCATTTTTTGCTCTTTTGACCAGACAGTGTTCTTCTTTGTTATGCTTTGTTTCTGTTAATACTTTGACTATGGTACTTGGTTACTATTTGATGGCAAACTGTAAAGCGATGTGAATGTTATATTTTGATGTGATGGTATTTTATTATGATGTTATCATTGTGGCATGCTTTAGATTAGCTTAGCAGATATTTGAATTAATGATCCTTTATGATTTTTATTATATTATTGATGTTAGATTCGTCAGTTAGTAATACTATATTGGTGAAGGGGATGGGATTGCACCACTCACTTGCGAGTGCCCTGTGATTCTGTGATTTCCTCTTCATGGTGTGTTTTATTATGTTATATATGTGCATGTTCGATATACTCTTTGTTCGCAGGTTGATAGTTACATGACATTGATTCCACCTAGTTTCACAAGTTTGAGCATGTCCATTGGCCAACGGTATTCGATTGGGAGATAGTAACGGGGTTCCCTTGTCAATCCAAAACCCTATCATAGTGTGTCGTCAGTTTGTGTTTGGTTTGTTGTTGGGTTATGTCATCTTTGATGTTTTAATCATTTATTATTGATGGAAATTATATGTGGGAATTAATGTTTAAGTGGTGGAAATTATTATTTATGTATTTTAGATTAAAATAGTTAAAATCTTTGAATTTAATTTAATTAATTAAACTCAATTTATGTGGTAAAGTAATATACTTCTAGTGGTTAAATTTATTTTATGAGTAAATGAATTGATTAATTAAACTTATGTTGTGGAGTAAATAAATTAAATGGTTAATGTTGTTTTGAAAAGTGTGTTAAATTCTTTTTGAAAAGAAAAATTTAGAAGTTTTAAATTCTTTTGAAAATAAATTTTAAAAGTTTTCAACTCTTTTTGAAAAGATTTTTTTAAAAGCATTAAATTCTTGTTGAAAAGAAATTTTGGTTTTAATTTTTTTTTTTAAATAAAATATCTTCAAAATGCATAGGGAGAAATAACTATGGTGGATGGGATATTTTGGGAAATTTGACTAAATTTGGGGAAAATTTATGGGAGATATTTTATTTTATTTTTATTTTATTTGGAGAATTTGTTGTTAAAAGAAAGAAGGCTTTTTTCTTGTTTTCATACATTTTTGGATTTGGAGTGAAGATTTTGGAAGAATTTCTAGCAAATTGGAATTTTGGAGGGAAGCTCAACTTTAGTCCTCTTCTTCTTCAAGCTTCAAAATAGGTTCCTTTAATGGTTTTATTTTGTTTAGATGCTTTGATTTTAATTTTTAAGAGGTTATAAAACAAAAGGAAACAATAGAAATTTTGGCAAATGAAATTTTAACAATAGAAAAATTGAAAGGGAAACAAAAGGAAATCATGAAACCTTTGTGCTAGATTTAGGAAATTCTATAAATTGAAATCATGAAATTGTGCTTTAAAATAAAATTCTTCTACTGTAGTTTTTCTATAGAAAATTTGCCCAATTTGGATATAAAATAATGGAAATATATATATATATACACATACAAATTATTTATATTTGAAATTTTGTGGTGGAAATTTTCTATTAAAAAATTTTTTACATAATTTTTTTTTCTTCAAAAATCTCTCTTCTGGAAATTACTAGAAAACAATACCAAGCTTTAAAAAAAAAAGAATAATAAATTAAAAAAGGATGCTACCAATGGAGAGCACTATTGTGTGCAACAAAACCTCCACTAGTGGAGGCTGGACAAGCCAGGTTGTGTCCTTCTCCCTTTGGATGGGGGTTTGGCTTTAATAAATTTAATTTTTATTATTATATATATAAATAATATATATATTATATATTTTAAATAATTGGAATATATTTTTTGAATGAGAATTTTAAATATTTTTAAAAAATATATATATATATATATTTATATATATATATATATATATATATATAAATATATAATATATATATATATATTATAATATATAAAATATATATATATAATTATATATTCATTAAATATATATATAGTTATATATATGTTTAATTTTTATTTCAATATAATTTTCTAAAATGATTATGTTGAGAAGAAGAAACAATTGTTTATTTTAAAACAATATGCTTTGGATCATAGAAGTAAATGTTTATTATTAATTAAGAGCAATTAGGGAATTACATGTCAAATTAAATTTTATCCTTTGTCTGAAAGAGACATAATTTAATTAGTTTTATTGCGGAAATAAACTATTGAATTTTTATTAAAGGAAGTGGATTTAGAGAATCCAAAGTAGATTTAGTTTCTATTAAATTGTTCTTTTAAATGTGATTTATTTTGTTATCGCTTTGGGGGAAATTGATTAGAAGGGTTGTTAAGTCTTCCAAATGGGGTTTTCATTTAATTGTGTGGGTTGTCATAATATGTTAGTCAACTTTTGGATTGCCTTGGGAAGTGCATCTTAATGTATCTAGTTAGATAACCAGTTATCATGAACGGGATGTGTTGATTTTATGTCATGGATAGGGATTAATATCCCTAGGTTGCACTTGTGTACCCTTGGGTTGTGGAGTTATTCCACATGTTGTCTTAGAGGAGTGGCTTGCAATGAGGGTTGGCACACAAAGTGGTGCCAGGGTAACTCATTGTAAGTTAGTTAATCCAATGATAACGTAAATAAACTGATTAGAGGAATAGGTAGTATAAAACACTAAATAAGATTAATTTTGCCTCACTCATGGATGCAAGGGCTTGTATAGACTTGGGATTGGATGAGAAGACATGCAATGGCAAGATTGTTATCTTGTATTTATGAGAGATAACTAATTCCGCATTGGTTTGCATGAGGGGCCAGGAGTTGTTAGAGGTTTCCAAGATATCCCAAGAAGGGGGCGGGACCTAGGAAGACTTACCAGGATAGCCCATGTAACATTGTGATGACACTTCTTCTAAGTTAGCAGTATGTTTGTATTAGTGATGCAATTGATTATTTAACTCTAGAAGCATTGTAACCATTGTGTTAAGTGATGTTGTATTTGTATTTGATTTAGTTCAATTATGTATTTTCCTATGTCTAGAGGTAGATGGTCTTGTCTAGGAATCCATGTTACTATCTCCTACCATGGAGGGTGAGCCTTCGAGTATCACTTGGTTGGGTAGAATGTGCACCTTACTCCATTGGGTTTTCTTCTTGTTCGTGTGGATGAGATTTCTAGTTGGAGAGATTGTGGACTCCAGTTACTTTTCAGGTTTCATTCATTTTAGTTGAATCTTGTAATTTATTACCCCTCATTTGTTATCGAGGTGGAAGATGTCATATGTAGCCATGCTTATTGGATTTACCTCATTCAGGGAATGAGAGTTGTAATCTTATTGTTAAATTTTTATTATTTGAAATCATGAGGTATCTCTTATTCTTTGATGTAATTTATCATGTATGGAATGTATGTGTTTTTAATTCCTTAAGTAATTAAATGTTATTATTTCAATTCATGTTTTTTATTGTTTTGGTTTTAAAGTAATATTAGTCTCATAACCTTAGAGGTTGTTGGAAATGGGTAGTGAGCTTGCATGTTAATTGTGCTTAAACAAAAAAAACAAATTGTGCATTTGAGTAGTTAAATGCAACTTTCTCTAGGGTTGCGTGGCGGGGTGTTACATATAGTGAGGTCATCATGTTTTTGGATTTTATTATACAATCTTGTATTAATAATTTGTTGAAAATATAGAAATATCTACTTCTCAAACAATGGCGATTATGTTAAAACTCTCATCGATGGCCCATTATTTATGGGAAAGTTCGGTTCTTTTCTCATGAAGTGGTCTTTGAGTTTTGATCATGAGAATGATTACTTCAGTATAGTTCTTTTTTGAGTGAATCTTATGATATTTTATTTTTAATATTGAGAGGTGGAAGTCTTAGAAGGTATGGGTTTTGTTGTTGGTTATCTCATTAGCTTTAATCTAGTGACCAACTCAATAAAGCATCTTTGTTTCCTAAAATTGGTGTTTTGGCTAATGTGAGTAAAAGGGTTACTTTATATATCACTTCACTCTCAAAAGTGGTAAAATGGGTGAAACATATTATTTATGAGGATTTTAACATTATGGGTCAAAACTATTGGATGGTTGGCCACTTCTTATTTAGGTGCTTGGCCAATAGAAGATAGAAAAAGTCCAAGAAGGAAAAATATGTAGATTTATTTTTAAATCCTTTGTGCAAAGATATCATTAATGTGAGTGATTTTTTTTTCTATAGGATTTAGAGGCTATCACTAGATCAAATTCAAGTCAACATAGAGCAATGGAAAAGTTCTTATTACCTTTTTGGTGAGCTGCATAGCTTTCACATTATGCCTTATCATAAGGAACATGGAGTCCTAGATAAGAAAGAGACTCATTTCAATCATGTAAAGATTTATTCTTTAGAATGAGAGATTCAAAAAATGAGGTTTTCTCAAGAAAGAATATTCCTAACTACTTTCTATAGATGGAAACTAAGGGTTACCAACCAAGAAGAAAAAATAATATAAGAATATGTTAGAAGAGGTTCTTCAATTCTCCTTGTAATGGTTTGGATTAAAACTACCATGAATTCATTGATCTTTTTTGGTCTATGGGTTGTACACATTTTTTTGTTGTGCTCTACTCATTTGAATTGTTGTTTGTCTACTAGAATTTAGTAGTGTTTGGACTATCTTTTTCTTGTTTATTATCTTATTTTTAGGATAGGATTAGTTGACCTATCTTTATTGTTTGTACAAAAGGCCAAGGGATATTTAAAAAACCCTAATTTTCACCCATATAAAGTAAACTTATATTTTCTAAGACTTACAAGATTTAGTAATGTAAATTTCAAAATTATTCTCATGTAATTATACTAAAACCCTAAAAATATAATTATATCTAAGAACACATATATTTCAATATATTGTGGAAGCATCTAAAAAATAACTCTACAATTTTCAAAAAATTTGAAGATTCTTTTGTTGCAAGGTGTGTGCCCTTTGTCTTCTTGTGCTATGTAGCACAATGCTTAGGTTTGTGACATGGCTCATGGGTTATAGCCCCTCACTTGTGCTATGGGGGGGGGAATTGTTACAAGGTGTGCACCCTTGGTCTCATTGTGTTGTGTAGCATAGTGCTCAGGTTTGTGACATGGCTTAATCACCTACCATGGACTTAGCAACAATTTTTGGGGAAAGAGGTCAATGAACTTTCTTAGAGGTGGGGCCCTGTTCCCCCACCCATAAAGGTAATTATGAAGATTAATAGGTGGTCAATACATGAGAAATTGGTACTATTTTTTGTGAAAAATATGAATCTTTTTTCCCTCAATATTTGAATCAACATGTCATCAAATGGTATTAATGTTTGTTCTTTGGGAGGAGACAAATATTTCCATTTAGAGGAAGAGGGCCTATCTTCCTTTGTTGAAAAATTCATAGGTTACAATCCCTAACAATTTCGCTCTACCTTTGGTATCTAGACTACATGAATTTCTTGATGTTTTGGTGCTCAATGACTTGCGAGATGAAGTGATAGTTTGAATGATAACAACCTTGTGGGTATGTTTCTAGACTTTAGAAATAGTGTTGATCAAGTTAATAAATGGGAAAAATATTTTTGTAATTTAAAAGATAGTGTTTTTATTTATTCTATTGAAAATGGTTTTTTAAAATTTTAGTTTATTAAAAAGTTAGATCTTATTAATATTTTAATTAGGGGTCCTTTGGACCTAGATATATGATTTTGTAACACCATTTATTTATGTAAATTGAAACCTTGGTTTGGTCCCTCTATAGATCATGGGGTGGGGGCCCCTACTTGGGTTTTTCAACTAGGGCTTCCTTTGGAAATTTTTATAATAATATTTTCCAAGCCATAACTAATTTGTTTGGTCATTTTATTGATATGGATAAAGTAACTCAACTAAAATCTAGACTAGTTTTTTGAAGAATTTATGTGAATTTTCCAAATACAGTCCTCCCTACTCAAATAACTTTGAAACCTAGATTTGTAAATTGGGTTCAACCAAATTTTTATGACAATTATAGGGTTTATTTTTATACTTTCAATAAATATGGTCCCATCTAAGGGATACATGTAAAAAAAATGATAGTAAGAGAAAAGGATGTAGTTAAACACTAGTCTAAACCAAAAATATCAATTAAATATTTGCACATGGCCAATCACAAGGAAGATTTTGAGTAAAAGGAATTTGATCCAATTTATGAAGTTAATGTGGGGGCAATGACATCTATAAAAATATTGAGTTATAATTTATTCAAGAACAAGGTGTTAGTTGTAGGAATCAAAGAGGGAGTAATTTTTTAAAAATGGATCAATTTAGGAAAGAAAATTATAGGGATCAAATTTATATAGGAGAAAGAGATAGAGAAAAGTTAAACCCTCGAAAAGAATCACATGGAAAAATTAGGTCTTGGAAGAAGATGAAGTGGAAAAATTTTCTAAGGAAGCATAGGAAGAAACTTAGATATCAACTAAGGACAGTCTTGAAAAAAGTATGGGGGAACCATTGAATGGTGTTGATGAAATGAATCTACAAAATGGTTAGGTTTTTACTAATACCCTAGAGGTATTGAAGAATCCATAGATTTTATATTTTATGGAGTTGATTTAATTCATTTGCCATTTTGCATTCCTATGGAAGGTATATTGAAGAAGAATATACTCCAATTAGTGATAAACAAATTAGTAAAAAACTAAACATAGGAGGAGATATAATATAAGTAAGAGCTTCCTAAAGAGAAACAAGAGCTAGAGAATTGGCTAGAGAGGTAACCACAAGGGAAAAAAGACCCTGGATATTATTTTAAGCGATAGGAAGCAAAATAAATGTGTTGTAATAAGTTTTAGGGGAGGTATCCCTAGGGTTATCTAGATATTTCTAGTTGAATTGAGATTGGATTTTATACTTTGTTTGTGAAATAAAGAAAAATAGATCCTAGGTCCTAAATACAATGAACCTAGGATTCAAGGGGCCTTTTTCCAAATTTCATTAGGATGTAGATGAACAAGGTGAAAAGATTGACATACAACCCTAAAGGTGAGTCAAGCAGACCTAGATTTGCACCTAATTAAGGAGGGGAATGAATTGGAAATATTTTTGAGTGATTAAATTAATGATCCTATATTCCATAATATTAAAAATGTAAGATCCAAAAATTTGTCAACTGAAAACAAAAATTTACAACTTGTTAATATGGAAAGTCCAAATGATAACAATTATGCTTAGAAAAATTAGTTTTGATGTGCCCACAAGGACTTATTCACCAAATAGAAAATGATTATTTGTATAGGGGTCTTGATAAACTTTAGGGGTCCTTTAGTGCTAGATATGAGCTTCTATTTTCCACTTGCAATTTTTTTAGAATTTTGAAAATGAATTTTCTAACTTAGTTTATGTATGTTGACAAGAATGATAACAAAAAATGTGACAATGCAAAATTTCTGCTCAAGATCTCTTCAATCCATCTTCAACCTATAACCTACACATATATAAAGAGGGAAAAATGTTTGTGTCATATAGTGAATTGCCTCATTCAAACCACATGAATAGTGCTCCCACTTTCATAATAGAAATGTAAATGATAAAAGCCTCAATCGAAAGGAAGGAAATGATGAAAGACTTTTTTTTTACAACTCACCACCCTTCAATGGCTTCCTTCAAGGACCAAAGACATACATGCCACTTCAATGGAATTGGATCTTGCTTGCTTTATTTTCGTGAATGCTTGAAGGCATACAAAACTTGTTAACCTTCATAAGATAACATGAAAACACATAAAATTTTGCATAATATTAGGATCTTGATTGCTACTACAAATGATTGATAATGTTTCTCTTGAATGCTCTTGAATTTCTCTTGAAAATAATATTTTCTCTTGAATGTTCACCTCTAGGTTCTTAGATTTTAAATGAGAAAATAGCTAGGTATTTATAGGTGTTTATCCTATTTCTCAAAAAATTGATTCTAAAAATTGACCCTACAATTTGTACTTAGATCATTAAAATGCTGCCAAAAAAATATTATAATTTGGGCCCTATTTCATAAAGGGGACCCATTCTCCCATGGCTGAATGGGTCTTGGACTAAAATTCTAGGACACACATGATCCTAGGTAATTTAATTGTTAAAATCATTGATTTAATATTGGTTCCCTTTCAAAAAATGGTAAGAATAATGCTTTGGATTGCATAATTTGGAAAACTAGACACTTAGTTAAGTATAATAAATTAATGGACCCAACCATAATGTGAAATTGTAAAAAAATACAATTTTCCACATTACAGTTACCCCCCACTTTAGTGAGAGGATGATCTTATGCCCAAACTCATAGTAAAGTAGAAAAATATATGCCAAGGGAGGTCCAATTGTCCAGCTATTAGAAGGATAAGAAGACAAAATCAAGGAGAGTGATCAAGCCCCCAAGATCTATGATCTCATGAAAAATAAACATAGGCACAAAGGAAAACACACATGTGTAGTGATGATATAGGGTACACAAAAAAAGGAAAAATATGGACTAGCAAGTTGTATTATTCAGTTTCCATAAAATTCTCACAAGTGATAGTAAATTGTAATATTTACTAGGTGAGTCCCCAAGGCAAGGATTATAAAGAGTTTCCAAGTCTATAATGTTTGTACTCATAAAAAGGGTGGCATAAATGGGAAGGATGCACCAGGTCTATAGGTGTGTAACCATTTGCGAATCCATACCAAAAGTTATACTCCTTGATAACTTTGATAAGGTGCCACAAATAAACATTGTTCATAAGGCTACTAAGTTGTATTATGCTAAATACTCATGGAATAAAATTGCTTCACAAGGCTAGCAAGTTTTATTATTCTACACTCATGGAATAAATTTTCTTCACAAGGATAGGAAGTTGTACTTTTTGAGACATTCATGGAATAAAATTGCTTCACAAGGCTAGCAAGTTATATTATGCTAGACACTCATGCATAATATAGTAACATGGCAGCATTGGAAAGTAAGTTATATTATGCTCGGTGGCCATGATCATGACATGTTTTAAAAGAAACAAAGTCAGAAAGGTAAACAATCAAGATAATCAAAGGGGTTTTATGTAGTGCATGAAAGGTCACACCTTAGGGAATATCACAGTTGAAATCACCACAAAGAGAGGAATACTTGACCTAAATAAAATATCATACCTTATGGAATTCTAGCCATAGCATTGCCACCAAAGAGAAATCATATGCTAAGAATAGGTAACACTCTTTTAGGACACTAGGCCTGATATTACCACAAAAGTAGTACTTCACATAAATCAAGAAGGCCACACTTTGATTTGCATGATCACACTTCCTAGGAGATGTATGACATCATCACTAAGAAGGGAACATTCAAATAATAATCGGGGGACTATATTCCCCCCTTAAAATGTTAGTTTACTTGCTACACTAATGTTTTAAGGAGAAAGAAAGGGATCCCAAGAAGGAATAAACCTAGGAAAAAGGATACCTAACCCCTTTCCCCCTAAGTGTAAGGAAAAAATACGAGCCTAGAGTGGATGATGATACGCTATTCCTTGTAAAATAAAAAAATGATTTCTTAAATCCAAGTTTATACCTCCATACATGGTAGTGAATATGCTAGAATACTACAACTACCACATAGCAAGGAGCATAGACTAATGCTAATTTTTAATTGAAGGACAATAGCAAAGACCTCTGATTATTTCCTATGTGTTAGGATTTATAGGGACACATATGCCTTATTTTCTTACCCCACATCCTTTTCCATTATATTGAAATTGTTTTAAAATATCATTACCTCTTCCATAAAGTGCTTTCAATTATTTTTGAGGAAGGTAGTTTTTCATGATAAATTTTGTCATATCTAGGTGTTTAATTTATTTCTTCTTTGCTAAAATTTGTGTAATAAGATGCTTTTAATTATTAAGTTGATACCATTGTCACTTCTCTAGATCTTTTATTGACTTAGATTGTATAATTTTGTATTATCTATTAAATTTAGGCGTGAAATCTAACGATCCCCAATCATCTTGCAAATACCTTATCATAGGTGTAAGGCACTTATATTTTTCTTCTTTTTGTAAAGGTTTGACTTTTATAGTTTTGATTAGATTAAGATAGGAAGGGCTTGTACCCACTTTTTTGTAAAGCTTCCACTATTATAGTTGGTGTGAATATGTAAGGCCCCACCTTGTGTGCAACTAATACAACCCTAATGTACTATGTGTACTATATTGATTACTAGTGAATTGCATCGAAGATGATGAATGAAGTGTATTATTATTAATGTATTATATTAAAAAACCTATTTGGACTTTCGTGTTGAGCCAAGTAGCATTCAAGAGCACAGGAAGAATGTTAAAGCTTGGGAAAATTTGAAAAGGGAGGTTTAGTTCTATTTTTGGAAAAGCTACATGGAATTAATGAGATGGTGCTGGACTATTTCGCCAAAAACTAGAAAAATGGTGAGATTTTGCTATTTGGTAGGAGTGTTAAGCTGAATGAGAAAATCATCGGTGAGATTACTAGTCTTTCAACTGAGGGTGTGAAATTTTATTGGGACCATCGGTTCTCTGATGAAGCGGTTATTATATTTCCAAAGAAAGATAAGGAGAAGGCTAAGCTAGTTAAGGTTTCCAATAGCTACTTTGATGTGGAGTCCATTAAATCAATCTGGAGGAAAGTTTTGAGTCATTATGGAGTATATCACGGTTGATGGGTGCTTCACTAGGGCATATGGTTATCACTTTGCCATTTTGAACCACTTTCGTCACAAGGTTCGTATCTCTTTGCCATTTTATTTATTCTCTTCTCTGAAGAATTGCCTTGATGATGTTGAAAGAAACCCTAGGTGGATTTCTATTATTCACCTTGGTCTTGTTAGGCTCATCTTTGAGCATATCCAAAATTTACTCACTTTGCCTAAAAATGTTACTATTGGGGAGTTGGACGAAGAGGATACAGAAAGTAGTAGGGAGAATGATCCTTTGGCCCCTTTTGATTTTGCTCTTGCTAGTACTAAAACCACTAATCCCCAGTCCCTTTCTTGCTGGAATGTCCTTGAGGGTTCTACTTTGCCTTCTTGTCTTAATCCCTAACATTCGCATGGTTGCCCTATGTTGGGTTCTGCTCCGCCATCTTGTCTTAATCCCCAGCCTTCGCCTAGTTGCCCTACCCCAGGTTTGGTCTCTGGGTTTAAAGGAGCCTCGGTTATGAAATTGGTTTCGTACTTTGGGAATTCTTTGGAAATTCATTCTGAAAATCTTATGGCCAGTAAAGAGTCAATCCCTAGTGCCCCTATGTCTGAAAGATTTGTGAATGCCCCTAAAATACCCCCTAATGAAGACGAAATTAATTTTTCCCCGAATAACTTTAGGCCTGATGACATAATGAGTGTGGCAGAAAAAGGTGTTGATGGCCTTCTCATTGTTTTTAAGTGGGCCCATAAGGAAGTTTAGGATTTGAGTGGCCATAATAGAGATCTTAGCAATAGAGTCATGGAGTTGGAGTAGAAGGTGAGTTGGAGCTGTAATGAGAATGATGGACAGGACACCCCCTTAACAGAGAAAAGACAACAATTGCAAGAAGAAAGATTGACTAGGCTAGAGAGCAATATGTCCAAGATTGGCCAAAATATCAAGGCCACTGTGGCACATAATCATAAAATTGCCAAGCACAACACCATTATCATTAATGTTATGGTGGAAAAGTTGGAAAAAAATCAAAAGGGCTCGCTAGTCGTGGACTTCAATGCAGACAGAGGTTGTAGCAGAGCTATTATTGAAGGGATTTCAACTCACACCTAGGCTAACACGAACAGGAAGGTCCCTACTACTACACATATGGTTCAAATCCTCAAGCAGGGAATACAGGATATGAGTGAAGTTGAGGACACTGAGGAGTTTTTGAACATCATGGAGTAGTGTTGTTGTGGTCTTCTCTAGCTTTTTGGTGGTCCTTTTTTGGACCCTATTGTCTCTTTGTTGCTGTTATTTCTTTTTGGGATAACTGTCTGTTTTCTTAGACTTTTTTTGCTCTATCTTTGTATGTTTAAACTTTGTGGTTTCAGGTCCCTGTAAAACCTATTTTTTCCTTTTAAAAAACAAACCTATTTGGACTCTCTAAACATCAAAACAAGAGCATGCTTATATAAAAAAATAGAATTGTTGGATATTGAATTGTTTCAAGAAAGGGGGATAATTAACCCTTGTATCATATATTGTGTTTTATAAGTAAGGATTGCTATCTAGGTTAAATGATTATACTTTGAATCTCTATCTTCTTAAATTGTCATTGTATAGAATTATGATGATTTATTTAGCAATATGTAAATTAAAAAATGAACATCTAGTCTAACTAGGGTTAATGTGTTATGGTGTGGATAATTATGATTTACAAATCAAATTGCAATGAACTAGTTGATTTAATACAAAGCTAGGAGAGATATTGGAGTTAGATCTTACTTGGAAAATACTAATGATTTTTATGTCTCCTAAGGTGAATACCAGTAGTGAGCATGACCAAAAGATTCATGATGTGCATATGATGGAACACAAGGGTTGGTTGATTACAATTCGATATGCATGGATGAAACATCAATCAAGTATGGTAAGACCAGAAGCATGTGGTAGAGGTGAGTAAAACATATTCTATATTTAATTGAGTTATA
Organism: Sequoia sempervirens; assembly: GCA_007258455.2. NCBI lineage: Eukaryota > Viridiplantae > Streptophyta > Pinopsida > Cupressales > Cupressaceae > Sequoia > Sequoia sempervirens. Next base: position 131,654,914 of record VDFB02049217.1, on the reverse strand, counting down.
GTCAACAATTAGGGTTAGTCTTAATATTACATTAAGGTTAGAGTTAGATTTTAATTAGATTTAAATTAGGGTTTAATTAGGCTTAGGTTAGTTTTCAATCAATGCTTAATTACAGTTCAACTAGGGTTTAGTTATGGTTGGAGTTAGTATTAGGATAAGCTTATAGTTGAATTTGATTTAAGGTTTAATTAGTATCAGGGTTAGGGTTCAATTAGGGTTGTTATTAGTTTTAGGGTAACATTTGTGTTTAATTTGAGCTAGCATTCAGTTATGATTAGGGCTAGGGTTTGTCTGGGGGTTAGGGGTAAACTTTTTTGAATTGTAACCCTTTCTTAATTAAATCCCAACCCTAGTTGAACTTTAATTTAATTATAACCCTAATTGAACCCTAACCCTAAACCTAACTATAACTTAATCCTAATCCCACTAAACCTTACCCAAATTTAAAAATATAACCCTAACCCTAACCAAACAATAATTGAACCCAAATTAAAATCTATTAGTAACTCTAATTGAACCCTAAACCTAATCCTAATCCTAATGCTAACCCTAACCCCAAGCTTTATTGTAGAATCATAACCCTATTAAATATTAATTTACTTGAACCCCAATTGAAACCCAAACTCAAACCCTAAGCTTTATCATAGAACCAGGACTATAACCCTAACCATAATTGAACCTTAACCCTAAACTTAACACTAACCCTTATCTTAAGCAAACCCCAACCCTAACCCTAATTGAACCATAGCCCAAATTAAACACTAACCTTATTTGAACCATAACCCTTACCTAATAAAATCCTAATTGACCCTTAATTTAACTATAACCTTAATCGAACCCTAACCATAACTTTTTTTGAAACCTAATGCTACTAAACCTTACCCTAACTTAAAAATATAACCCTAACCCTAACCAAACCTTAATTGAGCCATAATTAAACCCTAATTGTACCCTAATGTCAATCTTAACCCTAAACTTTATATTATAGAACCATAACCCTAAATAAATCCTTATTAAACCCTAACCCTAACCCTAACCCTAACCCTAACCCTAATTGAATCCTAACCTATCATTGATTAAACTATAACCTTATATGAATCGTACCCTTAACTAATTAAACCCTAAACCTAACTCTAATTAAATAGTAACCTTAATTGAACCATTATCCTCATCTAATTAAACCCTAACCCTAATTGAACCCTAACACTAACCATAATTTAAATCTAACCCTATTAAACCTTGCCCTAATTTAGAACTCTAACCTTAACCCTATATAAACCTCAATTAATTCCTAATTAAGTTGTAACCCTAATTAAACCTAATCCTAATTGAACTCTAATTCTAGCCCTAACCCCAAGATTTATTGTAGAAACATAAAATTAATCAAACCCTAACCATAATTGGATTGTAAATCTAATTGAATCCTAATGTTAATCCTACCCCAATTTTATTGTAGAACCATAAACCTAATTGAACCCTAATTACACCCCAACCTTAACCCTACCCTAACCCTACTCTAACCCTAACCCTACTTTAACCATAACCCTAATTGAACTATAACCTTAATTATACCCTAACCCTAATTTAACTCTTGTCCTAATAGAATTTTAATCTTAATTGTATCCTAATTCTAACCCTAATCCTAACTTTAACCATAATGGAACTGTAATCCTAATCTTAATCTCAACCTTAACCCTAATCAAAAGCCTAAGTTTTATCTTGGAATCCTAATTGTATCCCTAACCTTTTTTGAACCATAACCATAACCTTAATTGAATCCTAACCCTAATGTTGAACACTATTAAAAAAATATATTAAAAAAATCATTATATTTTTTATTTTTAGTTATATAATTTAAATAACTTTTCAAATTTCTATATTTTTTTATATAAAAGATATGCTCAACTCCATAAAATTTCTAATTAATTTCATTCAAATTGAATAACTGAAGATTATATTTTATAAATTTATTTTAATCATTATTTTATATTTTATAATAAAAATAATCTTCTATATAAACATTAATAATCTTTTAAATTTCTATCATTTAAATCACTGTGTAAAAAAAAATTGTATATTTATTTTATTTTTCTTTTATAAATATACTTTTTTATTTTTCTTTTATTAAGAATTATCTTTTAATATTATAAATGTGAATCTACTAATCTCTAGTAAAATTTACAACTATTAAAAATGATTACACACAATAAATTAGAAATTCTCAAATAAGATTGAATTATATATATAAAAAATCATAATAAAATATTTGAACTAATATTTTAGTCATAAATATTTTTATTTTTGAACTTTTTAAATTTTATAACTATGATATGGAAGCTAATAAAAATAAATAAATGATGTTCATTAATAAATTATAAAATCTTACATCAGATTGAATTATATTTTAGAATAAAATAGTTTGAACTAATATTTTACTCATAAACTTTTTTATTTTTATTTTTAAAATATTAATTTTTCTAATTATAATATAAATACAAAAAATTTAAAAAAAATCATTAACAAAGTAAATCAATATTTTATTTCAATGTAAAATTAAGAGAAAAAAACACCTGTAAGGGGCAAAAAGAAAACTCATTCAGCCAGTAAAAAATTTGAATGCAAATTTTAGCTTTTTTATAGATTAATTACTGGCATGAATAGTTGATATGCTTAGAAGATTTGCTTGTTCATGGATCAAAACACTTCAAAGGAGAAGAAAGGATTGCCCAGAATTTTTATTTTATTTCATTGAAATGACTCCAGAAAAATTACTTCAACACTGAATGTCTTTTGAGCAATTCTTATTTTTGAGCAATTAATTCCATGAACACAGCGTTTGTATTCTAGAATTTTGAGTGATACAATTTTTTTTACTTATAACTGTAAAAATGAGTAATTTATTTTGTAAAATTAGTTGCAAAGCAACCTACTAACATCTAGAAATAAAAAAGAAAACTATAAATTTTCATGCTAAAATTCAAAGTCCTTAGCGAAGCCTGGAGGCAAGAATTCTGAAAAACTGTATTCACCGATTGCTGGAGAGGAGGAAGGCGGAAGATTTTCTACAAAGCAAGGGTTTTCTTGATAAGGATTCATATAGATGCCTTCTGCAACGTAATTAGAAGGCTGAGGCAATGGCGGTGGTGGCAAATTTGTTTTAGGAAAACATATACTCTTCTGTAAGTTAAGCTAAAAATTTATACTCTAACCTAGAAATAAACTTCAACAGAATACCCTGTTGCTGCTATAAAAGGTTTCAGTTATCAAAAATACATACCAAAATAGTGAGTAATCTTTCTGAAGAGACCCAAAGAAACAATCCACAGCTGTCTTCATGTGAAGACTACCAATATTTAAAACAAAAAATAATACCAGAAATAAAACATTTTGCATAGATACTTTAGCATTTTAATACCTTTAAACTACAAACCAGAAAATGTAAGGAGCAATGTCAATCGAAATCCTAAGAGAAACAATGTTCAAATTTTCAAATGCCCTAAATAACAAACATCAAGCTCCTCGAAATAAATTTACTGCTGTGATTTGAAGAGGTTTAGTCTAAGATCCATGCTTCCATATTCAATAGCAAAATGATCTTGTGAAATAAAATCCTCTCTAATATAAAATCTGTAAGCATTAAAAATACCTTTCATATTTAATGTCCACAATCCCTATTTGTGAGTTCCTTGATATTTGTATGGATTGGAACCATAAAATCCATCTGATTGTTTGTTGTTAGGTCTGTAACCACTATCTTTACATTGATTTGGCATATGTTTTATTTGATTAATGTAATTTTTTCTTCATTAGATCATCAAAATGAGATGACAAACCAAAATAACTAAATAATTGAAAGGAATAAATGACATGCCTGATAGCGCTACATCCGACACCATTTCTATATAATTTGGGGCTTGAAGCTGCCACATTTTGGTCATTGAGTCTCGCAGTAGATGGTTTATATTGATACGGCCACAGATTTTCTTCTTCAAACGTGTGGAAGAAGGCTTTACAGGAAAAATTTAGATGAATTTTTTTGTTCATCCACTTTCATACCTATTTTGTCTATGCAAAAAATAGTTACAATATAAATTTAATAAATTTAATATTTCCAGTACTAATGACAGCCAACAAGGATGTCAATTTAAATGTAAAAGGTTTTTCTTAACGGAGAATATTCCTTCGTTGCTTTCACTGTATAACGCCTTTCGGCATAATTATAGGTTGAGGTGACTCTTCAAAATGTGTAATTAATGCATTTTTAGTCCATTTGCCAACTCAGCAAGCTGATCCAAAAACAAATAGAAGTGGTGCGTCTTTTTCAAGAAACAAAAAGAAAAGTAAGATAGTTATTATCTTACCACGTAAGTCATTCTTAGCTCCTTTTTCTTAATAGATCTCCTTCTTATAGGGAAATTATAATATATAATAATTAAAAGAGAGTAAAATTTAAATTTAATATTTAATTCCAAATGAAATTATTAAGTAATAGATATTAAAGGTTTTAAATAATGAAATTATTTTGGAAGGAGGAGTTAATACAAAATTTACAATTAATTTGTGAATGAAGATTTTCATATTTATCTAGAATTATATTTTAGTTTTTTTTTTTAAATAGTATAATCTTTTTTTACTTAATTTTAACTACAAGCCTAAGTAATTTTGTGGTCATGTATAATTCAAAAAGGTGCATATTTATAACTAATTTGAATTTGATATTATAAATTAAAAGTTGATTTTAAACATTAGATCAAAACATGAAATTTAGATATCATTCTTATTTTTATCATGATGTGTTTATATGAACTTGAATTAATGTAAAATAACTTAAATACCATCATTTTAAATTAGTACAAGTTCGATTGCATTATTCATATGCATCTAATGAGTAAATTTTCTATAATAACGATTTTGAGCGAAATAATTTTATACGGGGTAAATCTAATTTAGGGTATGTATCAACAAATAATTTAATTAACCATCTAATCACATACCTAACTTGGTATAAATATCAGGTGGACCGATTTCATTAGCCAAATGAAAAAAAATAAATAATTACACCAAAGTAGATAGGGGTTTAAATGTTGTGTCAAATCCTTTTAGAAATTTAAGGTAAGTTGTTTTAATAATGTGAGATAAATTGAAATAAAGACAACATTAAACTTAAGGGTAGTAAAATTTAATTATTAATGTGCCTAATTGGAAAAGACTTAGGTGATTTAAAGATATTGTATTTTGAGAAAAAAAAAGGTATGAACATTTATTATTCAAAGAGTTCAACTTGGGTAATGTTTAAACCTAGTAGTACAATTAAGTTGTTAAGATCCAATAAGTAAATATTAGTATATGATCCTTAAGGTGGAACTTGTTAATATGTATAGCCACAATGTGTTTGAACTAAACAATTAGATTAAATCAACATTTGTAGGCCTTAGCCTCCTTGTAGTCCAATGAATGTTCTACCTTCACTAAATCCAATTGAATCTAAAGGTCGTTTAATAATCCCTTAAGTTAAATTTCACGTTTGAGTTATGAGGTGATCACGCAGGGGTGTGCACTGTGTATTCTAGATATACATCTCCCACCTCAATCACTAGGAAGAATAATAAACTTAGTTAATGCATATGTATATAAAAACAAAAATGTTGGGTTTTTCTAGCAAAAATTTTAGGCATGACAAAATGTGTTATGAATATTTATTATTTCTCTTTTAGTTTGCAAACAATTCTCATATTTAGGATTCAATTTTATCTTGTAAACCTTATTTTTGTAAGTGTATTTTAGAAAACGGTATAATGTTGAAGAGATTGAATTCATTTTATGAATCAATGGTCTACCCAAGAGAATACTATATGAAAGATCATGGGGAATGACATGGATGGGATTCTATAACATAGCCTTAACAACTTTTCTAGAAAATATTATCACACCAAGTGAATTCTATCCCACATTATCAAAACCATAAATAGATAAAGAGTGTAGTTGAATTTTAGTCTTGTCTACTCTTATTTTATCCAAAATATTTATACTACAAACATTGAGTTTTGAATGATTTTCAACAAGGGTACGTCTAATCCAAAACTTGTTAATGATGACCACTATCATGAAAGAATCATTTTGTTTCTATATTTCCAAAGGAGGTAATTCACTTTGATGAAAGCTAATATCTAAATTATGTGAATTCATTTTCTCAAACAAAAATGCCACATTATTTGGTTGCACACTAGGAGGGATGAAAACCTTTTGTAAATAATTTTGAAGCATGCCATGGTAAATAGGCGATTCTTGAATCAAATTCGACAATGATATCTTAGTAGGAGTGTTGTGAAGTTTTTCAACAAGATCATATTATTTACCACTATATTATTGGATGTTAGGTGTAGGAGGGAGGTATGGTTGAGGAAATTAAATGTATGTTGGAGTTTATCTTGGTTTCTTGTCATTCCTTGTGTTATATGTGTGAGAAATTGTGTGATAACTTGGTTGGTAGGACAAATGATTACTAGTAAGTTATTTTACAAAACTTAGGATATGGCCATGGGGTTTAGCATGTCTTATAATGAGAATTGTCTTAGGAGGAAGTCCAATAATTAGATGACTCTTGGGAGGTCCAAAAGGAGTTTTTGGAGGTCCTATACTCAAGGAAGATCTAATGTTCAATTTTTCATTCATAACCTCAATGAATTTGTTTTTTTGTTGATGATTTCTAACAAGTGGGGATCTAAGGTTTCCTTAGCATCTTCACCTAAACAAGCCATCTTACTATCTTTTGAAAGAAATGTGTCAATGATGTCTTCTTCTTTCCTAATAATATCTTTTGAAGTGGGTAAGGCATTGAGAGAGGGAAAAACAAAATTATTATGACATTCAATGATTAGGTCTTCTAACATAAAGATATTGTCATCACAAATAGGAGAGGTATTAGAAGAAGGAGAATTGTGGTTGTCATGATTTCCATTGATTAGTTTTTATGTGCCTAGAAGGACTCATTCACCAATGGTGAATGGGTCTTTATACAAGGGTCCTACTCAAATTTTGGAGTCCTCTACTGTGAGATCTAAGCTTTTGTTTTCTACCTAAAATTTTGTTGAAATGTCAAAAATGAATTTTGTAACTTAATTTTAATTGGTTGACAATAATGATGAAAACAAATATAACAATACAAAATTTCTCTTCAAGATCTCTTCAATCCTTCTTCGACCTGTAACCCACACATACACAAAGAGGGAAAATGATTGTGTCATATAGTGGTTTTCCCCAGTCAAACTTCATAAATAGTGTTCCTACTTTCATAATGATAATTTCAATTATAAAAATATTAATGGAAATGAATGAAATGATGAATGAATAATTTTTTGTAACTCACCACCTTTCAATAACTTTCTTGAAGAACTAAAGACATACACATCACTTCAAGGGAAATTAATCTTTCTTTATTGATTTTCTTGAATGGTCAAGATTGTATGAAGACTTAAAACACTTGTTAGTGTTCACAAGATAACATGAACACACATAAAATTTGACAGGATGTATGGATCTTGATTTCTACTACAAATGACTAATAATGTTGCTCTTGAATGCTCTTTAATTTCTCTTGACAATAATATTTTCTCTTAAATGTTCACCTATAGACTATGAGATTTTAAATGATAAAATAACTAGGTATTATAAGTGTTTATCCAATTTACCAAAAATAGATTCCAAAAGTCAACACTTACAATTTTAATTTTAATCATTAAATACTACCAAAAGCAAACTTTAATTTTGGTCCTCTCTCATAAAGGGGACCCATCGTCAATGGCCAAATGGGTCCTATCCTAAAATTCAAGGACACACATGATCCATGGAAATTTAATTCTTAAATGTATCAATTTAATATTGGTCCCCCTTTCGGTTAGAATAAGGCTTTGTAATACATAATTTTGAAAATTAGAAGCTTAGTTTAGTCCAATAAATTAAGGGAACCAAACATAGTGTGAAATTGTAAAGGTATACAATTTTATATATTATAGTTTTTGTCCCTAAGTAGGATTCTTTCCCATAATTTTATGTCACTTAATGGGTATGTACAAGATCATCATAGAAAAAATAGGCCCTTAAGTGGCAAAAAATTTAGAAAAAATAGAGTTAGACAACTTGACATAAAAATTTGAATAAGTTATCTATATTATTTCAAAAATTTGTAAGAATAGAATCTATAGCAAATTGATTGTAGTTTCTAAAGTACTAGGTTTATTTAAAAAATCTATTTGGTGAAAATTTGAAATTTCAATGCAGTAGTACTTAAATTTTAGGGAAAAAATAAGAAGTAGGTGTTTGTCTGACCACCCTAACCACAATAAAATTATATTATTTTCTTATAATATTTTAAATATAATTATAGGACTCATGTCTCGATGTGATTCATATTTTTTTGTAATTTTTTTCTAAGTAAATAATTAATTATGATTTTTTTATTACAATTTTTAAAAAATATAAAAAGTCATATGTCTAACCACCTTAACTTGGTCAAAACTTCATGATTTTTTTTTTTTAATCCTATAGTATGTAAAGCATAGAATGTGACACATGTTTTGGATTCAAAAAAATTGAGACTATTTGAAAGCTATAGATATTTTTCAATTAGCCTATTAATTAGGATTTTAGTTATAATTCAAATAGAAAATGGATAATAATTATTTATTAAATTCAATGTAAAGCATAAGTTATATTGGTGGAAAGATGATAATATTCTTTAAAAATCCTTTTCGTTTTATCAATTTTGGGTAAAAAAAGTTTGTCAACCACATACCCTACACATACCCATCATATCGCCACTTTTTGGCCCATCATGATCCTACACATACCCTAATAATAGACCTATAAATAAAATCTTACTAAAGTTACATTTTAGAAAATAAGGTTCATATTTTTTTTCTCCAAGAATTTAAATGTTTGAATCAACTTTTTCTTAAATTTTGAAAAAAATGTGGCCTTTTGTTGGTTTTTGTATTATCCTTACTTAAGGAGCTTCAAGGTGAATTTCTACTAGGGAGAAAATGGAATATTTTGTAAAAAGGGTATGTTAGTCTCCTTTCAAGATCTTAATAGCTTTTCTATGTGGAATCTTCATAATTTTCATGTTCCTAACTCAAAAACTACTAGGTAATAGTTATGGGAGAATCTCTCAAGAATGATTGGTAAGAATCATAATAATTGTTGGATGCTTGGGGTTGAATTCTATACCTATTTGTTTCCATCAGAGAAACATGGGGGTTGGAGGATTATTCTAATAGCATGGTTGATTTTGTGGACTTCCTCTCTTCTATTGGCCTAATTGATATTGACCTCTAAGGACACTCTTTTACTTAGTCAAATAGAAGGAAAGGTAACAACCTAATTCAAGTTAGACTTGATATATTCCTTACTTCAAAAAATTTGAATGTTTTACCCTATATTTCTCTTCATGCTCTTCCAAGGACTACTTTTGATCATAGTGCTATTATTTTTAATTAGGAATAAATGGTCAAAAGATAAAATGAAAGAATGGAATATAATATTTTTTGGAAACATCTTCCATAAAAAGGAGAAGATTTTGAAGGAATTAATATAAATACAAGATGAAATATATAAAAATAGGTAGGTAGGTTCATGAATATGAATATGGATAAATTTAGTGGTGAATCTTCACCAATTGGCGAGTATTAGATATCAGCCAAGTCAAAATTGGTGAATCAATTGCACTCAATAGGATGGAAAAATAGCCCTGATTTTATGAATTATCGATGAAATGCATCTACATTCACCATCAATTTTTATAATGAGACATATTTAAGTAATAAATTTGGCATAACAAACTACATGTTTCGAATGGATCAATTAATATTTTCTCCTAGAATCTCAAAAGAATCTAATAAATCACCTACATATTCACCAATACTTTTAAAACAACATTGTGTGTATGAAAACCCATTTTTCCAATTAAAATTTACAAATAGTTGCTTATGAGAACCCATTTCACCAATTAAAATTTACAAATAGGTTCCTATGAGGACCCATTTCACCAATAACAATTAAAAATAATTACATTTGAGGACACATTTTTCCAATTATTCTAACACACTCGTGCTAAATGTAGCTCCATAATATCATTTAAAATTACAATGTATCATTGTATAATCATACGAAATTTACCAAATTTTTAATATACCATTTAAATATCCTATATAATTTTCTAAATATGGATTACTATAAATACAATCAAAATTGTCATTTATTCTTACACATTTTATCCAGTTCTAAACTTGTGAGCTCTCAATTTGGAAGTTGGACTTGGAACCTTGAAGTTGATCGTAGGCAAGTTACAAACTTACAACACATGCATTCTTGCATTAATGAATACAAAGTCAATGAAAGCCTAAACTTAAAGGTGAGTGATAATTTCTTCATAGTTTTATAATCTATTTCTTTATCTATTTTTCATTCTTTCTTTAATCTTAAAGATGATGTTGAGTAGGGAATGGGATCTATTTTCTCTACCCTTCTTAAACAAGATGACAAGTTTTTCTAACTTTTATTTGAAGTGAGAGACCAATATGCTGAGCAGGAAGTGCAACAGAGGTAAGACTCTTCAAGGTGGTGAAAGGACTGGGAGGCCATCAAAATTCCAAGAACGTAGAGTTTCCATATAATCTTACTTTTTAATTGGTAATGCTTCTGATCCATCAAATCAATATTGAGCTACATAATCAACTCTTCCACCAAATATTAATGAATAAGGCATTCACAATACCTCATCAGCATCAAAAGGTCTAAGTGATATTTTCATTTAGTTAAATAAGGCAAATGAGGATGGAAATAACACATAAGATGTTCCAAGGGATACCCTAGTTAGCCAAAATGAGATAACTGACTTGGATGATGTCGGTAGCAAGAAAATAAAAGAAAAATAAAAAGTAGGGAATGAGTGGGAAATGAAAAGAATTTTTAGCTTGATTGGGTATCAAAGTATCCATTCAGTAAAGTTTATGAAGAAAAACCATAGACAAAAAGGAACAATCAGTAGTACGATGGAAATCAAAGAAAGAATGCCTTCATGCTAAGTATGTCATGGAATATAAAGAGCATAAACAAAGAATGTTGAAGCTTGTTACATGTGGAGGTACAATTGAGGCTCAATTTGGAAAAGTAATGGAAGGAGTACAACTAGAAAAACCTATTCAGATGAGTGTTATTTTTCATATTTTTTTCTAGAGGACTTCCTACAATAGACTACTAAAAATATTTTAAATTATTATATTTTTTGGGTTTTCCTCACTTTTCTAGCACATATCGGTCAGTAAACACTGGATGGGAATGGGAAAATTGTCTTGCAACAATGAAAAGCAAGATTTAAAGGAGAAAGTAAAAGAGTAAAACTTCAATTCATTATCTTTAGATAAAGTTACTATGATAAATAATACTTCTTGGGTCTGTATGCATGTGTATAGGGTATATGTAGGATCATCATTGAAAAAACAAGCCCTTAACTGGTGAAAATTTCTAAAAAATTAGAGTTAGGCAACTTGACGTAAAATTTTGAATAATTTATCTATATTATTTAAAAAATATGTAAATATAGAATTTGTAGAAAATTGAATGTAGTTTCTAAATTAGTAGGTTTGTTTAAAAAAAAATCTATTTGGTGAAAATTTGAAATTTCAATGCAACATCACTTAAATTTCAGGGAAAAAATAAGAATTAGGTGTTTGTCTAACCACCCTAACCACAATAAAATGATAATATTTTTTTTATAATATTTTAGATATAAGTAGAGGACTCATCTCCCGATGTGATGCATTTTTTTGTAATTGTTTTCTGAGTAAATAATTAATTATGAATTTTTTATTACAACTTTCTAAAAATATAAAAACTCGTATGTTTGACAACCATAACTTGGTCAAAACTTCATAAAACTCATTTTCTTTTTAATCCTATAGTATGTGAAGTATAGAATGTGACACATGTTTTGGATTCAAAAAATATGATACCATTTGAAGTTATAGATGTTTTTCAATCAAGCTATCATCAAGACTTTAGTCATAATTAAAATAGAAAATGAATAATAAATATTTATTAAATTCAAAGTAAAACATAATTTATATTGGCGGAAAGCTAAGAATTTCCTTTAAAATTCCTTTTCGTTTCATCGATTTTGGGTTAAAAAACGTCATCAGCCACATACCTATCATATCACCATTTTTGGCCCGTCATGATCTTGCACATACCCTATACTATAAAACAACATGTCTATGAAGCTCATCTTCTCTATTTTCATAAAATAAAGGATAGTTTAACATCACAAATTATATTTGAACTAGTCAAGAAATCTTTGAATGAAATTGGATGTATGGATGATTTTACTATTTCAAAAAAGTTGGTGTGTAGGAGCTAATGGAGCTGCACTAATGCAAAGTCACATGACTAGTGTTTGCATAAAGTTACACACTAATTGTGCATTGTACATGCTTGGTATTCACTACATGACCCAAAAAATGAATTTAGAATTTAGAATCATAAGCAAGTTTCCTATAGTATCAAAAGTTGAAAATATAGTTTGTGATCTCTACGGATACTTTTTCTAATGTCCTAAATGTTTCACATAATTTCAAATTTTCTTTGATGGAATAATAGCAAGAAAAAAGCTTCTCAAGGATGTTGATACTAGATGGATCTCCTTGCATGGATCAACCCAATAAGTTCTTTCAAAATATTGATACTTGGTTGGAGTAATATACGAGCATGACAACACAATAGACAAAGCTCCTGACCTCTTACATAGGTTAAGAAAATATAGAGACACTATTGAATTTAGCTAGTCTTCTCCCCATTATGGATGAAATGAAAAATCTTGTGAAGTAAGCCCAAGATACAACTATGTATATTAAAAAAATATACCAAACTACATAGAATGACATGAATGGCCCTAATTATCTATATCTAAATCTAACTTCTAAAAGCCCAAATTTTTTAAGCTGGCAAAAAAATACATATTTGAATTAGCCTAATAATTATTTATAGTTTAATGAAAGTGGGAACTTATGTATCTGTGTACATGGATTTGAGATACCAATGTACCATTGTATGATAGTGAGGTGCTCTATCAGAGAAGAACCTATTTCAAAGGAAGCATTTAATGACATTGTTAAATCTGTTTGTCATAATTTCAAGGAAATTGCAAAATATTTTTCCTTAAAGATTTATTATAGATTCCCTCGAGAAGAAATACTTGGAGCCATGGGTATTGTGTATCCTCGATTTTGGATAAACTAAGATATCCCAAGCTATTTTCATGATAAAGTAAATATATTGGTCAAACACTTTTTGAAAAGTAAAATACAATGAATAGAAAATAGAAGGAATTATAAATGGAGATAAGCTTAGACAACAATGTAAGCATTTTGTAGGATGTATGATGAACTATTTTCATTCCTTGGTGTAGCCCATTGAACTAGGATCGATAAGAAAGGCTTGGTCAACCTTAGGTTAGAGTGAAATATTGTATAGCTCGATATTAGAATATTTTGAACTTTTTGATTTATGCCAAACATATATATTGGGACTAGTGGAGGATGAGATAGTTTTTAGTTCATTGGCATTTTGGAAATCAAAGATTAAAAAAAACTAGAAAGGAATTCAAAAAATTGTTTGAGGGTGAAATGAACTATGTAAAATGTCAAAAAATTTCCTTTTGAAAGGGTGCTCACAATATGGAGGTCCATATGTGAAAAAAGAGGGTTGTGTAGATCTCCAAATGATAGTAGTAGTGGCATTGGTAGTGGGAAAAATGACAATCACAAAATGAATGTTGAATTTGAGATGCAGGGTGAAGAAAATGAAGACTAGACTCAAATCAAGATGACTCTTTCACTTTATCTCAAGTTGAATGTCATTCTGAGAACCCTGACTTGATTTAGGAAATGGAAGTGAATTAACAACTTTTAGGTATTTATATTGTAGCTCATGAATCATTTTCCAAATTATAATTGATAATATTTTATATTGTATTCCATGAAATTGTGAATCATTGCAGTTCATGAATCATATTTGGAACTCTAGTTGATGATCTATTTTATATTGTATTACATTATATTGAATTTTATATGTGATTCTACATCATTCTTAAAGAACAACACTTATCAAACTACTTATAAATTCCTATTGCATTTCCATTCATGCAATCATTGATAAATAAATAAAAGGAATATTAATCTATTCCTTGAATAAAATCTAACAATTCAACATCCATAACATAAACACATGATTTGATATGAAAAATTATAAATAACCTTTGATTATTTTGAATTAAAAGATAGTGAATATGTAATACTTGAGAGTGAGATAGGTCAATATTGAAAATTAAAGAAATAAACTTAATTATTTGAGTATTTTTTTGTTATTCCAGAGAAAAATTATAGCATTCCCTATATGTGATATCAAATAGCTTAAAATATTCAAAAAGGAGCTCACAAAGAATGCAATGAAAGATTAAAAACTGGAAGCAACAAGCAAAGAAGTGAAGAAGCTCATCCCAAAAATTTTTGACAACCAAATTCTCAGATAGGAGGCATAGGAATAAAAGCATGGATCCACTTATAGGTCAAGTAAAAAATTATAGTTTTCATTGCATTCCTTAATCATATCCCCAGAAGGCCAGTCATGAGCTAAGAGCTTTTCCAAACTCAAAAATTTTGATGATACTTGGAATCAAGTAGAGCACTAGCCTCTCTACAAAATGTTTCCATCTTTTTTTTACATCATTTTTTTACTGGACTTAGCACATATCTATTTTGGTTGCTTATATTTTTGAGTTTCACAAGTATCATCAACACATGTAGACTTGACATGAGATTTATTCATATGCCCCCTAATACAAATTTTATGTGTTTGGAGTATTTTGGGATATAAGAGCCAATCAAACCCTTGTAACCAATACCACATTTCCCTCTATTTATTTTTTGAGATTCCCAAACTCTCACAATTGGTTTGGGTGAAGTAGAAAATTTTGACTCAATTGATTTGTAATTTTGTGGCTTTGGTTGGTGGAATTTTTGGTTCATAGGTTTAGACATAGCATTTTGTCTATGCAACTCAACGTCTTTCTTAAAGGACATTTTGGTTTTTTCTTTTTTAGGAAAAGGAAAGAAGACTATGTGTATATTATTTATATAATAAAGTAGTTACAAAGTATATTTACATCAAAATTGACTAGTATATGATCAACTTGACATCATCCTTAACTTTTAAAGAGTTCAATTTGCAATAAATAGAAATTGCTAAATAGAACAAAGTTAGAAATAGATACAAAGTTCTATCAAGTTCAAAATTAAAGACTAGCTAATGAATAGAAAAATATATAGAATGTAAACTACATGGAGAAATTTTTTTAAGGTGTCCTTTTTAGTGAGATTCTAAATATTGAATTATTGAATGTTACGACATCACTGGGTATGTGCAGGATCATGATGGGCAAAAAAGTGGCAATATGAGTGGTATGTGGCTGACAACTTTTTTTATACCCAAAATTGATGAAATGAAAAGGGTTTTTAAAGGAGATTCTCAACTTTCCACCAATATAAATTATGCTTTACTTTGAATTTAACAAATAATTATTATTCATTTTCTATTTGAATTATGACTAAAGTCCTAATTGATATGTTGATTGAAAAACATCCATAGCTTTCAAACGGTATCAAATTTTTTGAATCTAAAACATGTGTCACATTCTATGCTTCAGATACTATAGGATTTAAAAAAAAAACAAATTTCAAGAAGTTTTGACCAAGTTAAGGTGGTCAGACACACGAGTTTTTATTATTTTTAAAAGTTGTAATAAGAAAGTCATAATTAATTATTTACTTGGAAAAAAATTACAAAAAATAATGTGTCATGTTTGGACATGAGTTTTGTACTTATATCTAAAATCTTGCAAAAAATAATTATGATTTTATTGTGGTTAGGGTGGTCAGACAAACACTTACTTATTTTTTCCCTAAAACTTAAGTACTACTACATTGAAATTTAAAATTTTCACCAAATAGATTTTAGTTTTTTGAAAATAAACCTAGTAGTTTAGAAAATAAATTGAATTTTCTACAGATTCTATTCTGACATATTTTTGAAATGATATATATAACTTATTCAAATTTTTACGTCAAATTTCCTAAGTTTATTTTTTCTAAATTTGTTGCCACTAAAGGGCCTATTTTTTCCATGATGATCCTACACATACCCCACTAAAAGAACACAATACCAAGCCACCTTTCCAAAACCAGGAACTGACCTAAAAACAAGGATAATGTTGTACATGAACACAATGCCAAACCATTCAATGTTGATACCAAACCTTAGCAGGAGCTAACTCAAAATGTTGTTACCCACACTACCACCCAAACTAAACTGATGGAAGCTTATGTTAAAGAAGAACCCAATGCCAACTAACATTACCAAACCCAAGAACTTAGAAAAAATAGATAAATGAAAAAAACTTCAAAGTTAACCACACTTGGCCTACCCTTATTCCTCCATTTGAACGATTCTTATAGTTTTTTCACCTTGTTAATTTTTTATCCATTTCATTCTAAGAATTGTTGTGATATTAATGTCTGAAATGAGTGCATGAGGAGGAGATGGGTATCTTGTAACTACATATTGTAAAAAATTATGCACTAAAAGGAATGAGATGTAATGATAATTTTCCTTAAAACTATAAAATCTAGCCTTCCCTATTTCAAGACTCTTAATGACTAGGGATTTGTTCAGGAAGCTAGGGTCATTAAGCTTGAGAGAGAGCTTCAAGGAACTACACACTAACATAAATTTAATTTCATGGAATAATGGAGAGAGGGGAAACACTCAAACCATCAAAACATAAAAACCATTCTTGAACACAAAATAAACATTAAAATTTCATTCAAACATGGTTGCAATATATGCAAAATCTAGTTTGCAACTTGCAACTAGTTTATAACTTTTTATTACAAAATGATCTCCAATGTTTACATCAGTCCATGATGGATTCAAGGGCTGCAACATGGTCCCTTTAATCTCACAAAAAATAGAAAAGTAACATCAACAACAAAAAAATAAATATTCTCATACAATCTACAAACCCCTCTCATCCAATAACACGTAAAACAATGGATTGCAAACTTGCAATTGACAAATACCAATGGAAGAAAATTGTTCTAGATTCAATTTCATGCCTTCAACCTGAAAAAACACTCAAGAAACCATTCCTCAAGAAGATACATGCCCTTTTTGAGTCTATCCACCAAATCCCCCTGAAAAAAACTCCCCTCAAAAATTTTCCTTTAAAAAAATATTTTCTTGCTTTCCCCATTCTCTAGATTCTTCACCACTTCCTCACATAATTAATTTTCTTCCCTCTCTTCATAGGTACAGAATATTATTTGTGGTTGCAAATTAAAACTTCTCTGAAATAATTAATGCACAATAAAATCTATTTAAAATTTCCTAGACAAAGATAGGAGTTGTTGCTTTAATTATCCACTTGCAATTTTAGAAAAAGTAAAAAAAGGAAAAAATCAAGTCATGGGTGTCCACCTCCAGTATGTATCATTTTGGGAGATGATTATTGTTCTTTAAGACATCCATTATCCCATTTTTAATGGACATATTGTGTTTTCCCAAATAATTTGCAATTTTAATGCTTTATTTCACTTTTTGTTTTAAATCCCACTAGTCAACTTGTCAAAGTTGCACAAGAATTTAATTGAAAAATCATTTTTATTGCAAATAATTACTTATCTATCCTCACCATATAATTTAAACCAAAAATTAATCCACTTCAAAAATACAAAATTACATAATTCAAAAATTCAACCTTTTGTTTGCATAGGATTGCAAGTCACCATGTATGCTCCTACATCAAACACCTACTATAGACAAAAAAATGCATGAGTTGCATGCAGAAATATATGTAGAGCCTTTGTTTGTCTTGGATCCACCTCATTTCCTTGTCCACTAGGATGTACCCATTCACCAAACTTTGCAACCTTACAATATTATATCATGTCATCTTTACTCCTCTACCCTTGATGTATTTCAAAACTTTTAATCTAACCTCCCACCAATATATTCCATCAGAATTAACAATAAAACATATACCTCCACCTTCAACAAAACAAATGTACTTCATTACCTCTATTGCTATTTTACCTTTTTCCTCCTCCTTTACCTTGTCTTCTTGTTGAAATTTCACTATTTCAACGCTTTCTATAAGACATCACATTCCTGCAATATAATTTATTTCCCTCAATATAATGCTAGTTCCATTAACAAGAGACTCATTTTCTACTTTCCCTAACAAAGAAACATAATAACAAATCAAAACATCTTCATCTACTCTTTTCTCTAATAAATATTTATTAAAGAACTTTTCATTTACCTTCACTTTACACTCTTTAAATTCAAATTTTTCAAATTGATCCATTTTTGTGACAAAGTCTTCATCAAAGGAAACATCAAAATATGATTTTACCCCACCTTCTACTGCAACCCTTGTCTCACCTGAGATTAATTCATCCCACTCTTTTTCAACTATTGCCATCCACATCAATAAATCACCCCCTTCACTTTCTTTTATGTCCTTCAAAGGAAACTCTTCTACTGACACTTCATTATAGTCACATTCACCTTCACAACAACATTTATCAAAATTAAATTTTACCTCAATATCTTCCACTATTGCAACATTTTTTCCCTTGCAATAATTTGATCCCATTCTCTTTCTATATGTATGAGTAAATCATCCTTCTCAACTTCATAGGTGTTATTTAAAGAACTCACTTCTACTATTGCAATCATTGTAGTCTCATCCTCCATGTCTTCCAATAGACATCCTTCAGTGTCAAGTTCCTCAATCTTTTCACACTCATCCTCTTCCTCTTCCTCGATGTCACATGCATGACACTCTATTGCATCCTATTTCTTTTCTACATTCAAAAAACATTAGAAAGATAATAAAAAAATAACTTCAACTCTTGTATCTCCATTTTTAAGACCTCACAATGCCTTAATAACAAAAATCTTCAAACCCTCAGGTTTTACTTATGCAAACTACCTCCTTTGGCAATCTGTTTACAAAACCCTCTTCCAATATTCACCAATATTATTGTAAAATTCTTCCTTTAGTGAAATATCTACAATAATAGGAACCTCAGTTCCTCAAATCCTCTTAAAATTTATTCTTACTATTTGCACATTCATCTACAAAAAATATCTACAAATTCTCCAACGTCCAGTCCTGCTACAAACTACCTCCAATCGGCGCTTTTGTATGCACACTCAAGAACTCCCACTCTGATACCACCGATGGAAAGAGGGGAAATAATCAAACCATCATAACATAAAAAACCATTCTTTAACATAAAATAAACATTAAAATTTCATTCAAACACTATTACAATATATGCAAAATCTAGTTTACAACTTGTAACCAATTTACAACTTTTTATTACAAAATGATTCCAATGTTTACATCAGTCCATGATGGATTCAAGGGATGAAACATGCCCTAGTTAAAATCATTAAAAACAAAAAAATAACATCAAAAAGAGAAAACTAAATCTGCTCATACAATCTTCAAACCCATCTCCTATAATAACACACAAAACAATGGATTACAAACTTGCAATGAACAACTGCCAATGGAAAAAAATATTGTAGCTTCACTTTCATACCTTCAACCTGAAAACACACTTAGGAAACACTTCCTGGAGAAGATACACACCATTCTTGAGTCTATGGACACCAAATACTCTTAAAAAAATCCCCTAAAAAATTTTCCTTTAAAAAAAATATTTTCTTGCTTTCCCATTCTCTAGATTATCCACCACTTCCTCATATAATTAATTAATTTTTTTTTTTCCTCTCTTCCTAGGTACAAAATATTCTTTGTGGCTACAATTCAAACATCTGAAAAATGATTAATGCACAATAAAATCCATTTAAACTATCTGGACAAAGATAGGAGTTGTTGCTTTAATTCTCTACTTGCAATTTTAGAAAAAGTAAAAAAAGGAAAAAATCAACTCATGGGAATCCATCTCCAATACCTACTTTATAGGGAAATTATTATTGTGATTTAAAACATCCATTATCCCTTTTTTAATGCCCATCTTTAGTTTTTTCAAATAATTTACAATTGTAATGCTTTATTTTTCATTTTGTTTTAAATCCCAATAGTCAACTTGTCAAAGTTGCATAAGAGTTTAATTGAAAAATTAATTTAGTTACATATAAATACTTATCCATCCTCACCATATAATTCAAACAAAAAATTAATCCACTTAAAAATTCAAAATTGTATAATTCAAAAATTGAACCTTTTGTTGACTTAGGATTGCAAGTGACCATGGGTGCTCTTGCATCATGGACTAAGAAATGACATGGGAAGATTCCACCCACATACCCTTCCCCATTCCAAATTTCATAGCCTAGTATATTTCTTAATGCATCATTTTCAAGAAATACATTATTGACTAGCTTCCTTGCAGTTGCTTGCACTGGTTCGAAGCTTTGCAACAAATCCATAAGATTTGAAATAAATATTGAGATGAGTTTTCAAGATTAACCTGCAAGCTTTTGGGTGTATTATTTCTTGGCCAAAAACATATTTGATTCACTTGTATGCATTGGGACACTACACTTTGAACACCATTTGCAATTGGTCCCACACTAAGTATACTAATAATGAGTGCTCCCAGTGGTGAACAAGAAAAAGAACCCTATAGTTCCTTAGGTAATATTCCATATTGAATCCACCCTGCATGAATTTCTACACATGTAAAAGCTTGATTCACCACAGTATAAATGTCAAATGAAACCTAAGCTTCCTACAACAAATATTTCCCTTTTGATAGATTCCCTAACTTTGAGTGACTAAATTATGAAGACAACATGACAACTAAGGAAACATTGCAACACCATAAAATAAATGAGCATGAAAAATTGAAACCCTATAAATAATGAAACTACCATAGATACGCCAATACTTTCCACATTATGAACTAAGCCCCACCTAACTGCAAAAAATTGTAGACTAAAGCAATAAGAAAACAAAGCCACCATTAATAAAAACCCAACGTTGTTGACTTCTAAGAGAACACCAGATGCAAATGAGCTATCCCTCCTTGCCAAGAACTTAATTAATCACTGTGAAATTTCCCAGAAGTCTCCACACACTTATGTTAGATAGCCAATGCTAGTTCTATATAATTTCCTTCACACGCATGAAGCCTAAGAAAGTAATTATTTAAATAATTGGCTATTGTCATTTCCACATTGAATCAAGGGAGAAGGCACAAATATTTGAGAACACATTTAACAAAGCTATTTTGGTTATGATTATGAAAATACACCTTACTTAAGCCCTACAACAAGTATTACAAAAAAAAAAGTTTAATTATAACTGACAGCTTTAATCTAGATCACAATTAATCCTTATAAATTCCATCAACACATGACTTCTATACTTCCTACTACATAATTGTGAGCACCAATAAAATCTACACAAAGTTTAAACTCTATAACATGGGTTAGCTCATGCAAACCTACAAATGCTCCTCTGAGATAATGCACCATACTTCACAAACAAAATGAAAAAATAAACTAATTGAAAGTATCAAAGAAGCATAAATGCAAACCTATCCTATAGTGGATTGGTGTCACTTGGTTGTGAAAAGTGACCCTTTCCCAACCCTTGACAA
Source organism: Sequoia sempervirens (assembly GCA_007258455.2). Lineage (NCBI taxonomy): Eukaryota > Viridiplantae > Streptophyta > Pinopsida > Cupressales > Cupressaceae > Sequoia > Sequoia sempervirens. Next base: position 131,633,165 of record VDFB02049217.1, on the reverse strand, counting down.
GCTCAATGATAAAATGCCTTGAAGATGGAGTGGACAAAATCAGCTCTCAATGTGAAGAGAGTAACTTTGCGTAAATTGTGGATGCTAAAATGAGGAATGAGACCCCCTATTTATAGAATGTTAGGATGGAGAAATATGCAAAATCAGTGAATGTGGGACAAATATTCAACCAATAGAAAGGAGCCACTTTTCCAAATGTGAGTGGATGGAGGATGTGCAAGTTTTGGTCAATGTTCCAATAAATGACATTAGGTGGCCTTTTAAAATTTCAAATTTGGCTTTTTGGAGGAAGAAAAAAGGGGCTTAAATACTAAGTTTGACTTGTGAGAGACATGTAAGTGCTCTTAAATGCCTTGTTAGATGTACATGTCAATTTGGATTTGAATTCAAACTTGAGGCAATATTCCATTTTTATGCCATGTTGATGGAAAATGAAGATTTAATAAGTTAATTAAAATATTTTATCTGTGCAAGTGGGAAAATCTAGAGAATGTGACATGCATTAGATTAGATTTAATCCTAATTTAGTTAATTTAAAAGAGGATTGGGTGATTTTACTCATTTGACTTAGATTTAAGGATTAAACTAAATCAAAAGGAGATGGAAGATGATTTTAGATTTAATTAAATAAAGATTTGATTTATTTAATCAAAGTGGGTGATGTTAGGATCAAATTAAATAAAGTTGATTTATTTAATTTAAATGGATGACTTTAGATATTAATCAAATAGAATTGATTTATTTGATGAATATATTTGATTAAATGCAATATGCTAATTTAGCATGTCTACATTTTTCCCTTCTTTGAAGCAATGTACTTGTTGCGTTGGTTCAAAGAATAAACTTACCGTGATAAAAAATTCAAAAAAATTCTAATTTATTTTTTAGATGCCCCAGTGGAAAGAAGTATATGAGTACATTGCCTCCTTGAGAGATCGAGTGAAAAGATTTGATTTGAGGGTCAATCTCGAGATAAAGAGGTTCAAGATGGACGTATGGATGGTTATGATGATGATGCAAATGAGATGGTTTTAAGATGCTTAGAATAACCAATCTATATTATCCTAAACAACTTAAATGATGATATGATGTGATGATGCCTATATGATTATGGAATGGATGTTTTATGCAAAGGTATGATTTATGAGATGCTTAGTCTAACAAATCTATATTATGATGATGAACATGCATGTGAGATGATCGGTGTTTCTTATATGATATTATGTGATATGCATTATGTTAATGGTTTGTGGATGCAAGATGGATGCTTTAGTGATGATGATTAACTATTCTAGTATAATGTTAGTGCAGAAAAGAAGAAATCAGATGATTAGAAGAGGATCCAACAAGCCAACTTTATGAGATGATGAGAAATGGATGATTTTCTTATCAATAATTAGGATTTTAAAAGGGCCACTTACTTTATATTTGATAGCACACATTATAAGAATGATGCATCAAGGTATAAAGAACCAATATGGCGTTGCACTTAGTGTTATGGACTTTGAATCAAAAATAGATAGGAGTATTCTTGTTCACACTTGACATATAGAAACCTTGCTAGGATGCACTTTGGAAGTTTCAAACATCTCAGGGCAAAACATGGAAAGGTATAACCTACCAATGCAATAGTGAACAAGCTACCCAAAACACCCTCCATACATATCTAACAAAGCAAGTATTCACCAAGTTATATTACAAGAACATCCAACAAGAATAGCAAACAAAGGATAATGATGGTTGCCCCATTCCTATCTCTGTAAATCCATTTGTTTGGACATCGTCGAGAGGTTATTGGAATGAGTGCAAAGAGATAAGTCAAAAGAAAAAGATAAAATAAACAACAAGTTAATGTTCAACAATACTGCTAACCAAAAGGAAATGTGTTTTTAAGGATAAGAATTGAAACTATTTCCAAAAGATAATGTCCATTGTAGGAAGGATACATCCTAGGACATGTTAGTGGATGGCGGCACGTCATTTCATTTATCCAAAGTGTTATTTCTGATAAATAATGCCAATTTTAGGAAGGATACATTCTAATACACAATGTTATCAGATGATTGATATGGGACTAATTGGATGATAGGCTATTGACACAAAGAGTTTACTAACTTGTTTACATATTGACCTAAACCTAAGACTTGATGTTTTGAGTTTTCAATTTTCACATGCTAGACTTGTTTATGATTGTTTCACCAAAGGTTGAGGATGATGATCATTTATTATGAGTGTTGTTATTGTGGGTGAAAGTGAGATGAGCCATATGGGATTTTTTCAAATATTTTGATTTTTTTTTTGATGTTTTGAAATATTTTGAGGTTGTTTTTGGTATTTTTCAAGATTTTATAAATGTTTTGATTTTTTATTTTCCAATGTTTTGGGGTTTTATGATATTTTGACCAAGAGACTAACCTAAGGACCTATCCTAGGGGCCTCAAGGGCTGATCAATTAGATTAGACTTGCCTACGTTATATACATAGAGACCACGTAGTTCAACTAATGACTTGACTAATTTATAGATGAAGATATACATGATGAAATGTCAGTTTATTATGATGGACTCCTAAAATACTAACCTAAGTGTCTCGAGGGATGATCAAAGATCAACCTTGCCTACGTTCAAGACTAAGAGACCCGTAGTTCAACTGATGACTTGACTGATTTATAGATGAAGATATACATGATGAAATGTTAGTTTATTATGACAAAATCCTAAAAGACTGCCCTAAGTGTCTCGGGTGATGATCAAAGATCAACCTTGCCTACGTTCAAGACTCAAAGACCTATAGTTGGAAAAGATGACTCTATTTTTGAATTTTTTGACCTATTTTTGGGATTTTGATATGTTTCAAATGTTTTTGGATTTTCTAATTTTTTGATGTTTTTGGATTTTCTTTTTTTTTGATGTTTTTGGATTTTCTGATTTTAGGACTTCAAGAATATATACGAATCTAATCCCATGAGAATATGCCCCCAGTGTGATGCAATAGACTACTCCGATAAAGGAAAGACAAATTGACCTTGAGGATGGGTCAATTAGTACTAGGAGGAATCATGATATGAACACAAAACCAAACTATGATGCAGATGTCAAATGGATGTATGATGGATGGAGATATGGAATGCGATGGAAGATGGATGATGTAGAGCAAGCATGTAGATTGTAGTCGATGGAAACTGTTTATTTACACAAGGTGCTTGTTTCCAAGGCTTTCACCAAGGTACTTTCCCAAAGTGCCACCGAAGTGGTTTTCACCAGAGGACAATTTTTTCTTTACTATTTTTTTTTATTCTTTTTGGATTTTTTGTTTTTTTGATTTTTTTTTGTTGTCACCAAGATGCCTGTTTTCTAGGTTTTCACCAAGGTAACCATTTTCTAGGACATTTTCTAATTTTTTGGATTTTTTGTTCTATGCCTTGAAAGATTAGGCATAAAATTTTTTGAGGTGAGAGTTGTTCATGGGCTCTTGTAGAGGTTCCCTTTCGTGTATGTGCAAGATCATGATGGGCCAAAAAGTGGCAATATGATGGGCATGTGACTAATGAATTTTTTTTACCAAAAATTGATGAAATGAAAAGGGTTTTTAAAGGAGATTCTCAGCTTTCCACCAATATAAATTATGCTTTACTTTGAATTTAATAAGTAATTATTATTTATTTTCTATTCAAATTACAACTAAAGTCCTAATTGATAGGCTGATTGAAAAAAATCTATAGCTTTCAAATGTTATCACATTTTTTTGAATCCAAAATATGCATCACATTCTATGCTTCACATACTATAGGATTAAAAAAAGAAAAATTGAATTTCATGAAGTTTTGACCAAGTTAAGGTGGCTAGACATATGAGTTTTTTATATTTTTTAAAAGTTGTAATAAAATATCATAATTACTTATTTACTTGGAAAAAAATTACAAAAAAATATGGATCACATCGAAACATGATCCCTCTACTTATATTTAAAATATTATAAAAAAATATTATCATTTTATTGTGGTTAGGGTGGTCAGACAAACACCTACTTCTTATTTTTCCCCTGAAATTTAAGTATGACTACATTGAAATTTTAAATTTTCACCAAATAGATTTATTTATTTTTTAAACAAACCTAGTAGTTTAGAAACTACATTCAATTTTCTATAGATTCTATTCTTACATATTTTTGAAATAATATAGATAACTTATTCAAATTTTTATGTCAAGTTGCCTAACTTTGATTTTTTTGAATTTTTTGCCACTTAAGGGCCTATTTTTTCCATGATGATCCCACACATACCCAGGCTTCATGTGTTGATAACTGATATGCCCCTAAATTATAGCTTGTTATGATAAAAAAAAATGGTCCCAACCAATAGGGTTCAAATTTTCTAGGACATTCTTTTGATTCTCCTTTAGTACCAATTCTCCAACTTAGAACGTCCTGCTTTTGATTTTCTTGTTATAGCTCCTCTTGAGTCTGTTATGATAGAATTGCAAATGATTTAAAGCATATATACACTACTCATCTAGTAGCTCTAGCTCATTTAGTCTTGATACTCAGTACTCTTCATCCGTGATGAGGTTTTGCAATGATATTCTTAGTGACAAGAGTTTGATCTCAATGGGGAGTATTGCTTCTAATTCATAGACCAGGGAGAAGGGGGTGGCGTCGGTGGGTGTGTGAATGTTGGTTTGATAGGCCCAGAGGGTAGGATTGAGTTGTAGATGCCAATCATGACCTGGGTCATTGACTATTTTCTTGAGGATCTTTAAAATGGCTTTATTTGTGGCTTCTACTTGGCCATTGCCTTGGGGATAGTATGGAGTGGAGAAGTGATGTTGGATTTTGAATTTTTCACACAAGTCACAAACATTTTGATTCTTAAATGGTGTCCCATTGCCAGAGATAATGTATTGTGGGATATCGTAGTGGAAAATGAGATAGTTTAGGATGAATTTTGATATCTGCTTCCCAGTTATATATGTCATGGGTATGGCTTCCACCCACTTGGTAAAGTACCTAGTGGCAGTTATTTTGAACTTATGGCCATTTGTTGAAGTAGGAGTGATTTTTCCAATGAGATCAAGTCCCCACTATGAAAAGGGCCATGGTGTGATGATGGGATGAAGTTCTTGAGCTAGAGCATGGATGAGATCCCCATGTTGCTGACATTGTAGGCACCTTTTGACATAGTCACATGCCTCCCTTTCCATTGTAGGCCAATAATACCCCATCCTCAAAAATTTCTTGGCTAGGGTCATTCCACTCGAGTGTGAACCATAGATGTCATTATGCACCTCAGTTAAAGTGGTCAATGCCTCCTTAGTGTTTAAACAATGTAATAAGGTTCCTTCTATGCTCTTATGATATAGGGTATCTCCTAGGATGATAAATTGGGATGCCTTTTTGACAAAGGTTCATTTTAAGGTTGAGGGTAAGTCAGCAAGTAGGACACCTATTCTCAGGAAGGTATAAATTTCATGGTACTAGGGATCATCGTGACCAATGATTTCACACACAAATTTTGATTCTGGTACCATGAATGTGGGCACGAGAAGTTGCTCTACCAAGAATTCATATTTTGGGACATTATGAGGGATTTCCAGTAGGGATCCAATCATTTCCATGGCATCTACTGCTCTATTGTTTTCTCTAGGAATTTTCTCAAATGTGATTTGGATAAAGGATTCCTTGAGAGTCTCCACCAATTTCTTGTATGGAGTGAGCTTATCATCCTTAGTCTGGTACTCACCATTCACTTGGTTTATTATCAACTGAGAGTCTTCATATACTCTAAGGGCCATGATGTGCCATTGCACTACTATTCTAAGACCTATGGTTAAAGCATCATATTTTGTAATGTTGTTGGTGCAGGGGAATGCCAATTTATATGATCTAGGTATGCAGTCCCCCTGTGGGGTGATAAAGAATACACTGGCTCTTGATCCATGTTGCATGTATGAGCCATCAAAGTAAAGTTTCCAGTGGTCAGCTATGTTGAGATTGAAGATGGATTCGTCTAGAAACTTTGAGATGCAAGGATTCTATGAATATATTGGTGCTTCTGCAAGTTGATCTACAATGACATGGCCTTTATTTGTTTTCCACTCCACATATTCAATGTCATACTCTGATAGTATCATGACCCATTTGTCCATTCTTCTAGTGAGCATTGCTTTTGACAGTAAGTACTTGAGAGGGTTAATTTGGGTGATGAGTTTTATTTTCTGTGTAGCAAACACTATTGCTAGACATGATTTCTCAATGAATGAGTAATTTAACTCCTGCCTAACCATTGTTCTATTGATATAATAGATGGCCCTTTCTGTCCCATTTTTTTCTTGCTAAGCTAGAAGAGCACCGAGGGTTGCTACAATTGCTGACACATAGAGAATTAATGGCTTTCTTGGGATCAATGGCATTAGGACTAGTGGTGTAAGCATATATTCTTTCATCTTATTGAAAGCTTCTTCACACTTGTTATACCACTTGTATGCTACTCCCTTGTGAAGTACGTGAGAGTATTGATTATGTTTATCTGCCAACTATGCTATGAATATTCAAATGGACTAAAGTTTTCCTTGGAGACCTATCAATTGTTTCAATGTTTTGGGTGCCTCCATCTCAAGGATTTATTTTACCTTGGTAGGGTCTACCTCAATACCTCTCATTGACACTATGTATCCTAGTAACTTTCTTGATTGTACACTGAAGATGTGCTTCTTTGGATTTAATCAGAACTTGTATTCCTCTAGCCTGTCAAAAATGGCACTTAAGGTTTCTATGTGATCCTTCCTCTTTCTGGATTTGGCTAGTATGTCATCAACATAATCTTCATGATTTTTATGGATCATGTCATGGAAGATTAACATTTTGGCTCTTTGGTATGTTGCTCCTATATTCTTCAAGTCAAATTGCATCATATTCTAGAAGTAAGTCCCCCATGGACAAGTGAAGGTTGTTTTGTGTTGTTCTTCTTTAGAAATCATTATCTAGTTGTATCCTGAGAAACCTTCCATTAAGGAAAGCATTTCATGTCTTGGTATTGTGTCCACAATCATGTCAATGTTGGGAAATGAGAAATCATCTTTTGCACATGCTTTGTTTAAGTCCCTGAAATCTATGCAGATTTTGATGCCCACATCAGGTTTTGAGATAGGAACCATGTAATGCCCCATCTTGTAACCTAAATAATGATGCATTTTCTATGAAAGTGCGATAATTTTTTTTTAAATTATAAACACTTACTTAACTAATCGCAAACATTCCCTAAGTAACATGATGACACACTACTTGAAATTCCCATAGACGACTTTAGTATTTAGCATTGCATATATATTAATTTTCATAAACTTAGAAGCATACATTGTATAACATTTGAATTTCATCAATGAAGATATAAAGTACAAATAAGATTCTTACATTGCATTTGAAATAACATTACAATACTCATTCTCCAAATGAGGTAGATCAAATAATAATTTACAATTACATATTATAAATGTTCACCTCATTGACAATTGAGGAAAGTTACAAATATAAGATTTCCAATGATACAAATAAGGAAGTACACATATATCCACATTTGAGCTCTTCATCTATGAAGCACTTGTTGCCATGATCAAGAACTAGGGACCTAACAAAGTAAGGTGCACGTTCCACCCAACCATGTGGTACCTGTAGGTCCACCCCCCATGATAAGAGATAGTAATAAGATTCCCTAGACATAACCTACAAACCTTAGACACATTTAAAAATATAGAAAATCTATACAAGTACACACTTAACTTATTGGTTACATTGCTTCCAGATTTAGGACAATCAAATATGCTAAGTTCATAAGGTAACTATTATTTTAGGTGGAGTGTCATCACAATGTTGCATAGGTTACCTTGGTGTTTCTTCCTAGGTTCTGGCCCCAAACTTGGGTTACCCTGGTAACCTCTTACAAAACCCCATCCCATATGCAAACTGTTGTGGTATCGAATATCTTTTAAAATAACAAGATATCAATTTTCTATTCCAAGCCTTCTCAACTTATACTCAAGACTGAACTAGCCCTTTAGTCTATAAGTGAAGCTAATTATCTAGTTAAAAGTTTTAAACTAACTAATATTTTATTTTAGTTTCCACTGACTTACTAACTCTACATGAGTTACCCTGGCACCACTTTGTGTGTCGGCCCTCACATAGAGCCACTCCCCTAAAACAAAAAAAATGAATCTAAGTTCACTAACTAAGGTAAACAAGGTGCACAAGAATCAACATATAAGACCAAACATATCATAACGGACTTCAAATCTTTGTTCATAAAACCAGGTGTCTAGACACCATGCAAAACCGTGTGCACTACCCTAGTCAACTTAAAGATTGTATTTAAACAATAACAACTCACACATTTAACAAACTTATCTGGAAGACTTGTACTTCTATTACATTCCCAATTTTCCCAATAAAAAAGAAAATACAATTTAAAACAAATCAGGGATAATAAACATCTATTATTAGGATTTACTAAATCTAATCAAGACAAATAAAATTTAGCATGAAAATAAATCAACTTGGTTAAAATTTATTATCAAATAATCTAATTTTAACATTCTCAATTTCACATGAAAATAAATACTAAATTTTCTCAATCAATCTTATTATTTTAAAGATAATTATTCTCATGCATTACATGCACCCCTTCAAATAAAAGAAAAAATTATTTTCATATTGAAACTATTTTCTCAATAAAAAAATAAATATAGATATACATATATAGATATACATATATATATATATATATATACATATAAATATATACATATAAATATATACATATATTCATAATTTAAATTTTAAATACCACGAATCTCAAAATTCATATACAATGAAACTTAAGCAAATAGGGTTTAACTCTATGTTTACACAGTCACCGACTATGCATACATAGTTGCCAGCTATGAATACACAGTCGTCGACTGTGTATACACAGCCCACAGTTGTGCTTACACAACCCACCCCATAAGGGTGGTGACTGTGTTGGCAGTTGTCACCCTATGTGGGGGCGGCTGTAGCCCCTAGCCCCCTCAAACTTTCATAAATTTTTTATAAAAAATAAAAAACAAAACTTTTTTGGAATTAAAATTTTGTTTTAAAAAAAACGCAAATCCCTATTACGCCTATACGACGATTTCAAAATTTTTTAAGTAATGAATATAAAATATGCACAATACAATTTATATATGAATGTAAATATATATATATATATATATATATATATATATATATATATATATATATATATATATATATATATATATAAAGATAGATAAAATATTAAAATCAGACAATTACTTTCTATAGGGTTTAATCGAGAAATTGGGAAATTTAGCAGTATACACAATTTTTCCTTCAACAAGTTTAATTCAATCCTAGAGGGCTTTTATTTTAATTCGCAAAATAGAAAATTTCCTTCACAATCTATTTATTCAAAATATTTTCTACAGGAAACTCTTAATAGAGATTGTTACAGAGGTTTCCAATTCCTCATTTTATCTACAGAGTGTTTTTCTTTTGAAGCTTTCCAATTGCTTAACAAATCCTACAGGGTTGCTCTAAAATTTCACTATAAAAATCTTGTTTTAAAAGATAATAGGGAAGTAACAAATTTCTACATAATGTTTTACTAAGAAGAACAAAAGCTTTTAATAAACATTTCTTCTACAGGCAATCTTTAAATTCACAATTTTAGTAAAAATTGCACAAATATAATTTTTTTTCACAGGCAATCTTTTCAAAGAAAATAAATAAAAAAAATTAACAGAGAAAAACATGTGGCTTGAAGTTTTAGATTTTGTCTGTTGAAGAGAAGCTTCGCCTATTGCGTGCAACTTCCAAAACATTTACAAGTCACCACTTTATAGAAGAATACAAATTTCTATCCAAAAGCAATCCCAAAACTTCTTCTAGAAGCATTAAGCAATTCCCAATGAAATTCACAAACCAACACAATTCCCAAAAATTTTAGTAGAGCTTTGTTCTTTTTATTTCTCATGAAGTAATTTTCCTGTTTTCCCCAAAATCACCTAATATCTTCTAAGAGAATCCTCAGTAAGAAAAAGGCAATTAATTTAACTAACACACATGTCAAGAAGAAAATATCTTCTAACAACCTTAAGGAAAATCTTTCTTTCTTCCCTTATCAAAAATTGAATGCATTTTAAGAATTCAAATTTCAATTTCCTTTTTCCCTTTTTTTTTTTTAATTTAAAATCCCATTTCCACAAACATTTAATAATATGTAATCTATACTCACAATAAAGTAACTTTAATTTAATTAATTAATTAAATAAAATATAAAGCTTTTATTTACAACATTCAAAATTAATTTAAATAAACATTAAATTAAAAGAACATTATTCTATCATTAAGATAAAAAAGTTTTCCTTTCATAACAAATAATCCAAACAAACACAACCAAATCAACCAAAGACACCATATTTAAACTGACGACATATTGTGACTGGGTTTAAGACTAGACTAGGAAAAACCTTATGACTACCTCCCAATCAACATTTTCGTCGAGTCTTGACATGCTCAAACCGGAGAAACCAGGTGGAGTCGATGTCATGTACCTACAGTCCTACAATCAGACAAATAACATGCATACATATAATCCATTATTCAAACACACCGTTCGAAGAAAATCACGGAAATCATAGGGCACTCACAAGCGAGTGATGTAACTCTGTTCTCCACACCAATACACATCACATCAAACTGACAAAATAACATCAACTAATCTAACATAAGCATATATAAGGCAATAAAATCTGAAGTAAACATCTATGCTAACATAAAGCATGAAAGAATTAATTAACACCATAAAATGTATCATCAAATCACAAAATAAATCCACTATCACTCTAATGTCAGTGATCAAAACATCAAAACCAAGTACCAAGGTCTATCAAATTGAAAAAATGCTAATAGAAAACATAAACAAAATGGAGGGGTACTACAAACCAAGTTTGACACCCATTTTAAATAGTCTATTGGTCTAATGAATCCTAGATCTAGTAGCTTCTTCAAATCCATTTTTACTAGCAGGGCGATTTGAGGATGCATGTTCTTGAGTTTTTGTCTAATAGGATTTGCATCAGGATATACTACTAGATGATGTACTACAATTTCTAGATTAATCCCTCCAATGTCTGCATAACTCCATGCAAAATTAATTTGTCTTTCTCTCAAGAAGGCTACTAGGAGCTCTTATTCCTCTAATAGTAATGACTCTGCATAGAATGTGATGTGCGGTGTCTACTTTTTTCCTAGATTAATTGGATTGGATTTTTCTGCTAGGACTGCTATTTTTTCCTGATGAAGAGCTTTGAAAGGAAGATTGAATCCCCCATTCTCAAGTGCCTCAAAGAGGTTTTCATCATTGGATGCATCCTTTCTTTTTATTTTTTTTGGGTCAGAGAGTGCCATAGTGTGGTTTTCACTCAAGGGCCTAGAGTTTATTCTGAGTTTTTCACTTTTGCGACTAAGGGATTCAATCATTTCCCCATAGTATGCATGGGTATCTAGCTCAATGATGAATCTTTCTAGGTTATCCCCACATGGAATATTATCCCATTGTCCCATGAATTTTGAGAGTTCCTCATCATTTTTGAATGTGTCAAGTATTGGTGGTCCTCGTTGGTCATATTGATGAGTTGGGGGTAAACTAGGCAGATTTCATGATCTTGATGGTTTGATTCAAAGGATAAGGTGCTAATCATGAGAAGGGTGGTATCCTTAAAGTGCATGGGTGGGTTGGTTATGGGATCCTCCTCACCATTGCTACTACAGATGTCAGTTATATATAAAATGTGAAGTTGTTTATGACTCGATCTGTAGATACGGGTAATCAAAGTTCAGCTGCAGATTGCTGAGGAGGATTATTAATCTTTCTAACTGAAGGACTTCAGCCATGTATGGTTATACTTGGAGGGGTACATACAAGGCAAAGATTTCTCATTCACATCTCTGGAATGATAGGTATTATAATCCCATTGTCATTTTTCCCAAGTCTTTGGTTTCTGTCATAGCCCATTATGAGCATCATTTGTAAACTTTTGCTTTTGTCATCCATTGGTAGATTGGTTGTTGGTCTATTATCTTGGTATAGGAGATGAGATGGGTCCTCCTCTATGACTTCTCAGCTGAGATCTCCTCAACTTCTAAAGTTGGAATATTCTCTAGGGGATGTTTCGGATGTGGAGGCTTCATTTGATTGCAGATGTCCTCTTGATCTAGGAGATTGTGGTAACTCTCCTACTATAAAGGAATTTTTAGGAATCATGTAGTCTCCAAAAAAATTATCCTAGATGATGAATTTGATATCAGAGATGATGGGGATGGTAGGAGTGGCGGGTTTCTCTATCACAGAAGTGGAAGTGAGGGTGTTTGGATCAATGTATGGTGTTGATGGGCCTTCAACATTTTAAGGAAATTGAGGGATTTTGTAGTATTTTTCCTCAAGGTTCTTGCAATAGGAGAATGGTTCAGGATCTCCATGGATGGTGACCTCTCATTCTTCATATGTGAATTTGACACATTAATGGAAAGTTGATGCTTTTTCTTGCATTTCATGGATCCATGGACGTCCTAGAAGATTGATATAAGGCAAGTTGAGGTCCAGGACCGGACAGGTAGTTTCCATGATAGTTGGCCCCACTTGAATAGGGATTTGAATTGTGCCTTGGGATACTCTTTCCTAATCCTCATATGCTCTGATTGTAATACATATTCCTTTATTGATGGAATCATTTGAGATTTTTCAGGTTCTCAATGAGCTTGAGGGTACAAATATTCAAGCCTACACCTCCATCCACCAAGACTCGCTTGACTTTATTTTTATGCACCAAGACCTCTAAATGGAGTGCACAGTTATGAGATGGTTGAGCGGGAAAGTATTGATTGGAGAACATAAGGAGATTTGGAGTGATGATGTTTCTGACTATAGCTTGGAATTGTTCTACATCAAGATCTATGGGGACAGTGGATGAAGCTAATGCTTCCTCAAGGATTTTCTTGTGGGAAGATGATATTTTAAATAAATCCATGACAGAGATTTGTGCTAGGGTTCTTTTTAGCTCATCAAGGACATTGTAACCATTGGGATTAAATCTAGGGTGGGGTGCAAATGCTCTATTAGGCTGAGATGGCCTTATAATGGTAACTTTTTTGCCTCTTGTGGTGAATCCAGAATCGGCATGGGCTCCTTTGATGGTGATGGTAGCACAGTAGTCATCCAATGATGTGACGACATGGTCATACACATGATTCACATTCTTGAAGGTACCTTTCCCCTTACCAGTGTTATTGTTCCCTTTATTGTTATGGTTAGGCATCAGATTCATGTATTTTTAAGATTCTAATTTCTTGTTGGTTGTTCCACATTTATGATTCTTTGATCAATGAGGTCTTGGACTATGTTCTTTAACCTCATACAATTGTTAGTGGTGTGCCCTTTGATTTTGTGGAAGTCGTAGAGCTGATTTTTTGTCGTACCAAGGAGGTTTAACATCTAGTTCTTGGTAGTTCTCATAAGTGGGAATCTTCATTAGGTTTTCATCTATTAGTTTCTTCATGATGACTTCAAGTGGTTCCCCAAGAGTGGTGTACTTTCACTTGATGGAATTCTTATTTTGTTGGGGCGGTCCCCTTTGATTGTTGATGTTATTGATTGCTTGATTATTTGGTTGTTGTGTTGTTGTGTTCACTTGATGGTTGTTTGGATGATGGTTTTGGATATTTTTTTGTGGTGCGAGTGTTTTTTTCCGAGGGGAATTGATGAAAACTTTGGCATTGACGACACCATCGTTGGTAATATTTTTGTTTCTTTCCCATGTGAGAGGTTTTTCATTGTAATCAGTGGATGGGTGATTGTTTTGTTGTTCACAATATGAAGTTGATCCTTAAGGTTGTGTCATAAGGGCTCGTTTGATGTTGAGCACCTTGGAAATCAACTGGTTGTACATGGTGATCCCTTGGACTTTGAGATGGAATTCCAAGAGGCCATCAAGGTTGTATATGATAGTGCACACTTGCTATTCCTTGGGCATGACCCATTTGGTCTGATTGACCTTGGATTTCCATCATTGTAGGAATGAAGCAAATGATTCATTCTTATCTTGTTTTAGTGCTGATAGTTCCTCAAGACTAACATCCATGGCAATATTGCATACGTAGTTTTTGATGAATGTGTCTATGATTTCTTGGAATGTCTTGATGCCTGTAGTTAGGCGAGAGAACCATTCCATGGAATGACCATCCAAACTCCTAGGAAAAAGCTACATCAAATAGGTATCATACACGAGTTCCATGCAATGAACCTAGAATTCCCTGATGTGATTTTTAGGGTTTTTTGTCCCGTGATACTAATCAAAATTGTGGATCTCAAATCCCTTTGAGAATAGTTTCATCACAAGGCTCGTATTGAATGGATAAGGACACAAGTTGTTGGGTGTTTTCTTAGTTTTCCCTAATTGCAGGTCAAGCACTTGTTGTGAGAGCAACTTGATTTGTGATGTCACATCATTTTGTGGATTAGGGGGTGGGATGAAAGTGTTCTAAGGTGGTTTGATTGTTGATGGGATGGGTGGATTGGTTGGTATGTTGATGGATGATGTTTACATATTATGTTGAGCCAAGTATGCCTATAATTATTATTGTACCAACAATGCTTGTTGTTGGTCTTGTTGTTGTTGTGCTATTAAGGCCTATTTTTGTGCTTTCTATTGTTGTTGAGCCAACAATGCTTGTTGTTGAGCTACTAATTGGGTTGCTTCCTACTATTCTTGATATTGTTTCAACACTTGTTGATGTTGTGTTGCTTGTTGTTGTACAAGATACTGCACTTGTGCTTGTGCTTGTTGTATTTGATATTGGGCCTGTGCTTGAGCGTGCACTTGATTCTTGGCCTGAGCTTGAGCTTGTGCTTGAGCAACAGTTTGTGTAATTTATGCAGCTTGTGCTTGTGTAGCTTGAGCTTGTTCAGCTTGAGCTTGTGCTTCTTCTTGTGTAGCTTGTTGTTATTGTTGTTGCAATTAAATTTGGTCTTGAGCAACCTATTGTATTTGTTGCACTTGTTGTGTTTGTAATGTAGGTTGGGTAGCCTGAACAACTTGTGCAGCTTGAGCAACTAGTTGTGTGGATTGTTTAGCAGCTAGTTGTGCGGCTTGTTGTTTTTGTACTTGCAAGAATGTCATTTGATAAGAGGCTTGCTAAGTGGCTTGCAATGTAATATTGTATTGGCTTGATCTATTGGAGCTTTGTGGTGGTGGTGGTGGTGTATTTGGAATGGTGTTTTTTGCGGTGGTGAGAGACATTGTCATGTTGGTGATTGGGATTTGATTGGTAGATGGTGCGATCAATGTGGTTGGTCCTTGAGAGACCATATTTTGAGATGTTAGGGGGGTGGTTGATGATATGATGGTGGTGGTTTGCATTATCAGGATGGTTTCCATCTATTTTTGTGGTGTCGATGACAAGGTGGAAGTATTTGGAATGATGCTCTAATTGATGCTTGGTGGTTTGATCTAGTTTTGTTGATTACCATTTGGTAAAGGGAGAAGCCCTAAACAAAGAGGTGATGTGGATATTGATGGAAATGCAAGAAGTGGTGGAAATGTGAGGGGTGCAATCTCTTGATGAAATGGTGTAGTGTTGAAAATGCCCATTAGTCCAAATATATCACCCTCTCCTTGCAAGGTTATGGGGAGAGAATTTTGGGGTGTTGCATGGAATGATGATGATGATGGGTTATTTGGATCATGAAAGGTGAGAGGGACATATGTATGAAATGGATTTTGGGGTACAGTTTGTCCCAAGATGATGTTTTCATCCAAATCCTAATTGTTTATGAGAGGATGCATTTTTAATGCATTGAGATATGCACTTCCTTTGTTAACAATGGGTTGTGTTGGAGCAATGGATGATGTGATTTGTGGGTTTTTTTGAGTAATTATTTGAAATGAGGGGGTAGATGAAATAAGAATGGTAGATGAGATTGGAGGCATGAATCCAAAAGATGGTTGCACAATAGTGCTCACATCAAAATCGGAGGTGAGTTTAGCCCCTTGCTTTGCTAATTCAAGCATGTATAGTGAGGGATTGATTCTCTTCATAATGTTGATAATCTTATGATTCTCTGGATTTTGAATTATTTCAATGATTTCCTCATGTGACATTCCAAAGGGATTAATGGTAAGATCCTCCACTTGGACACCTTCCTCTTGGTAGTCTTGCGAAAATGGAGGAAGCTTAATTGTGAGACTGCCAAACCTAATAGGATTCATTTCAGGAGCGGTTTGACTTAAGTCACTCGAAGTAGATGTTTCTTTGTTGACTTCCATGTTCCTCTTGTGTTGTGATATAGTTTTCACCATAAAATAGGGATCAATATTCAAGAATGTGGAAGGTGAATTCTCTAATTCTTTGGATTGATCTAAATTTAGGTATAAAAGAGAAAAAATATGATGATTTAAGGATCAATGGGTGATAATGATATGCATGTTTGATGGATGTTTGATGGATGATTGGAACTCTTGAGAAAATCTTGAAGGGTATGTTAAACTTTAGGACTTAATTTGGGATTGATTTGTTTTGTATTTTGGTTTTGGTGGACTCATAAACTCTAATAGGTTGGATGTTGTTCTCGAGTTAAATAGTTCACAAGATGCTAATTTTTCTAGGTGTGAGAAGAAGGATTCATCTAAATGCTCCTATCCAAACAACATAGTTTTGATAATGAGCTCCTAAATCCCAAGATGTTGGATATTATCAAGGGATGAATTTGTTTACAAGGTTTGATAATATGATTAAATATGTGGAGAAGGATTCATCTACACACATTTAATCAAACAAGATTATTTGGATTGGTTTCAAATGATTTTCCCAAAGTTTAATGTGCAATATTTTTCTAAGATTTTCAAAGAGTTGATGATGAGATGATAAGTTTAATTTTCAAAGATGGATGAAAGTTTTATTTTGATCCTAGGCTCACCTAAAAAGACACTTGCATACTAGACCTTGATATTGAAGAACATATGATACTTCTAAGGACCTCTGTAACTAGGAAGTGGTTGAAATTGAGCATACATTTCCAGATTGTTCAAAGGAATTAGTCTATAGAACCTTGTGAATTTTTTTCTTATTTTGGTATGTTTCTTTTGATTGCACTTCCTAATGTATTTCTTGATGACCTTTTGAGTGTGACTCCTAAATTTTGAACTTTTTCTCAAGGAATTTTGTTTTGGGATTTTGAATTTCTTGGAAATCATGAGGAACTAACATGTGTGAGAGTTAATTTTTTTATCTTTGATTAGTGATTTTGTTTTACCACAAACACTTCTCTGAATAGATTTTGAAACTAGATGTCCAATGTCCCAATTTCTTTGAGTCACACAAAGTATGCTATGTGGAACTTTGATGAAATTGGATCAAGGGTTACCTATTCTTTAACTTTAGTAGGAAAATTGAGATGTATATCCAAGTGTTTAGAAACCTCTAAGGATAAAATCCCAAGGGCAAGCAATAACACATGAATTTGGTCAATTGTAGTTGCTTCCTAGAGGGTTTGAAGTTTTGATGAAAATGTTAAATGTTTGTTTTCGAATGTTTTTGAACAAGAAAAATATTTTGTAACTAAGAACAAGAAAAACCTTATGGATATGAAAGACAATATTTTTTGAGTCCCCACTTGGACAAGTCCAGCTACGCTTATCTTTAGAAAATGGTTAGATGCTTGACCCCACTAGATCCCCTCCATAACACTCACTTATATGGGACATCGAAGCATCAACACCCATGAAACTCCCATGGCATGCTTTCCATTTCTACTAAAGACCATAAAAGTGTGGGCCAGCTTTAGAACAACTATTCTTGCACCAACAAATAGATAAGGATTTTGGAATTTCTACAATAAGGGTTTTATTTCAAACTTTTCGTTAATAGGAGTTGACCCCACATGGTGAGAGACCATTTTTTCCCTTCTCATCAAAGCCAACCACATGATACTGGCCTTTGTTCTAGTACCCACTTTTATGTCCTAGTTGAAAATACTCTTGGCTTTAGAGTGTTACTGGTTGAGTCATTCCCTTGGGTGAGTATTTTTTCCCCAAGGAAGGCCCTCTAATATAAATAAAATCAAGCAAACATATTCATAGTTTGATTAACCTTCATTTAGAAACAAAGGTAGAACACATGCAATAGGTTCCACTCACACTAGCACAATTTGTTATTCAATTTTAGTTCCAAAATGAAGTGTGGAGGAAATTACTTTATCCCAACCTACGACCACCAAAAATCCTTTTGATTCTCAAGATCATTGTGAGGCATGAGAGAAGTGCATACATATTTTCAATGGTGTTAGTTTGAGTAAGTAATTACAAAAAAAAAAGTAGCACATGTTCATTTTAAGTGAACAAAGCAATGCTTTTGATTCGTTTTAAAGCACCAAAATGAGATATGAAAGTTGTCTTGTTCAATTGTTAACCTCAAAAGAAATCTAGTCAATTTGTCTAAAGTTCATTTGAACCCTTTGCAACAAAAATTTAAAGCTTTTTTAATGCTCATTTTAGAGCACAAAAGGAAGCGAGTTAGTCTAAAATAGAAAATTAAAGCGTAGAATAGAAGCTCCAAGCATTAAAAAATGCTTTATCAACTCCAAATTTAATGATCAATTTATCTCCAAGATTCTTCAAAGATCACCTCTCATAAGTACCTTGTGTAAAAGAAAATCCCTTCTCCTCGCTTTTCCTTCCTTCCTCATTTTCCTTCATTCTCCTTTTCCTATAAAAGGAAAAGATAGATCATGTGAAGACCAAATTAAATTACTTAAAATGATTTCAAATAAAAAGGCTAGTGATTTTGAATTAATAGATAAAGAATTTATAAGGATCTTGCTAATAATTCAATCTTTCCAAACTAAAATGAAATCCCCTCTCTTGAACACAATTATAAAGAAAAGATTCTTTTGATAACATAAAAGCTCTAAAAAAAAAACACACAACTCTGATATTTCTAGATAGTGGCACCGTAAAAGAAAATGGTCTTTTAAAGAAAACAAGATCTTAATACAAATGTGTCCTAATCATGAATTAAACTAAATATGATTATGACCATAAATGTTATTTAAAGACTGAAACATAAAAGGAAGAAGCTATGTTTGTAAAAAGTAGCTCTTTGTCTAATTTATAGTTCTTTTTGTATCATTCAAAGATTACACCAATAAGCAGCTATAATAAAGACACAAAATACAATAATCAAATATGACACAAAAGGCCAGGTATGAAACACATCCCACTCCATTTTCACATTTATATCCCTTAGCACCTAACCCAAAAAACATTAAACATCAAAATTCTATCATAGGTTTTGGGTATTCTGAAGAGTTTATGGAAGATTTTGTAAAAAATAAATTTGTCAGATTGGTTTCCAGCCTTTAAGTTCATCAAACGACCCACTATGGGGTGGCACATAAATAATATTTGAATCTTTATGCTAGAAAAAAGGGGTATCAATGGGGTCACTCAACTGCTTGTATAGATCCTGAAGCTTATCTGCAGCTTCATAACTACAGGGAATAATGATTACTCCAATTGTAGTGTAGATCTTCTCAAGTGTGGAGATTCTCATTACACTAGTTGTTGAGTTTGACACACACAGGCTCTTTTGTATTCAACATTTCTTCCAATTAGTTAATTCCTTTCATATGACTTTCAATGTATCATACTAGTTTTATTTGCTAAGGAACATACAAAGAACAAACTTTCAATCAAATGCATCTGGCTGGCATATGAAAGGTAGTAAACAAATGTTTAAAATATTTTAAGCAATTGTATTTGGCATGGTGTAAAGCTGAGCCACAAATTTCCTATGAGGAAAATTCCTTAAAGAAAGAACGTGCTTTTATTTATTGTTTCCCTACACTACCTACCTCATAGGAAGACCTTCCACCAAACACTTAGAGTGTGCTATCTTAGGGTAGATACAATCCTATTTTCGTAGCTGCACAATCTTGGTAGAAGCACGAGTAGATTGGAGAGTTTTATTTCTAACCTATCAAACCTATGATGTCAAACTGCTCAATCTAGACAATAAACCACTTAAAGAAAAATGCCACATTGCAGTCTAGCATAAGAGGATTGAGTGCAACAAATGAACTACTTCAACAAAATGTTTTAAAGAAATGTGCTCTCAAATAATGAATGGAAACAAACATAGTTTTTGTAGTGTTCATGGATGCGCGACCAAAAGGCTTCCAAATGTTGATTTTAAACTTTCAAAACATGGCATAAATTGTGCCTTCATGGATACAAATGTGTTAGAAAAGATCCCTATTAATGCAGATAAAAAGTCAGAACAAGTCTCATTTATTACTAATGTGAAATGGATGATTATTGATGCAAGTATGCAGATCTAAGCACAATGTAATAATGATGTAATAGATAGCCATTCAAATTATATCACAACGTATCATTGATATCTAGTAGTAGATGTACATAGATATATCACCGTGTTCCATTAATTTATAAGAGTCTATTCAAGTCATCCATAAGAAACATTAGAAAAAATAAAATAATGACAATTATATCCTCGATGAAGACTTTGAACTTGCATTCACCAACAAACTAATTAATTAAATCACACACAAAATATTGTCTCTATCATTCTATGGCCAGAAATATAAAGAAAATTCACCAGATAAGATGGTAAGATGTCGCTAAATATAGTGCACTTAGATTGGAAAATCATGTTAAAATTCAAGCTTGGCATTTTTAAAAGAAAAGAAGTAGATGAAATACAAAGTAAGATCCATAAGGGATAGAGTAATGTTAGAATAGTTATGAGCCAGAATTAGTTTACCAACATTTTGTCTCTCAAATTAAATAACGAAAAGAAAATAACATGGAAGAGAAGAGAACAATGTTAGCATAGCAATCAATCTCAAGAATCATATTGAATGATATTTGGGTATCCAAAACATAAATAAGCCCTCCTTCTAGCGTCATATGTGAGAACCAATAAAATATGCACAAATCTTAAACTCCATAACATGGCTTACTTCATGCAAACCTAAAAAATGCTCCTATGAGATAATGCACCATACTTCACAAACAAAATGACACAATAAACTAATTGAAAGTATCGAAGAAGCATAAATGCATACCTATCGCATAGTGGTTTTGGTGTCACTTGGTTGTGAAAAGTGACCCTTTCCCAACCCTTGACAAGCTCAATGATAAAATGCCTTGAAGATGTAGTGGACAAAATCAACTCTCAATATGAAGAGTAATTTTGCATAAATTCTGGATGCTAAAATGAGGAATGAGACCTCCTATTTATAGAATGATAGGATGGAGAAATATGCAAAATGGGTGAATGTGGGACAAGGATTCAACCAATAGGAAGAAGCAAAATGTGAGTCGATGGAGGATGTGCAAGTGTTGGTCAATGTGCCAATAAATGACATTAGGTGGCCTTTTAAAATTTCAAATTTGGCTTGTTGGAGGGAGAAAAAGGGGCTTAAATGCAGAGTTTGACTTGTTAGAGACATGTAAGAGCTCTTAAATGCCTTGTTGGATGTACATGTCAATTTGGATTTGAATTCAAACTTGAGGGAATATTCCATTTTTATGCCATGTTGGTGGAAAATGGATATTTAATAAATTAATTAAAATCCTTTATTTGTGCAAGTGGGAAAATCTAGAGAATGTGACATGCATTATATTAGATTTAATCTTGATTTAGTTAATTTAAAAGAGGAAATAAGGTGATTTGACTCATTTGACTTAGATTTAAGGATTAAATTGAATCAAAAGGAGACGGAATATTATTTTAGATTTAATTAAATAAAGATTTGATTTATTTACTCAAAGAGGGTGATGTTAGGATCAAATTAAATAAAGTTGATTTATTTAATTTAAATGGATGACTTTAGAGATTAAGCAAATAGACTTGATTTATTTGATGAATGGATTTGATTAAGTGCAATATGCTAATTTAGCATGTCTACAATAATATTCCTTATATTTTCCTTCATACATTTCAGGTCATGATTTCCAATAACTCCCAGCTACACATGTTTTAACCACCACATATTGTTGTATTGTAAAAACCATATACATGAGCTACATGAAATACTTCTCACATGTGAGTGAAGAAAATTTGGAAAGTGATCTTCTATACAATGCTATGCTTTTTCACATATGATTTCCAAGTTGGAAGAACACTTAGGTACATACCATGCTAATTCAGATTTTAATATATCAATCAATTTCAGATGCAAATCAGTAGAATTAATAACATGTATTATTACTTCTGCATTTTTTTCACAACCTAAATTTTCTAAGCAATCAACTAAATTATTTGTTGCTCTATATGTGTGAAGAATTTGATACGCATCTAACTCTTCCAATAAAGACAATTTTTTTTTTAATATAACTTGGCTACCGATTTTATATTTTTCTTTCCCTTCATGCATTTATTATGAGTACTAAGTCACCTTCTACATAAATCTTTGGAAGCTTAAGAAAAATTGAAAGTTTTAACCCATGCAACAATGTGATGAGCTTAAAATGCGCTCATAATTTGGATGTTATGATAAACTTTTAAATATCTTTACTTTTGTATTTCATGGCTGTTTAAACTTTGTTGAAACCTTTTATGGGGATATCCTGTAGCAAGATACTTTTATATTCCTACAGCTCATTGTGTTGACTTGATTGCATTTATTGCCCGTTGACTCTCGAAAATGATTGGTATATCGTATACAGTTTTTGAATGATGAAGTAGATTTAAAATGTGTGATTAATGAATAGATATCGTGTATGTGCCATATCCCCTTTTCTTTCGCCTGTTACCTTTTGTTTCATAGGTTGTTGAAGAATGATCGAGTCAAGCACAGCCGATCTCAGCCTTGCAGTAAAGTCCATTTCTTGCATGACTTCGAGGAAGCTTCGGTGAAGACTCTTTGGCCAAAACCATGGGAAAGATTTTAATGACAGTCAATCTGGGAAGAGTGGAGTGCTAGATTCTCTCTGGATCGGGTTGAACGCATAAATTCATTATGGAGTTTGTTACTTGATTTGAGGATATACTTTACTTCCATGTCTTTCTTGGATAGGGTTAGATAGTTATTTGCTCTCCTGTTTTTAAATAAAGTTCTCCTCCTGCACGAGTGAGAAGGGAGAGAAAGAGGTGATAGTTAGACTAAGATAGAAACAGAGTAGTAGATGTCATGTAAGAATCAATATGATAATGAAAGACAAAATCTGTTTGACCAAAGACAGAGTTTGTTTTTAGTCTCCATACCAACAAAACAATGCATATCATTATGTTTTCATGAATAAAGTTCAATGAAGTTCTGATTTTAGCATCTGTGTAATCAGTAGATGCTTGCTAAGGGGGCCCACTTAGTAAGTATCTGTAGCTAGTTAGTTAGTTGTTCTTTCCTATTGAACTTCAATTTGATTTCATCCTTAAAGTTTTTATACAAACTCAGCCTTATATTGCTCCTGCAGCGTAAGGCTAGTTCATAGTTCTTGTTTCAGTCGTGGTTATTATGGTTTCTATTTTAATCAATCATAGTTGTGTTCCTATAGCATAGATAGAATTTATTTTGAGTATTTATTTCTGCTAAGATTTGACCAAAGCTAGTTCCTAGTGCATATATTTTTCCACGCCATTTAAAGTATACGTCCCCTGGTTTGACAAGTAAATGAATGTCCACAGAGAGAGATATTAGTCACCTATTGGAATGTTTAATTCCCAAGAAAGGTTTTACTGTGATTCTCATATCCTTTTGTAGGCGTGACCATTTTTGGTGCCGTTGCTGGGGATGGCATCTAGCTAGGAGTTTGTCAGAAGTCATTTTTAGCATTAGTTTAGCTTGTTCGTAAAATTTTCTAGATCTTTCAAGCCGCTATTCATCATATTGCATGCATAGAAGAAGAAGAGATGCCCTGGGAAGGTTCCTCCCTAAAAATCTATTTATTGATCTACCATTTGACCCAGCTAACAATGAACCTGAGGAAAATCCATTCGCTCTGTTATTCTAGCAACCAAACATGGTGAATAATCCACCTCCTGCATTTGAGTTTCCCATTGTTCCCCAGAGAGATACTGACAATCTTAAAAATATTCCCTCTTCTTTGCTTCCAAAGTTTTATGGCCTAGTCATAGAGGACCCAGAAACCTTTTTGTTTGAATTTGATGTCCTCTGTCGTAGTTATTTCCCTCCACCTTGAAGGAAGGAGCTCTCAGATGGTTCATGAGTCTGGGAAGAGGTGTCATCGATAGTTGGGCGGCCATGCAGACAAAATTCCTTGAAAAGTATAAGGAATATTGTAAGAGCGCCAACAAAGGTGATGATATATTCTGAATTCAGTAGAAGGATGATGAAAGTCTGGAAGATTATATTTCTAGGTTTTTGTTTTCACTAAAGAGGAACTCAAACCATACTCTCAACGAGGACTCTTAGAAACTACTGTTTCTAAGGGGAATCAGTGATGCCTGTATAGACGCCCTAGACCTGATGGGAGGAGGTGATATAACCTAGCTGCCTTGGGATGATATAAAGAAAATATGTCTTAAATACTCTCATGCAATAGTTAAGAAAGGTCGAGGTCATCATGCTACAATGGGGAAATCTTCTTCTGGTGGAGTTTCCCAGATGGAGATAACAAATTTACTATCTGACTTCAAGCAGGACATCATTAATAATATGGCTATGCAACTAGACACTATGCAAACTCGGAAGAAACATGAGGAGGCTGAAGCAGTTTTGGCTAAGTTCTATCCATACTGCAGACAGAAGAAGCATGACTGTAGATGCAAGATGGTGGCTAATTTGGAAGCCATGAAACTGCCTACTGACTTCAAGCTAGTAGAGGGAGATGATGATAAAGTGTTTTTTGTTGCACAAAGGAGACCATGGGCCCAAAGACAAGGTATGCCTCAAGATCCTTTAATTTTTGGTAATCCTTATTCTGGCTATAATAACCAATGGCAACATGCATATGGACCACCACCACCCTAGAATCTGCCTCAACCAAGTTGGCCTAATTATCAAACCCCATAATGGCAATCTCCTCAAGGAGGTTGGCAGTAGCCACAAGGACAGTGGACCCCACCTTTAGGAAATTGGCAACAAAATCCTCAATGGAGAGGCCCTTAGTAATGGCAAAACTAGTCCTCTAGATTCCTGCAGGTTCCACAGCCACAACCACAGGTCCTTATGCCGCCTCTTGCAATAACTGCCACAAATCCAAGACCTCCAAAACAAATGCCTATGCCTGCCCAGCTGTTGCCCAATCCCAATAATAAGCAACAGTAGCAGCCACAATAGCCTGCGTATCTTGCCGAAGCCAACCAATATCAAGCTTATGCCTTAAACATTAATGACATCCATTTGAGGTGTGGAACCACTTTACCTGCTCCAAAACCACCTCTGATTACTAAAATACCAGATTCTCCCCTTGAAGAATCCATTGCACCTGTTGTTCTTGCTGAGCATATGCCTATAACTGATACAGTTTCTAAGGAGTCTATTTTGTAAAATCAAGACAACCCACCTTTTCCTCAAAGGTTGCAAAATACTACATATAAATCCATGGAAGAACCTACTTTTGATATTTTGGATCAGCTCAAGAATGTGTAGATTCAAATCCCTTTATTTCAGGCTATTAAAGATATTCCTATTTTTGGAAAAGCTATTAAAGAGGCCTGTTTGAAGAAGCCTGGATGAAAGAAAAAGGATCCTCAAACAATTCATGTCTTAGGTAAATTGGCTGATATAATGTTTGGAAATGTGGTCATTCCAAAGTATATTGACCCTGGAAGTCTTGTGGTGCAGATACATATAAATGGCCAAGTTGTAAAAAATGTTTTGATTGATTTAGGTGTTGCTATTAATGTCATGACAAAGCATACTATGGACTCCCTGAACATTTCAAACATTAGGTCTACACCCACAGTTCTATAGCTTGTAGATAGCTCCATAGTTAAACCTGATGGGATAGTGGAAGATGTAATTGTCACTCTTGAATCTTGGGAGTATCCTGCTGATTTCACAATATTATCAGTTAAGGCAACTTTAGGAGGGTATCCAGTTATCCTTGGTAGACCATGGTTAGCAACTGATGATGCTTTTATAGGATGTAATTCTGGAGATATGACCATTTCTGATAGACAATCCACAAAGAAATTGGCTGTATATCCGCCTGCTAGACCTCAACCAGATCTATCCCAACCTGTTTGGCCAGACGTGGGGGAAGAAACTGAAGAAGCCAATTCTTTGGCTCAATTAATGATGATTCAAAATGATCCATTCTCACAACTCTAGAGTGAGGATGCTCTGCTGTTTCAAATTCTACAATACAACTCTGGTACGGGTAGTTCATCCGATCTAAATGGTACTCATTTACAATGTTTCCTGCAGCAACTAGATTCTGAAAGTTCACTGCCTAAACTTCCAGCAATTTTTCATATTTTATGTCCACAAGAGGTACAAACATCACCTGTAGATTCTATAAGTAATCTCATTAAGCAAATAGAATTGTCTCCAGATCATTGTTTGAATGTCAATAGCAAGCTGTCACAATCTCAAGAGGTTGTCCTATTAAAAATGCTACAAGAACAGCATAAAGCTTTTGCATGGGACTATGGGGACATGCAAGGAATAGATCCTCGAGTTTGTACTCATAGGATATATATCAAAGAAGATTGTTCACCAATCAGACAACCTCAAAGAAGAGTAAATCCAACACTTAGAGAAATAGTTAAAAGTGAACTTCAAAAGTTGCTTGATGATGGTTTTATTTATCCAATCTCTGACAGTCAATGGGTTTCTCCATTAGTCATTGTCCCCAAGAAAGGTGGAAAATGGAGAGTATGTGTAGATTACAGAGAATTGAACAGTGCCACTAAAAAAGATCACTTTCCACTACCTTTTGTAGACCAAGTACTAGACTCACTGTTTGGCAAAAGATATTTTTCCTTTTTGGATGGCTACAGTGGGTACAATCAAATAAAAATTGCCCCTGAAGATCAAGACAAGACCACTTTTACATGTCCATGGGGAACATTTACTTATTCAGTCTTGCTTTTTGGTCTATGCAATGCACCAGCAACATTTCAGAGAGCAGTAATTAGTATTTTTGCTGATATATCTCATGAATGTATGGAGATTTACATGGATGATTTCACTACCTATGGAGTCACATTTGAAGAAGCACTGGTGAATTTAGAAAAAGTATTGAAAAGGTGTAGAGAACAAAATTTGTCTCTAAATAGTGAGAAGTGTTTTCTAATGATGGAAGAAGGTATTGTTCTAGGTCATCATGTTTCAAAAAATGGAATTCAAGTCGACCCTACTAAAATTGAAGTTATTCAGAATTTACAAACTCCTACAAAATAAAAAGACTTGCTTACTAATGAAAGACAGAATCTATTTGACCAGAGACAAAGTTTGTTGTTAGTCTCCATACCAACAAAACAATGTATATGATTCTGGTTTCATGAAAAAAGTTCAATGAAGTTTTGAGTTTAGCATCTGTGTAATCAGTAGATGCTTGCTAAGGGGGCCCACTTAGTAAGTATCTGTAGCTAGTTAGTTAGTTGTTCTTTCCTTTTGAACTTCAATTTGCTTTCATCCTTAAAGTTTTTATACAAACTCAGCCTTATATTGCTCCTGCAGCATAAGGAATCCATCACTGTGCTTGTTCCTACAACATAAGGCCAGTTCATAGTTTGTGTTTTAGTCGTGGTTATTATGGTTTCTATTTTAATCAATCATAGTTGTGTTCCTGTAGCGTAGATATAATTCCTTTCCAGTATTTATTTCTGCTAAGATTTGACTGAAGCTAGTTCCTAGTGCATATATTTTTCCGTGCCATTTAAAGTATACGTCCCCTAGTTTGACAAGTAAATGAATGTCCACGGAGAGAGATATTAGTCACCTGTTGGAATGTCCAATTCCCAGGAAAAGTTTTACTATGATTTTCATATCCTTTTGTGGGCACGACCACAATGCTTAGGCCTCAACAACACTATTCATTCCTGGCTGGAGCTTGATTTATACAACAATTAACACCATACCCCTATAATCTCTAATGGATACTCCTACTCTAGATGTTCTAGGATTTCCCCCACTTGCTCCATAAAATTTTAGTGTATAGTAACCATGTGAAGGAGGCTTCCATATAATATTTGACCAATCTCCTTTACTTTGAGGTGGATCAGGAAGACTTCCTTTAAAAGGTAAGGAAATATAAAACCAATTCTTGAGAATATTAGCATCCAAATCAATGAATATGGATCCCACATGTTTTTCTTTTTGAACATAACCATTTATAACTTCTAAAATTGATTACTTTAACCTGTGCAATACTTGATCCCTTACCAAATTTACTTTACTTAATATACACTTATTTATAGACCACCATATTTCTCAAACTACCATTACTGATATGATTCTTCATATGCTTGTAAAGAAAGAGTGTTATATAACACTAGCTAGATTAAGAATAGATTCCACAACTTGTTTGGTAGAGGATATTTCCAATTCATTTTTTTTCTAAAGTACCAACATGTCTAAGCTACTATACAACCAAAGAAGAGGTGATTTACATCTTAAAACTATGCTTCACAATGAACACACTTAAATGGCTCCATAATCCCAAAATTTTACGATCTATCACTTGTCAAGATTTTCTTTTCAATTGCAACCAATGCAAATAACCCTACTTTTGGAAAGATCATTTCATTCCAATAAAAGGAGTAATCCCTTTGATAATCTACTTGCATATTAGTTTGAGAAATTTCTTTGTGGCCATCTCTAACTAAATAGTCGCTAGTTTTGAAGGAAGTCCATCTTAGCTTATCTTTTTTATCGATTTGTAAACAATCCTTTTTTCAATAATTTTTTCAATAAACTTTTATGCTGATTATATATTGGATGGTTTGACAAATCTTTCCATTTTACCCTTCCTGCCAAGGTGTCTACCTACTGAAAATAGTCTTTGAATTTGGGTCCCCAACTTGTAGATAATATGATTTCTATGTTTACAAAGTTAGGAAGAGAATTGAGGGTTGGATTCCCATTCCACAAATCCTTCTAGAAAAGAGCTTCTTTCCTATTATTAACCTCCCAAGTTATATAAGACATAATAAATTTCCTACATGATATTAGGAAGTTCCCTATTGCAGATCCTAAAGATAGATTTAAAATAGTGAGAATCCTAGATAGGTTTGCATTGTCTAGATACTTGGCTTGCATGACCTTACTCCATTTTAGATTTCATTTCATGTACATATGCCATACCATCTTGGAACTCAATGCGAGATTTCTTGTTGCTATATTATGTAGCCTTGCACTTCCTTTTAACTTTACGATACATATTTTTTCAAGTGAAATTAAAGGAACTTTCTTTTTACTATCTATATCGCTAGTACATAAGAAATTTTTTATCAACTTTTCAATTTGTGCTATAATTTATTTTGGTGCTTTTAGCATAGACATAAAATAATTGGAAATTGTAGATAAGACTATTTTTTTCCATTAGAATCATACCTGATAATGACAAACATATTCCTTTCCAAGACATAATTTTCACATAAATTCGTTGGATTAATTTATGTCAATAAGAGACTTTTTTTTTTCCCTACAAAGAAATTAATTCCTAAGTACTTGCAGGGAAGTTTCGGATGTTGAAAACCTATAACCTTTAATGTGTGCTTCGAAACAACTACCTTTGTAATGAATTAAAAAAATTGATTTTCCTTCATTTATTTTTTGACCTAAGGAAAAGGTGTACTTATCTAATGTTGATTTTATCTATTTTTCTTATAGTCTAGATGTCTTACCAAAAAGAAATGTTTCATTAGCAAAGAAGGAGTGTGTAGCTATGATATTTTTGTTTGGAATGGATGTCCCTTGCAACACACCCTGAGTATGTACTTTATGAAAAGCCCTACTTTTACTAAGATGATGAATAGAAATGGTGAAAGTAGGCCACCTTGGTGTACCCATTCCATTGAACTAAAGAATCCCATAAGAGACCCATTTATGATCATTGAGAACTTGACCCTGGATAAATAGGAAAAAATCCATTTGCATCACTTATGATTGAAACCAATTTTTTGTAGAACTTACACCAAGAATGCACAATCAACTTTGTCATATGCCTTCATCATGTCCAATTTTATAATCATGGATGAAAGCTTGTTTGTGGTAATGGAGTGAAGAACTTCATGTGCTACAAGGGCCCCTTCATCTATCTCTCTTCTTGGAAGAAGATCACCATGTTCTTTTGAAATTATTTTAGAAACAAATGGATATAGCCTCAAATAAATATACTTATTGAGAATTTTGTATATTCTATTACATAAAGAGATAGGCTTGTATTTTGAAAAATTGCAAGGAGAATTGACTTTTGGTATTATTTCTATATGTGTTACATTGAACTACTTTAGTATACCTCTTGACTTTCTTGATTCCTCCATTTCACTTAAAAGGTCAATTCCAATGAAATATGAACATTTTGTTAATTAATTATTTATTTCACTAGCATAAGTTTACTTAGGTCTTTTATTTCATTAAGTCTTAGGTTGCATTATTATAAAATCATTAATAATGAGTTCATTACCCTTTCCATGTTGGTAGGAGATAAGATTCCTTCTATAAATTAGCTAGAACTTATCTCTATCTCATCATCATTCCCTAGGTAGGTTGTTAGGGTTTACATGTCACATGTTGTTTGATCAAGGCACTTGACAACATCATAGTGTATTCTAGATTTCTCTCTTTCCAATATAATTAGAGCATATGCACACTTGTAATATATTCTAGATATCAATCATATAATCTCTATTTGAATGCCATTATTGTAGCACTTTTTGTATGGGTGAATATTTTCTTGGTAAAGTTCCTCCATTGAAGACTATATCTTTATTATGGATAGTGTGAATCCATAATTTCAACATAATATTAGAGCTCTTGCAGTTAAAGTTCATCCTACGATCAAGGAAGTTGGCTTGTGAGATTCTTTGTAGGCTTGAGGGTTTTTCTTTGAAGGCTAGTTACTTCTACCTAGGGAGTAGTATATTTTCTGGTATAGATCGGGCTCTCTCTAACCTCACCATTGCACTCATAAGCACTCAAAACATATATATTGCTTTCCCATTTGCAAAAAATAGACATATATATCATTGGGTACCATTACATGTATTATCTAGGGTTTACAAATTTCTTTGTACTATCCATACAAATCAATAGTAAGCAAATCTCCCCTTTCAATCATCCTCTATGGATTTTTTTTTTAAATCAATAGGTTTTTTAATTTCAAAATTTGGGCTACATTTTCTATAGTTTGGCAGAAAATTAAAATATTAGCAATTGACTAGCAATTAAATTTAAGGTTGAAATCAAGGGTTAAATATTTCTTATCATTGACTATATTTTTCTATCAGTCGACATTAATATGGTTTTGTAGATTAAATATTTTATTGGCATTATTTAAATTTGGAATTGCATTTTTTTGCAATATTCAAAATTTTTCTGGCGGCATCTATCATTTTGACAGTCTACAAATAGGGTACTTGGTTTGTTCGCAGCTGTCACACCAATGATCCCTAGCCACCAGTGTTATTTTCTATCCCCCATCCAACAACATCACCAATAGCTTCTAGATCTCCAATGAAATTTCCCTCATTCAAACCCCCACTCTAGTTATTTGAAGAACCAGAGGATCCGTATGACCCAAGCGACATAATCTTTATCCCAACCATGCCACTGACACCATGAATAGCTTGTTGCTCTGATGCCACCTAATCTGGCGGAATTTTTTTTATACTACTAGTGATGCCCATAATCACATCAAAGACCAAGGGCTAGAGTTTGATTATCCCTCAAGCCTAATTTTTTCCCCCTAGTTAGCCAATGCACTCTCATATCAATAGTAATCTTCTAAGGGCCATAACTTCTACATACGATCTCATAATCTTGCAAACAAGATACATTTGGAAAGGAATTTAATTCTACTTTATATTGGTGAGCTTTGATTTTAGAATTCTACTACCATTAAAGTTCCATTCAGTTGAAGTGAAAACCCTAGTTTGAACTTGGAAATTGGTATATCTACATCCAATTGTCAAAAATATGTCATTCTAGTGACATCAAGGAGGTATTCCAATGAATTTTCCACCAGTCCTGTCGTTTCTTTTACCATCAACACCAGGTGATTTTCTTTGGTATTTTTTCACTTTGAGAATATTTTATCATCACCCGGATATCCTATTTTTTGGAGGAAGTATTTTTCCATCAAGGGGCTTCATTTTAGTTGCATATCATCTTTGGAAGTTTCTATTTTTTGTTGAAGGTTAATATATTTTTATTATTGGAGATTTAGTCATAGGTTTTTATGGGGATTTCAAGTCATCCTTCATTGATGGGTTATCCCACAATAATGGTTTACAAGTTTTAGCCAAACTAGACACTGAAATAATTTTATTTAACTAGATCTTCACTTTCGGGCACCTATTGCGGCTAAACCATGAGGAATTTTAAGATGATGTAAACTAGAGTTTCATGAAATTTTGTTTGTAGATTCTAAATATAATTTTTTCAAAATTTTCAGAATTATATTGCATTTATTTTTCCATCTCCCTTGAAAACTAGTTTTTTTCAGAAAACAACATTTTTAGAAAGTGTGGCTCACTCTATAATGCATAAATTTTTTTTTATGAAGGATAAAATTCTAATTCTTTTGAATTTAGATTTGTAGCTCTAATATCTATTGATTATACTTGGTTAAGTAGTTAGTGCATCATCAATCATCTTCAATCCCTTCATTTTTTGCCAAATTTGTATGGTTGGGTTCCCCTTCTTAATGATTGTATCCAAAAATTTGATTGGAATTGTCATAGGTATTATTGAAAATTGAGGTTTTTATGTAGCTTAATACTTTGTAAAAATTCATGATTGCTGATATAAATATGTATTCTTTGTTATAGATTTTTTTTGGGTGATTATTTGATTAATTCATTTTATCATTTTTAGAATGAAGATAGAAGGTTGTAGAAGAAATAGATAGAACATTAGAAGATACACAACATAAACCATGGAGAAACCCTTTCAGGAAAAAACTCCAAGAATCAATGTATTATTTAATCTCTGAAGTAGATTACAATAATTCCAATCCTAGATGGAGAATGTTTCTTTTTCCTTCACCAAATCTTCTTCAAACCTGCATTAAAACTGATACAAACTCTCTTCAAATTGCTTGAGATATATAGAAAATAATAAACCTTGTACACTCCAAAAGAGTTACAATTACAAAGCTCGATACCTATCTCCTAAAAGTTACAAGGTCTATCTCTTACAAGTAGAGTTTAACTGTGAAGAAAAATTCCAAATCATCATCTTCATCCATTTGGGTGTACCAAACTGAAGTATTAACTCAACCTTTATTCTACAAATATCTTCAAGGCTTTGTCCTCAAAGTAGGAACCCAAGAGTGGGACCACTTAACTTAGCCTTCTAAAATATCTTAGCATGCAAAGGAGTTAATTCCAAGAATCCAACTAGGGTGCCCAAGTTTTATCCAAGTCATTTCTTGTTAATTGAAACATTTCTCTCCACCATTCATGCAAGAATGGTCATCCCCTATTAACTAAAGGTAGTCCCTATTATATGTCAGGCAACACAAGTCATTAGTCATGCATTGCAAGTTGACAAAATTTAACTAGCATTTAATTAAAACTAACTGAAGATAACTAAACCATAACTGAAAGCAACAATGTTATTCCCCAAGAAGCTTTTAATCTTGTGGTTGTGGTGTGCACTCCTTATGATCTAATGATATCCAAGGATTGGAATCTAAAAATGGATGTATCTAAGGCATCCAAGCCAGCTAAGAAAGATAGGGAGGGTGTTGCTAGACCTTTCCACCAAATGGCTGGACCAAAGCCAACTTTGATTGTGTTGCGAAGGGAAATCCGAGGATGGCCAAAAGTGGAGGTGTGTTAAGGGACTCAAATGGTAACTTTTTGGTGGTTGTGGCCATTTCCCTTGGTTCTCAAATCAAGCATGTGGCGGAGGCTATAGGAGCTTTTCAAGTTTTAAATTTATCACATAATCTGAATATAAAATATGTATGGCTTGAAGGGAACTCCAAAAACATCATTGACTATATCCTAGGTAGGACACCCCCTCCTAGTCTATTAAGAATTGGATTGAAGACTCTAAATATATCTGAGAGAAACTGTTCAAAAAAGTTAAAATCTCTCATGTCTACAGGGAAGCTAACATCGTGGCGGATTACTTTGCGAATGAGGGGGTTAAGAGGGGAAGTTTGAACACATGGAAAAAATTTAGGGACTTGAGAGTTGAAGTTAGGGCCTGATTAGATTATGATGTTACACATGGGAAAGAAACAAATATCTTTAATGATGATAGGGAAAAGGGCTAAGTACATCAAAATGAAGAGATTTGATGGGGCTGTGTCAAATAACTTAGCTGGTAAGAAAAAGTGGCACACTTTGTGAGTTCATTGGAATGGTTGCATAAATTTCCAATAGGTTTTCAATGCTGGTAGAGATTATAGTGAGGTGCATGTGAGTATGGGGAGGGATAGGAAAATAATCAAGCCAAATAGCTACAAATTGCACATGAGGAATGCTAAGGTTTGGAAACAGGTTGAGCATGGTGGTTTGATTCCATTCTTGGAAAAACTTCATGGACTTGATCCTATGGCCACTGACTACTTTGAGAAGAACTGGAATAATGGAGAAATTATCCCCTTTGGGAGAAATGTGAAACAAGATGAGAAAATCATAAGAGAGGTGACTAGAATGTCCACTAAGGGCATGCAATTTTATCATGACAAAAGGTATTTAGACAAGGCAGTAATCAATTTCCCAAAGAAAGAAAAGGAGAAACTGAAATTGGTCAAACTTTCCAAAAACTATTTCAAAATCAACTCCATCAAGGCGCTTTGGAGAAAGGTGCTCTATGTCATTATGGAGTATATTAATTTGGACATAAGATTCACTAGAGTTTATGGTTATCATTTTCCTCATTACTTATTTTTTTTATTGAGCAATAGCCTTGAGGACCACAACAGAAACCCCAGGAGATACCCTATTCTTCATCCTGTGCTTTTAGGTTGATCTATGAACATTTTCAAAGCTTGTTGGCTTTATCCAAACCAGTTGCCTCCACGACATCTAAGGAATATGATACAGATAGTGGTGGCTTGGAGAATCATTCTAAGCCTAACCCAAAGAAAATTTTTGAAGCCCAACCATCCCCTTTCCTTTCTAGAGAGAAATCCTAGCTATGTGAATACTAGCACATGAAAGTCAACCCTGAGAATTACCCTAGCTACTTGACCCCTTTAAAGAAACCCGCTCTCAAGGGTTCCCCTGCCAATAAGTTGGTTTCCTACTTTACAGACTCTCTGGAGGAAAAAACTGAGAACCCTAAAGCTAGTAGAGTTTTTGTTTCTACCCTTCCTGTCTCTTTTAGAGATGTTGGAAGCAGACTTCCCAGCTCCCCTAACTCAGATGATTTCAACCTCATTTTAGATCGGGATCATTTTGGAGATATCCTTTCCTCTACTAGAAGCAGTGTTGGTGATATTTTTAGGGTTATGAAATGGGAATATCAAGAAATCAATGATCTTAATCTCAAAAGTAGGGCTCTAAATAACAAGTTGGAGGAACTAGAACTGAAGCTGTCAACTCTAAACAATGAAGAAGGAAAGCGGAAAAGAACAATACAAGGACAGGAGATGATGACATTAAGGAAAAGTATAAGACTTTGGAAGATGAAATTGTTATAATAAAAAACAATATGAAATTTTTTGTGGAACAAAACCATAGAATGGTGAGGCACATTGCCATTATCATTAATGTATTGTCTAAAAAAATGGAAAAGTTGCAACAGGGTTCGGTGGTTGTTGACTTGGAAGAGGACAAGGATAAAAGCAACAATGAAGACCAAAGAATATCGAAGAGGACCCATTCCAATATTAAGAGGAAAGTGCCTCCTACTTCCCATATGGTCTAGATCTTAAAGAGGGGGGTTTAGGAGATGAATGACATGGAAGCTAAGACAACATAAATTTTAAAGTCCCAAGCTTAGTTGTTGCTGGTGTTTTGTCTTCTCTTTTTGGCATCTTTTTTGTGGCCCTTGTTGGCCTTGTTTTGGTGGTTGTTGCTTTGTTATTATAATTTCCTCTCTACAACCTCTTTGTTTCTGGGTTCTTTGACAATTTCTCTTTTATTTGTAAAATTTGTGGTTTTGAGTCCCTATAAAACCCATTTTTTCCTCTTTCAAAAACTAAACCATAACTAAACTAAACTAAACTAAACTGATTCTAAATTGAATTGAATTGAATTTAATTGAACTGATCTAAACTAAACTAAATTGAACTTCATGCATGTAAACATCAAACCCTAACTCCTAAGATCTTTACATGCATTGAGAAGTGTTTTCTCTTACTCCAAATGGTTAACTGAACTCAAGGTGAGTGTCACTTACCATGTGGGTGCCTCATGCACCCCTATTATTTAGGAACTCATAAGTGACACCCTCACATGCTTCTAACATTTAGAATTAATTTCAAATGTCAATTAACATGATTATTTCATCAAATATTAATCTCTCTCTAATCCTAGTGTTTAAGAACACTTTCTAAGGACTTAGTAGCTACATGAAATAATAATGTTTAGGATCAAGCAATTAAATGGAATCCTATATCCAACATTCTCCCACTTGAAATTATGCATTGCAATTATTCTAAACAAGGAATAATTATTTTAAACAAGTATAGGAATCAAGGCCAATGGCCTTCCTACACCAACTATACAATCTATGCCAACTTCAAATGCTACTTGCACAATCATGAAGCTCCAAGAAAATTATTAAAACCAAGAGAACTTATTTGAAGGAACTGGTTTCATAAGATAATTTTTAACATTAATTAAAGTTTCAAATTTCTCAATGAATACCTTCCCACTCTCAAGCATTTCTTGCACAAAGTGATACTTAACATCAACATGCTTAGTATGAACATGATACATAGGATTTTTGGCTAAACAAATAGCACTCTGACTATCACATTCAACTTTAACTTACTTGCAATTAAAACCAATAGGTCTTTTCCAACTCTCTTTATCCAAACTGCCTCTTTGGAGGCATGTGAAACCACCAAGTTTGTTGAACTCACATTCAACCAAGGTGTAGGGTACTTGGTCTTTTCTATTGAAAATAGATTTTCTTGCTAGTAACTATTCCAACATATATCTCTTTCTGTAAGAGAACTCAAGCCTCACCTCTTTCTCCAAGTATCCATGAGGACCTATAACCAACCAATTCATGCCAAACTCCAAATGAAATACAACAATTTCATGAAGTAATCAAGAAAATGATTATTCTACCCAATACTTTAGAGAACTACATAAGATCAATGTCAAAGCTCCAATATTGAACATAAACATGACATCCATGATCTAACCATCTCCTTCTCGATAGGAGATCACATGCACCATCACATATATCTACATCCTAGTCTCAAGAGAACCATGCAAAACTCTAAATGCAACAAGAGTAAACCATGACATAATAGCAACCACTCTAAACCAAGAAAGCATATCCCCGATCACCTTAAGATAACCTTAACAATGATGCATCCACATCATTGCCAACAACTCCCACCAAACCATGGTACTGAGTCACACATGGCATTGTGACTACCATCCTCTCTCTAAAGATTACTATATCCTACCAAAGCTCCCACTAAACTATGATACCGAGCTATACATAGCACCAAGATAAACATCAAACCATCACTATCAAAAGAATATGGAATTTCAAACATTTCATCATGATCAAAATTATCATAACATGTACCATGCCACAACTCTAAACCACTAATCAAGAGTATACCATGACATAATAAAAAAACCATCTTACAACCAAGAATCCACTTCATTGCCAAATGCTCCCACTGAACTATGATACTGAGCAATCCCATGGAATCATAATGCACATAATCAAAACCACATTTTTGTTATAAGCTCACACCAAACTTGTGAATCCAAGCTCTCAATGACACATAATACACATCTTGTAAAGAAAGAATATATACCTCTTGTAAAAAATTATTTTCCAAAATCAGCAATAACAAAAGTAGTAAAAGCTCCCACTACATCCAAAAAACCTCCAATCTTTTAAGAGAAAGGTGTTCCAATACTCTACCAAACCTCATCTCTCATACCAAATGTTGAAAATTGAGGTGTTTATGTAGCTTAATACTTTGTAAAAATTTATTATTTCTGATCTAAATATGTATTCTTTGTTATAGATTCTTTGTGGGTAATTATTTGATCAATTCATTTTATCATTTGTAGAATGAAGACAGAAGATTGTAGAAGAAATAGATAGAATATTAGAAGATACACAACATATACTATGGAGAAACCCTATCAGGGAAAAAATCCACCAAGAATTAATGTATTATTTAATCTTTGAAGTAGATTACAATAATTCTAATCCTTGCTTGAGAATGCTTCTTTTTCCTTCACAAAATCTTCTTCACAACCTGCAATAAAACTAATACAAAATCTCTTCAATTTTCTTTAGATATATAGGCAATAATCAACCTTGTAAACTAAAAAATATTTACAATTACAAAGCTCAATCCCTATCTCCTAAAAGTTGCACCTATCTTTTCCAAGAAGAGTTTAACTATGAAGAACAATTCCAAATCATCATCTTCATCCATTTGGGCATCCCAAACTGAAGAAGTAACTCAACCTTTATTCTATGAATATCTTCAAGGCTTTATCCTCAAAGTAGGCACCCAAGAGTGGGCCCACATAACTCAGCGTTGTAAAATATCTTATCATGCAAAGGAGTTAATTCCAAGAAGCCAACTTGGGTGCCCAAGTTGGGTCCAAGGAATTTCTTGTTAACTGAAACATTTCTCTCCAACATTCATGCAAGAATGGTCATCCCCTATTAACTAAAGGTAGTTCCTATTATCTATTATGCAACTCAAGTCATTAGTCATGCATTCCAAGTTAACGGAAGTCAACTAGCATTCAACTAAAAAAAAATGAAGATAACTAAACCTTAACTAAACTGAATTGAATTGAACTTATTTGGATTGATCTAAACTGAACTAAACTGAACTTCATGCATGTAAACATCACACGCTAACTCCTAGGATCTTTACATGAATTTAGAAGTGATATCTCTTACTTGAAATAGTTAATTGAACTTAAGGTGAGTGTCACCTACAATGTGGGTGCCCCAGGTACCCCTAATATTTAGGAACTCATATTGGATGCCTTCACATGCTCCTAACATTTATAATTAATTACAAATGTCAATTAACATGATTATTTCATCAAATATTAGTCTCTCTCTAATCCTAGTGTTTGAGAACACTTTCCAAGGACTTAGGAGATACATGAAATAAATAATGTTTAGGATTGCAATTAAATGGCATCCTGTTTCCAACAAGTATTATGTTCTAAGGGCTATTACAATGAATGTTGTTGATGATGGTTTGAAAGCTATTGATCATCCTAACTATCCTCACATTTTATGGATAAAGATTTGGGAGCTATATGGAGATTTTGATACTCCACCATTCCCTGATGATCATGTTTCAGAATGTCATTTGCATCTTCATTCTTTAGATCAAGTACACCATGATGATATTGTTGTGCAGGAAGGTTTTTTCCCTGAATCTTCCAAAGAGGTTGACAAGCCTTCTTCAAGTTGTCACATCCTTTACATTGATTTGAATGCAATGTTAGTTGCAAATAACTACTTTCATGAGATTATGACATTAAGAATGCAATTGTTGTTCTTGTTGGAAATATGTGACTCAATCTCACAAGTTGAAACCTCTAGAAGAGCAAAGTCAATATGACCTTTATTGTGTCTAGCTGAATAACAGCTATGAAACCTTATGAAATGTTCAAGACGATGAGACCTTGCTGATTTCTTGCCAAATGGAGCCTATCGCTATGACATGTTGATTGCTGTGACAGTTTCTATCTCTCACCACTCAGGGAGATCTCTGGTTGATAGTTTAGTTGTTGTGATGGTCGGAAAGACTCATGGCAACTAGTGTCATTGGAGTAACTCAAATACTTCGGTATGAAGTCTTATCAAGATGGTATCTCTTGCCAATAGGGTGTTACACTTGTGGTCATTGGAGTAACGCATATGCTTCGGTATGAAGTCTTGTCGATATGGAAAGTCTCACCAATAGTCATACACTTGGAGTCTTCGTGGTAACACAAAGGATTTTGTGTGAACTCTTGGTGACAGGTGTTGGTCTCACTGATGTTGTGGGGTAGTCTATTGTCGGTATGAATCCTGGAAACTATTTGATCTCGGGGTGACTTGAAGACTTTAGTAAGAACTCTCAATGATAGCGGTAAGTCTTGCCGATTGTTGGACATTTCAAAATGACTTGGGAACTTCGATATGATGTCTCACCAAAGAGCAATAGTATCACTGAAGAGAAAGATGATATCTATGTGACCTTTGAACATCAATATGATTTGTCATCGAATAGCGACGGTCTTGCTGAATAGCAATGCATGTGATGGATATCGGTATGATCTCTTGGCGAATAGCGATTGTCTCACCGATGAGATTGTTGAGGTCAATGCAATCTTGTGAACTCAATGGAACCTCTTGCCGATAGCAATGACTCTTGGAAACATCGATGGTTGAGTTGTGTGGCATCGGGGAGACACGGTTAGTGTCTCACCGACATGTGACATAGGTTGAACACCTTTGACCAAGTGATGACTATCCTACGTGGTGAGTCTACGACTAATCAAAGAAGTAGAATGGGAACTACTAGCAATTGGACTGTTGTGGCCATGACTGAGAGGAAGATCAATAGACCATGGGTGTCATGGATATACTCAAAGATGGAAGATTGTGATTATTTCGATGAACAGTTGGATGAATGGTTGGATGATCAGTTCGATGAGTGATCAGTGAATTTAATTCTGAGTGTATTGAATCTTGAATGTTTTGTACAAGGTTGATCAAGGATTATGCTATTGTAAATTGACATCAAAAAGATAAGTTTGATCTATGTATGTAATTCCATTACTCTAATACAACGGGGCTTTTCTTGGTGTGGTGGGTTTTTCTCTCATAAGGGTTTTCCCATGTAAATCTAGTGTTCATCTTTGTATGATTATTTCTTTGTTTCTATTATTTCTTTCAAGTGTATCTTAATTAGACTGTAATTAGAAATTTAAAAGCACCTTTGCATTTTTCCCTGAGGTTTTGACATTAGGAGAGTTAGTTCCACACCTTAGCTATCCTTACAAGTGGTATCAGAGCCTGGCATGTTATGTTATCCTTGTGGGTACATTGGTTTTTTTAGTCAATTCTGTTCAGTGGGAGTCTTTTAGAAGTTTGGTAATTTGAATTACAGGTTAAGATGGCAAGCACATCAAGAAAGATTGAAATTGAGAAATTCAATGGCAACAATTTTGAGTTGTGGAAACTTAAAATTGAAGATCTATTGGTTGATCATCATCTTTGGATTACTATGTCTAGAATGAAGCCTACAGGCATGAAGCAA
The DNA here is from genome assembly GCA_007258455.2 of Sequoia sempervirens. Lineage (NCBI taxonomy): Eukaryota > Viridiplantae > Streptophyta > Pinopsida > Cupressales > Cupressaceae > Sequoia > Sequoia sempervirens. Next base: position 131,591,508 of record VDFB02049217.1, on the reverse strand, counting down.
GAGGATTGGGACCTTGCAGATAGAAAATCTAAGGGGCTGATAAGGCTCTATTTAGCAAACTCTATTCTTCTGAATGTTCATGAAGAAAAAACTGCATCTTCCTTGTGGAAAAGATTGGTAGCTATTTATCAGGGCAAGTCCTTGGTGAACAAATTGTTCTTGAGGAAGAAGCTGTACACTTTACGAATGTGGGAAGGAGGGTTTTTTGTTGATCATTTGAACTCATTCAACATGTTAATTGCACAATTAGCATCTTTGGGTGTGAATATTGATGAAGAAGATTGTTGTATGTTGTTATTATGTTCTTAGCCAAATTCTTGGGATCACTTGGTGATGGCTATTGGAAGTACGACATGCACTTTTAAGATGGAAGATGTTGTTGCTTCTTTGTTATCAGAAGAGATGACAAGGAAATCTTCTGAGATGGTGAAGGAGGCTCTTGCTATTAGAGGCAGATCAAAAGATAAAGGCAAGAAGAAGATCAAGAAGTCCAAATCAAAATCAGAGGGGAGATCAAAGTCTCCTAGAAAGAAGTCCAAGGTGAAGTGCTGGAATTGTGGGAAACTTGGTCATTTTTGAATGGATTGTAAAGAGGAGAAGAAGAAGAAGAAGAAGTATTCTTCTGACAATTATTCTTCTTAGAGTGATGCATATGCTCTCATTGTAGCCTTGGCTATGCAAGCATCAAATGATGTCTGGCTGATTCATTCTGAAGCATCTTTCCACATGACATCTCATAGAGATCGGTTCATGAAGTATGAAAACTACAATGGTGGAATGGTGTATTTTTCAAGTGATTCATCACTGGAAATAGTTGGTCGTGGAAGAGTCAGAATTCAATTCCTTGATGGAAGAGTGAAGGGAATTAATGATGTAATGGATATACCAGGTTTGGCTTGAAACTTACTTTTTTTTAGTATGCTGAATGATATTGGAGTGCAAGTCACGTTCTCTGGAAATGGCTACAAGATGACTAGAGGCTCTATGGTGCTAGCAAGAGGTTCTCGTGTTGGTACCTTGTATAAGCTTGATGCACATGCTATGCAAAGCAATCGTGTTTCTGCCAAGTCACAGAAAGCTACTCATGGAGGAAAAGAGGAAGAAATTCCTGATAGTGTAAACTCTATGGAAGTTAAACTTCCAATAGAAAAGACTATGCTCTGGCATCATAGGCTAGGACACAATGGAGAGAAAGGTTTAAAAACGTTGAACAATAAAAATCTGGTTGAGGGGCATGAAGATTGTAACCTCAAATTCGAGTTTTGTGAAAATTGTATATATGGTAAACAACACCATGTTTCATTTTATCCCAATCCTCACAAATATTTTAGTTTGCTTGATTATATACATTATGATGTTTTTGGTCTAGTGAATGTTCATTCTTTTTCGAATTCAAGATACCATGTGTCATTCATTGATGATTATTCAAGAATAACATTTATTTATTTTTTGAAAAGTAAATAAAAAATGTTCAGTCGGTTTAAGGAATTTAGGAACCTTGTAGAAAATCAGACTAGAAGAAAAATAAAATGTTTAAGGACTGATAATTGTGGTGAATTTTTTTTTTATGATTTCTAGAGGTACTGTAAAGATCATGTAGGATTAAAAGACATAAAACTACACTGTGTACTCCATAGAAAAAATGGAGTTGCAGAAAGGTTCAACAGGACAGTGATGGAAAGAGCATGAAGTATGCTAAGTAGTGCTCACTTGGAGGAGAAGTTCTGAGCTGAGGTAGTTGCTACAGCATGTCACTTGATAAACTATTCTCCAAATTCTTCTCTTGTTGAGAAAACACCTTTGGAAGCATGGTCTGGTAAGAAGACCTCTTTAAGACATATTCGAGTCTTTGGCTGTGAGGCATATGCACATGTGTCATATGAGAAAAGATCTATATTGGAGAACAAGGCTATTAAATGCATTTTTATTGGCTATAGTGCTAGCATAAAAGGATACAAGCTTTGGAGTTTTGATATGGAGAAGGTTCTATATATCAGAAGTGTAATCTTTTGTGAGCTGAAGCCTTCTACCTTGGATATACAGTCAGAGACAAAATCAGAAATAAAAAGGATGTAGTTGAAATTCCTACAACACCAGATAAATAGGAATTGAAATTCCAAAATGTACCTAAAACTAAGGAGATCTCAAGTAGTTTTGAGAGTTCTGATGAAGAAGAAGAACCTCAGCCTCAGCAAGTGAGGAGGTCAACTCATGAAAGAAGGCAACCTAATAGGTGTGGCTTTTCTTTGATAGATTCTACTTGTGCCTATGCTTTAATTTCTAGCACTGATGAGCCTAGAACTGTGAAAGAGGCATTTAGAATGTCTGATTCAAACTCTTGGTTGGAAGCCATGAATGAAGAAATGGAATTATTAGAAAATAATGATACTTGGAGTTTGGTGCCCTCTCCTAAAGGAAAAAAATTTGTTGGCTACAAATGGGTATTTAAAAAGAAAATAGGTCTGGATCTGGCAGTGTGGAAAAAGACAAGGCAAGGTTGGTTGCAAAGGGTTATTCTTAGGTAGAGGGAATCGATTATGGAGAAAAATTTTCTCCTGTAGCTAAGTTTATGTCCATTAGATTTCTTTTGTCACTTGGAATAGCGTATGACTTAGAGGTCGAATAGATGGATGTGAAGACAACATTTTTTCATGGTGATCTTGAAGAAGAGATTTATATGTCCCAGCTTGAGCACTTTGTGGAGAAAGGTGAAGAAAAACTAGTTTGCAAGTTGAATAAATCTTTGTATGGGTTAAAGCAATCTCCTAGAATGTGGTACCAAAATTTTAGCACTTTTGTTTTGTCATTGGGATTCATAAGATCAAAATCTGATCATTGTGTGTATTACAAAGTTGAAAGTTATCAAGTCCTTATTACTGCTCTCTATGTTGATGATATGTTGTCATAGGAAATAGTAAGTTAATGATTTTTGATCTTAAGTCTCAGTTGTCTGCAAAGTTTGAAATGAAAGATCTTGGTGCAGTGAGGTATATTTTGGGAATGGAAAAAACTAGGGATGGGAAGAGTAGAAAACTTTGGCTCAGTCAGAGTAAGTATGTTAAGAATGTTCTAGAGAGACTTTGTATGAATGACTGCAAGCAGCTAGTTGTTCTAGTTTTGTAGGGAACAAAGCTATCTATTGAAGACTATCCAAAATATCCTACTGAGATGGAGGACAAGGCCAGTGTACCTTATGCTAGTGCGGTTAGTAGTCTTATGTATGCAATGGTCTGTATAAGGCCGGACATTTCCCAAGTAGTGGGATTACTTAGTTGGTTTATGGCTAATCCTGGAAGGACACATTGGGATACTATGAAAAGAGTATTCAGATATTTGAAGGGCACTTCAGAATATGCATTATGTTACCATGGAAACTTGGTTGAATCATAGAGGACTCTTAGTATTCAGGGCTATGTGGATTCTGATTAGGCAGGGAACATAGACAACAAAAGATCCACCAGTGGATATACTTTCATGTTGAATGGTGGTGTAGTTAGTTGGATGAGTAAGCGGCAAGCTATAGTCGCTTTGTCCACTACATAGGTAGAATACATGGCAGCAACACATGCCTGTAAAGAAGCAATCTGGTTAAGACGTTTGTGTTCTAACATTGGTTTTGAGGTGGGGAAAATAACTATTTAGTGTGATAGTCAGAGTGCTATTTGTTTGGAAAAAAATCATACTTTCCATGCCAGGGCAAGACATATAGATGTACAATATCATTTTGTACGAGATATGGTGGAGGATGGAAAGGTATCATTAAGAAAAGTGGATACTTTGGAAAATGTTATAGATGCATTAATGAAGCCAGTGAGCACAGACAAGTTCAGGTGGTGTGCCAGTTCGATGGGCCTTAGTGACCATGAATTTTAGTAGTTTTGTTGTGCTCTGGAGGTTCCTATGTGATCTTCATCAAGTGGGAGATTGTTGGAAATATGTACCTCAATCTCATAGGATGAAACCTCTAGAAGAGAAAAGTTGGTATGACCTTCATTGTGTCTGTCCAACTAGCAGCTGTGAACCTTCTAAAATGTTCAGGTCGCTGAGACCTTATTAATGTCTTGCCAAATGGAGCCTATCACTGTGACATGTTGATCGTTGTGATAGTTTCTATCTCTCACTGCTCGGGGAGATCTCTAGCTGACAGTTTAGTTGTTGTGATGGTTGGAGAGACTCATGGCAACTAGTGTCATCAGAGTAACTCAAATACTTTGGTATGAAGTCTTATCAAGATGGTATGTCTCACCGATAGGGTGTTACACTTGTGGTCATCGGAGCAACTCATATGCTTCGGTATGAAGTCTTGTTGATATGGAAAGTCTCACTGATAGTCATACACTTGGAGTCTTTGCGATAACACAAAGGATTTAGTGTGAACTCTTGGCAATGGGTGTTTCTCTCATGGATGTTGTGGGGTAGTCTATTGTTAGTATGACTCATGGCGACTATTTGATCTCGGGTTGACTTGAAGACTTTGGTAAGAACTCTCAGTGATAGCAGTAAGTCTTGCTAATTTTTTGACATTTCTGAATGACTTGGGAACTTTGGTATGATGTCTCACTGAAGAGCGATAGTCTCACCAAAGGGAAAGATGATATCTATGTGACCTTTGAACATCGATATGATGTCTCATCGCATAATGATGGTCTTGCTGAATATCAATGCATGTGATGGATATCAGTATGATCTCTTGGAAAATAGTGATTGTCTCACTGATGCGATTGTTGAGGTCGATGCGATCTTGTGAACTTAGTGGAACCTCTTGCCGATATAAATGACTCTTGGTGACACCAATGGTTGAGTCATATGTCATCGGGGAGACATGGTTAGTTTCTCACCAACATGTGACATAGGTTGAATGCCTTTGAATGAGTGATGACTATCCTACATGGTGAGTCTATGACCAATCAGAGAAGTGGAATGGGAACCGCTAGCAGTTGGACTATTGTGGCCGCTATTGAGAGGAAGATCGACAGACGATGGGCATCATGGATATACTCAGAGATGGAAGATTGTGATTGTTTCGATGAATAGTTGGACGAATGGTTGGATGACCACTTCAATGAGTGATCAATGAATTTAATTCTTAGTGTATTGAATCTTGAATGTTTTGTACAAGGTTGATCAAGAATTATGATGTTGTAAATTGACATTAGAAAGATAAGTTTGATCTCTGCATGTAATTCCATTACTGTAATAGAAAGGGGCTTTTCTTGGTGTGGTGGGTTTTTCTCCCGTAAGGGTTTTCCATTGTAAATCTGGTGTTCATCTGTGTATGATTATTTCTTTGTTTCTGTTATTGCTTTCACGTGTATGTTAATTGGACTATAATTGAAAATTTAAAAGAACCTCTGCATTCTTCCTTGAGGTTTTGACTTTAGGAGAGATAGTTTCACACCTTAGCTTTCCTTACAGTTCTTTCTATCATAACTATAATGTGAATGAACTCTTTATTTTGGAAGTGAATTTATTGTTCACATGAAGTTGAATGAGATCATGAGATTGAATCTAAATGCATATTATTTAGCTGTTGAGAATGATCTTACCATAATCCTTGTTAGTGGATGCAGGATTTCTGATGCCACGAGAGAAAAGGGAAATGTCATGAAGGAGAGGACACGGTTAACAATGGATCAAATTTATCATCAAACCTAGAGTTGGTGTAAGTGTATTGAAGTCATAACTTCGCCATAAAAAATTCAATAAAATAATTTATTTAGTAAGCCAGAATTTAAATTTATAAATCATTAATCATTTTTAAAGGAGATTTCAAATGGATAAAAAATATATTAAATTAAAATAATAGATATAATTAATAATAATAATAATAAAAATTATTATATCCTTTTGAAAGTTAGTGAACCAAATCCTTGATATATTTATATGTTTGCAAGAGGATATTAAACATTGAATTAATAATAAGAGATATAAGTAATTTGTCACTGATTTATTTAATTGGAAAACCATTGTACAATTTAAGATGGAAAACTAAATGAATTTATATTAGAGTCATCGGTGGTTTGAAGGCTAAAGTCTTACCGCCACCATTCCTTTGTGAGGAAATGACCAGGATAGGGAAATTGGGAGTTAGACATAGCTCTTGAATCTTGGAGCTAAGGTTTTTTGGGAGGTGGACGCATTTTTATCTAGAGGTTCTATTCTTTTTAGTCACTTCATTTCTCATTCTCATTCATATACTCTGGCTTGTGCCTCTGCTTTTGCCATTACTTGCCTATGAGAATCTTATTCTTATCTGACATATTTATCATTAGGCTTCCTCTTCAATCTTTTGCAAATTAGCTACTCTTTTGTATGGGTGTTCTCTATTATCTTTATTGCAGTTTGGCTTCCATTCTTTGATTTTCCTTGGACGTAGCTTAAAATCCTTCAAGTAGTTGATCAATGGAGAGACTAGTTATTGTATAAGGCTTTCATTTATAGTGGAAATCTCTTAATCACACATAAGTCATCCCAATTAGCTCTGGATAGTGTGGTTTCCAAGGTAATCATAGACACTGTTGCAACCTTATGGAGGAAGAAGTTGGATCCTCGAGCTTCATATCATCTTGTACAAGCATGTAAACAAATCTTATTCTATTTTAAACTTGCAACAAAAGGATCAATAATTCTTGGTTAAAATCCTTTAGAACAGAAAGAAATTACATTGAATTCTCATGACTTTGATAGTGTTCAGAAAATCAGAGCTTTTCCACTTCTCTTGTTCTAAAATTGCTCGAAAGAAGACTCTTCTTGTTGAAAACCTAAGCAAGGACTTAAAACTTGCTCTCAAGCTTTTCTTCTAATGTTTTACTGAATCTAAACTGTATGGTCATTTTACCAACAACCATTTTGAGTTCTTTTAGTTTCTACTTAAACGAGCTTTAATCCTTTCTATTCTTTAATTATCTGAGTGGGAATAGTGTAATTCCTTCCTCCACACTGAGACCAATATATATAAATATAAAATGATAAGACCTAAAAAATTATCCTAATTGAATGTCTCTCTATATATATGTGCTAAGTAAATAGATTTGTCTTAAGAGAAGTGAAAAATATTGAGCAGAGTCTCTCCATTTCGATATATGCTTATGAAATTAGCCTAAACTTAGTAAGAGAAATGCTTCTACCAAGTCCTTGTGATATAGACCATGAGGTTAAATGCTGAAATCCGATAGACACTTTTTAATCAAATATTTCTGCCAGTATATTGGTGCTCCATGGAAACTACATATGTAAAAGAAGAGATTTAATGAGAAACTAACTTGTTGTGATATGAATCTAATGAAACTTTCTTGAAGGTCAAGTCTCATCCTTCTCCTTAAAGTGTTGAGTAAATTGAATGGTCTTGGAATTTTTGAAATGACAATGAGATAAGAATCTCTTATATGCTTAACATAAAATTGTTGAATCTTAATTCTAGAAGGTATTATTGAGTACATGATATAGGACTATAAAACCATATGGTTAAGAATTAACCTCAAAATAAGAGGAAATGAAAAAAAAACTTGCTAAAGTAAAATTAGACCTTGAGATAAGTATTGTCATTTTGAACAAGGGTGAGAGTGTTGATGGCACAAGAGTGCTAGAGATATCAAAAATATTGGTACATGTGTGCCAGAGATATCAGTATAGGAGTGTGAGTATTATTAAAATCCTTGGCCAATGTACAATGTGATTCAACTTCTGTCAACTATCAAGAACCAAATATACCATTGATCAGAGTGGCATGTCTATTTGGGAGGTACCCTTAGTAAGGTCGATTAGTAGGAATAGGTCATTGACACCAAGCTCAAAGGCATGATAATTTGATCCATGTTGATTACCCTCATGGAGGGCAGGTTCTTCACCAGTAGGTCTTGGTTGGGTAGTAAAGCTCCTAATCATAATTCTCTTTCCCTCATTGATAAAGAAGCCCAAGTATAACAACATGAAGATGATTTCAAATGTATTTCTTCCTCATTCGTAAATACAGATACATGCAATGCTAATTAAAGTTTACTTTCATTTATGCCATAAATGTTATTATTTTATGTTAATGTACATTTTAAGATTCTCTAGTTAATTAGTGAGATAGTTACTGATCCATTCAGCTAAAATGAAAGATCTAAAATTAGTTAATCAAAATAAAGAATTTATTTCTTTTCTTTAGTTCATTAATTGGTTTAATGGGAACCCTAGATGAGTTTGTTAGATATTGTCGGATGAAATTTGGTAGTTCATTTTCCATTCCTTAAACCATAAAATGACAGTTGTTACATTAGTTTCATAGTTGTAGTAATTGTTTGTAACTTTCTAGAAGTAAAGAAAAGTAATTATTAACCATCTATAATTTTCTATTATATGATTATAGTTAATAGCTTTCTTTTCAGCTGAAAATGAAAATTAAAAGCTAGTTGATGAATTGTATGTTATAACAACATCAAAATTGAATTTCTTTTTCGTCTACCTAGAAAGGAAGCCCTAGTTTTATGAGTAGGTGAAAGATGCAAGTTAGTTAAAGATTCCCTAGTAGTTACTCTATTTTTAGTTCATTATCTATATTTTTGAAAACCCTAGATTGTTAGTTATTTTGTTGCTCTTCAGCTGAAGTTGGCAAATTAACTGCTTTTCTAATAACTGTATGAAGTTAGTTGAAAATTTAAATTGATTTGGTTGAAATCAATTTGGAAACTATTGAATGAAAACAAATTAGTTGTACTCAACATAAATTTTGGTAGTTATAGCTAAATATGAAGTTGGATGTTACATATGGTATCAAAGCTACCAGGTTTGACACTAAACCTCGAGGCTCATCATGCAACTCAGAAAACTTAAACTAGTATTGGGAACCTAGTAAACCTTTTGCATTGAGTCTATCATAGGAAGTGATAGTTATTTTTTATTAAGAATCTATCTCAGGAAGTTTTAGTTACTTTTGTAAATATCTTTGCAATGGATCTATCATAGGAAGTGATAGTTAAGTCACATGGTACATGATAAGAGTTTCTCTAGATCTTGGCACTCCATTGGATTTTGGTAAAATCCCTTTTAACACTGGCAAGAAATTCCATTACTTTATTTCTTAAATTTTGAAATGGTCTAGCCACTGAGTTTTGAAAATTGTTATGGCCAATTGGTCAAAATTTGATTTAATGATGAAAATGAGTTTATTCTTTTGATTTATTGTTGGAATTAAAGCTGTTTATATTTGATATTGAGTTAAGTTATTATACAGGAACATTTTGGTTGTTCACAATTTTTGATGAAATGTTCATCTCTATCATGTCCTGGATGGGCCTTTGATAGATCTTGTAAGGAAGTAATTGCAAGAAAATGTGCCTAGTATGTTCATAACTTTACAATGAAAAAAATCCTTGTGTATGGTTTGTGGGTGGATAGGTAGTCCAATAAGCCCAGGTGATTAGTCTCCCCAAGTCAAGCAGGGTGGTGAGACACTTAGCTAACCAGAGATGTCATACTTAGTAGGAGGGTATCCTTAGTAGTGTGATAGATTTGGTTAAGTGGGAGTACACACTAGAGCTGAGATGGCAACTTAGGGGAAATTCTTCATTTCAGTAGTATGTTGAGTCTTGGAAGACAGTTAAATTGGAAAGGGAATTTTGATCTTTCTTTTGTATTTACTTAATAGTTTATTTTAATGATGCATTAGAAAAATGAAACTGGTACTTGATAAAACCTTTCAGCTAGAAAAGTGTAGGTTGATTTTAACCTTTGGAAAAATTCTCTTGGTCAATCTGTGTTAAAAGTAATTGATTGCTATACTTAGAAAGAGTATTCATCTTTATGGTGTTTCTTATAACAACTTTTATAATTTTTCTATCAAGATGATTTATTGGACTGAAAAGACGTCAAATTCATGTAAGTTGGGTAAGCTAGAAGACATAATTAGCATTAGTCCTAGAATGCTATCTGAAATGGTTAAACAAATTAAACCGATCATAAAATAGTGGTGAAAGATATTAAAAGATAGAAAAGATAAAGAAATTCAAATTCCTTATCTTTGTTGAACAATTGAGGACACTATCTTTATGTATATGGTTATGTTTAAATTTAGAATAAACAATCATCAAGGATGATGCTTCTTAAAGGGAGGAGTATGTCACATCCCTTACATTGAGACTATATGTTGGTTTTGTATTTCAAATGCAATGTTAGTTGCAAATAACTGCTTTCATGAGATTATGACATTGAGAATGCAATAGTTCTTTTTATCGTAACTGTAATGTTAATGAATTCTTTATTTTGCAAGAAAATTTATTGTTCACATGATGTTGAATGGGATCATGAGATTGAATCTAAATGCATATTATTTAGTCGTTGCGAATGATCGAACCATAATCCTTGTCAGTGGATGTAGGATTGCCGATGCCACAAGAGAAAAGGGAAATGCCATCAGGGAGAGGACATGGTTAATGATGGATCAACTTTATCATCAAACTTGGAGTCGATGTAAGACAATGTATTGAAGTCATAACTTGGCCATAAAAAATTCAATAAAATTATTTATTCAGTAAGCCAATTTAAATGTATAAATCATTAATCATTTTTAAAGGAGATTTCAAATGGATAACAAACATATTAAATTAAAATAATAGATATAATTAAAAAACTAATAATAATATAAATTATTATATCCTTTTGAAAGTTAGCGAACCAAATGCTTGATATATTTATATGTTCGCAAGAGGATATTAAACATTAAATTAATAAGAGATATAAGTAATTTGTCACTGATTTATTTAATTGGAAAACCATTGTAAAATTTAAGAGGGAAAAATAAATGAATTTATATTAGAGCCATCGGCGGTTTGAAGGATGAAATCTTACTGCCATCATTCCTTTGAGAGGAAATGACCAAGATAGGGAAACCAGGAGTCGGGCATAGCTCTTGAATCTTGGAGCTGAGGTTTTTTGAGACGTGGACACATTTTTATCTGGAGGTTTTATTCCTTTTAGTCACTTCCTTTCTCATTCTCATTCATATACTCTGGCTCGTGCCTCTATTGTCGCCATTAGTTACCTATGTGAATCTTATTCTTATCTGAGATATTTATCATCAGGCTTCCTATTCAATCTTTTGCAAATTAGAAACTCTTCTGTATGGGCGTTCTCTATTATCTTTATCGTCTTACTTCCATTCTTTGATTTTCTTTGGACGCAGCTTAAAATCCTTCAAGTAGCTAATTGACAGAAAGCCTAGTTATTGTCTCAGGCTTTCATTTATAGTGGAAATCTCTTAATCGCATGTAAGCCATCCCAATTACCTTCCGCCAGTGTGGTATTTTGGGTAATTGTAGACCCTGTTCCAACCTGATGGAGGAAGAAGTTGGATCCTCGAGCTTCAGATCATCCTGTACAGGCATGTAAATGAATCTTATTCTATTTTAAACTTGAAATAAAAGGATCAAGAATTTGTGGTTAAAATCCTTTATAATAGAAATAAATTACTTTGAATTCTCATGACTTTGATACTGTTCGGTAATCAGAGCTTTTGCGATTCTCTTGTTCTAAACTTGGTCAAAAGAAGACTCTTCTTGTTGAAAACCTAAACAAGGACTTAAAACTTTCTCTCAAGCTTCTCTTCTAATGTTTTACTGAATTTGAACTATATGGTTATTTTACCAGCAACCATTTTGAGTTCTTTTAGTTTTGACTTAAATGAGGTTTACTCCTTTCGATTCTTTAATTATCTAAGTGGGAATAGTGTAATTCCTTCCTCCACACCGAGACCAATATATATAAATATAAAATGATAAGACCTAAAAAAAATCCTAATTGGGAATATGTCTTTCTATATATATGTGATAAGTAAACAGATTTGTCTCAAGAGAAGTGAAAGATATTGAGTATAGTCTCTTTGTTTCTATATATGCTTATGAAATTAGTCTAAACTTAGGAAGAGAAATGCTTCTACCAAGTCCTTGTGATATAGACCATGAGGTTAAATGCTAAATCTGAAAGACCATTTTTAATCTAATATGTCTCTTGGTATATTGGTGCTCCATCAAAACTACATACGTAAAAGAAGAGATTTAATGAGAAACTAAGTCATTGTGATACAAATCTAATGAAACTTTCTTGAAGGTCAAGTCTCATCTTTCTCCTTAAAGTGTTGTGTAAAATAAATAGTCCTGAAATTTGTGGAATGACAATGAGACAAGTATCTCTTATATGCTTAACATAAATTTGTTGAATCTTGATTCTAGAAGGTATTATTGAGTACATGATATTGGACTATAAAACCATTTGGTTATGAATTAACCTCGAACTAAGAGGAAATGAAAAGAAAACTTGCTAAAGTAAAATTAGACATTGAGATAAGTATAGTCATGTTAAGGAAGGGTGAGAGTGTTGAAGAAACAGGAGTGCAAGAGATATCAAAGATATTGGCACACAAGTGCTAGAGATATTGGTGTAGGAGTGCCAATATTATTAAAATCCTTGGCCAAGGTATGATGCTAGATTTAGCATATGTCAGCTATCAAGAACTAGATATACCACTGAACAAAGTGGCCTTTCTAGTTGGGAGGTACCTTTAGTAAGGTCGATCAGGAGGTATAGGTCCTTGATACAAGGCTCCAAGGTATAATGTCAAATATATTTCTTCCTCACTCATAAATATAGGTACATGCAATGCTAATTAAAGTTGACTTTCATTTATGCCATTGAATGTTATTCTTCTATGTTAATGTACGTTGTAAGATTCTGCAATTAATTAGTGAGATAGGTTCTTGATCCATTCAGCTGAAATGAAAGATCTGAAATTAGTTTAATGGGAACCCTATATGGGTTAGTTAGTTATATATTATCAGATGAAATTTGGTAGTTCATTTTCCATTCCTTAAACCATAAAATGACAGGTGTTACATTAGCTTCATAGTTGTAGTAAGTTTTCATAACTTTCTAAAAGAAAATAAAAGTAATTATTAACCCTCTATAATTTTTTGTTATATGATTAGAGTTAATAGCTTTCTTTTTATTTGAAAATGACAATTAAAAGCTAGTTGATGAATTGTATGTTGTAACAACATCAAAATATAATTTCTTTTCTGTCTAATTGCAAAGGAAGCCCAAGTTTTATGAGTAGGTGAAAGATGGTAGTTAGTTAAATATTCCCTAACAGTTACTCTCTTTTTAGTTTGTTATCTATATTTTGGAAAACCCTAGATTGTTAGTTATTTTGTTGCTCTTCAACTGAAGTTGGAAAATTAACCGCTTTTCTGATAACTGTATGAAGTTAGTTGAAAATTTAAATTGATTTTGTTGAAGGGTAAGTGCACAAAGTTGAGTCCACAAAACATGGAAGTTTTTGCCTTAGGCAAAAAAAATGAATTCGGCTTGCAAAAAATGGGATCCCATTTAGCTTCGGGAACCCGAGCCTAAGTTTAAAAATGGGATCCCAGTTTTGGAAATGGGATGCCGTTTTAAGAAATTTCCATTTTTGGAAATTTTTCAAAACGGGATCCCGTTGAAAAATTGAAAATGGAAACTTCCAATTTTTGAAAAATTTCCGTTTTCGGAAAGTTTTCAAAATGAGATCCGGTTTTGAAAACTTTCCTTTTTTGGAAATTTTCATTTTTGGAAGAATTTTAGAACGGGATCCCGTTTCATAGAACCATAAAAAATGGCCTTTTTTTGAAATGGGATCCCATTTTGAAACGCGATCTCATTTTTTAATGAAACGGGATCCCGTTTTTTAATGGGATCCCATTTTTTAAATTATGAATTTTTGAGCAGGGTTTTTGGCTTGTTTTTTAGTTCGAGAAATGGCTTGGGTACCCGAACCTAAGCTTTGGACCTAGTTTGACCTGCAACTTGAAGGTCATGTTAATGTCACAAGAAAATAATGACTTTGGACATATGTTTGAAGACCTATTTTGCAGAATTTTTTTACGAAATTAAAACCCATTATAGATGAGACAGTGCAGATTGCAAATATGTAATTTTTTTAATAATTTGATCATTTTTTCTATTTTTCAATTAATTTCTAATGAAATTAGTCCATAAATTTGAATTATCAGGTTTTTTTAGTATTTTAATAACTTTTGATCAACATAACATTTTTACGAACAGATTGCACAAGAGCAAACTTCAGACAATTATTTTTAGTTTTAAAAAAAATTTAAAAAATGATAAGTTTAGGTCATCTTATGCATGTCGTACATGACGATTTTTCAAAATGACAAATATGCCTAATAAATATTTAATAAAAAATAGTACTAGTAAGAATTAAAAAAAATATTAAAAGCAAAGCTTTAGTGAGTCTAAATCTTTTAGGATTTAGAAAAGAAATATGATGGTGAATTAAAATAATGGATATGCATTGCAAATTGCATGGTATGGTATAAAAAAGTGACTTTTAAATAGTGGTTTTTAGAAACACCTATTGAAACTCAATTTTTACAATTTGGGTATTGAAATAAATTATATATTTGGAAACTAGACTCTGAGTACTACATTTTATGATTGGTGACTTTTTCAAAGATTTCATCTCTAAGTGCTTCAAATTTTAAGGTCAAATGTGTCAAATTCTGAAAATTAGGGAAAACACTTCCACTTTTTGGCCAAAAACTGACTCAACTTCTTGCACACACCTTGAAATCGATTTGGAAACTCTTGAATGAAACTAAAATAGTTATACTCAGTAGAAATTTTGGTAGTTATAGCTAAAGATGAAGTTGGATGTTACACAGGTGTTTGTTCTTCTCCATTAGAGACTATTGGTATCCCTTCATATTTAGTAATTCATTGTCCAAAGTCATTCATTGAGCGTTCCATCATTTCTATTCATCTGGACACATTCAATTTTCTAGACTTGACATCACAGGATGGATTTGTTTCAAGGATTGCTGACTTGGCTACTTCTATAGGTTTGGAGGACATTCTTGTGGGGATATCACTCCTCTATTCAGATCCTACTTTGGAGATTTTTCTTGACTCTCCACATTTCATTGGCTAGACCTTGATTAGGGATCCTAATCTTGGTCAACCCATCTTGGGGACACTTATTTTCTCCTCAAAGATTTCATAAATATCAAACTTCTTCCTTCATATTTCATTGTGGAGTTGAAGTTTCTTCAGCATCTACCATTGGGTTTGCTTCTTCTTGGCAAGTGATATATGGTTTTGACACCTTTGTTGCTTTATACTTCTTGCAATGGTTTTCAGGACACTTCATTCTTGGGGGACTCAAATCTTTGTCTACTTATTCACTGGAAGGATCATTGTATTGCAGTCTATGGATCTTGTTCAACATCAATTTTCACATAGTCCTAGTTTGTCACCTTCTTCATTGATTAGGAATGTACCTGAGTTGATTATGGCATGTTCATCTTCCTTGGGCATGGAGACACATGAGAATTTTTCAGAGGCATCATCATTCACATTCATCCACCCTTCCTTCAATTCCTATCTAGAATGGGAATCTTTCCTACATTTCTACTTGGTTTTGTTTCTTCTGAAAGGGATACAAGTTCTATTTCAAAATTGGATCATTTTTTGTCTACAAACACTTACCATTTTTGCAGATGATCTCATATTCTTGGGGGGCTATTGATTGTATTGTATCCATGTGATGGATGGTGTACTTGGAAGGTATTATGGATTCCTCCATCCTTCCCATCCTTTCCAATGTTTTTGCATTTCATCTCCTTTTTGGAGAGGGGTTTTCTTCCCACTAGGTTTTCCCCTTTTCTCTGTTTGTGGGAGAGTAGTTGAATTTTCATATCATTTGTAAATGGTTATCTAATATGGTCATCATTTAGCCAAGACCCATCACCCATCACCCATCATCCATTGCATATTCATTTCCTTCATAAGTTGCACTTATGGGGGGTGTTAGTGTAATTAATTCTTCATTACACTAGCATAATTTTACTTAGGTTTTTTATTTAATTAAGTCCTATGTTGAATTATTATAAAATCATTAATAATGGATTCATTACCCTTTCCATGTTTGTAGGAGATAAGATTCCTTCTAAAAATCATCTAGAACTTATCTCTATCTCATCATCATTCCCTAGGTAGTTTGTTAGGGTTTACATGTTGTCACACGTTGTTTGATCAAGACACTTGGCAACATCATAGTGCATTCTATATTTCTCGATTGCATATATAATCAGGGCATATGTACACTTGTAACATATTCTAGGTGTCAATTAGATAATCTCTATTTAAATTCCATTTTTGCAACACTTTCAATGTGGGTGAATATTTCCTTGGAAAAAGACCTCCATTGAAGACTATAGCTTCATTGGGGACACTATGAATCCATCATTTCAACACATTTTTGTTAAAATATTTCCATGAAACCATCCAACCTTGGCACTTTCTCTATTGGTAATGAGAAGACAACTACCTCTACTTCCTGTAATGTGAATGGTGACAAAAAATTCTCATTATCCTCTTGATGCATTAACTTGGAAATTGCTTCTAGAAGTTTTTATCTTTCACTTTCTAACTATGCATTAACATTTTTGTTTGCTGATAACAAATGAGAGAAAATTGAGTTTTTCACTCACTTTATTTGGGCCAAAATATGATTTTTTGTGTGTTTCTATCACATTCCTTAAGCCATAACTCCATAGATTTTTGTCACCAATACACTTCTTCCCTCAAAAGTAGTTCATTCCATTCCTCTTGTAGATTTTTTTGTTTCTCAAATGCTGCTCTATCCAGACCTTTAGAGATAATGTGTTCATTTATTTTTGAAAAATCCTTATACACCAAATCCTTTTACACAAAATATTCTTAAACACTTGTAGATTCTAATTCTTAATGTGTTGTTTCATATATGTTCAAGCTTCTTACATAACTAAAACATTTTGGACCCTTTAAAGAAAGGCACACTTATGCACCATTGCCTAAGCAAGTGAATAAAATATGGATGGTAGAACCACATAGCTTCAAACTTGAAAGTAGATTTATGCTTTGATATTACTAATTTTAGGGTTAAATCTAGGGAAATAAGAAAGTGATCTAATGAATTTAAAGTTTTTTTTTTTTTATGTTAACACAAAATCACTTGCCATCCAATTTGGTTAAATTAGGAATCTGTCTAATATTTCATCTATCTATAAAAATCATTTCCTTCTATTTGACCATGTAAATTTCACATTTGTTGGTAATATGTCTACTAGAGGATTATCTTGTATGAAGACCTAAAAATATTTCATCACATTTGGAGGTGGAAAAATGCCACCTTTTTTTCTTGTGATAGGGAAGATATTGCATTGAAGTGGGCAGCTAGAATAACATTGTCTTGGCCCAACTAATCC